>JAKSZP010006585.1:0-363117 GCA_022478985.1 Massospora cicadina
TGTCATGGAAACGGAAGAAGAAGTTTAGACTGGCCTGCCAGTCAGGATGTGTGAACACCCAAAAAGCAAGCCAGAATGCCTGAGGCATTGCCAACCATACAACTTGATATGGAGCTGGGAAATGTGATACCATGAAGTGGTTGTGTAACAACAGGATAAGGAGCGTTCCAACAGCAAACCACACTGAACCCATTCCCAACTCAGTGGTTCTCACAGCAGGAGGTGGGATTACTGGGACAGTCTCAATGAGATTCTTTGTTTGAGAGGCCAACTCATTGGGGGTGATAGGGAGATGGGTTCTCTCTATCCATTGTTGCACATAGGGCCATAAAAACCTATGTATTGTTTTCAGAAATTCATAAGAGCAGGGTTGTAAGACCAAAAGTGTCTGACTCGCTGGGCCTAATAGACGATAGAGGGAGCCATGGTGACCAAAAGAATTGGTAAAGCCCACCCAGAGTGCGGGGTGAAGGGCCACCAGGGAAATGTCATTTGGGATGCAGTTAGAATGGAAAATAAAGAAAATTTGATTTTTTTACCAAAAATTTATTGGGAAAGGAAAGTAAGAAATATTGACCAAAAAGTTTCTCAGTGCCATGAAACTGATTAAATAGTGATCAATTGGGTAGTGACAGGATGGGGTTGGGACTCAACAAATTTGGCCTGACCAGCGCATTGTTCAGGAATGGGGGGGGGTTTATTCTTTGGGAACTGACATCGTAAAATTTGGCAGTGGGCTGAGTCTCTGTCAGTTTGACCTCAAATGTCCAAACCAGGGCTTAACTACATTTCCGATGATTAGCATGATGGCGTTTGGCCCGATGGGTGACAGGAATCCCCCAAGGCCATCCCTTATATGGATGGGTCCATTTGGTTGGGAATGGGTTCAGGATGGCCAACCCGCCCACGCTCAGTCATTTAACAGTTTGTTTGGTCAACAGCAGCACATTGGGCGCAACGCCTGAATTACTATTTGAGGGCTTTGAACCCTCATCAATAGCACCCAATATTTGTTCAACTGGTCTGGAGATTGGATTGGAACTGTTGGGCGATCCAGACGATATCTCATTCTTCATGCTTTTACAGTCATTTGAATTTTGGGCATCAGCCAGATTGCCAGCCGAATTAGACCTGACTGATTTCAATTTGGTAATCTCAGCACAGATTTCACTAATTCCCCACAACAGTTCTGCTGAGGTAAGTGTGGTAATTGGAGGTGGGATCTGAAGTGGACGAGCTGTTACCCATCACTCATCTAATACGTGAGCAAAGTCGCCCTGAGTGATGAGAGGTACTGCCATCCTCTTTGGTGTCTTTTTATTTGGGAACAGGAAGATGGCCCAATCGAGAGCCAAAGGACGTTCCACAAGACTTACAACAGTTCGTCGCATAGTGTTTTTTATTTAAACACATAGAACTTACCTCAGGTGATACAAATTTATAATCAAGTTGATCTGAATGGTTTGGTAGTTCGAGATTTTTTTGTAAGGTTAGTTTTCTTGTTTGGAGCATCTGAGGATGGAGAAGTATCCTGGAGGAACTTTCCAAGAGCAAATCATTTAAACTTGTATATTAAACAAATAATTCAAGCTTTTGGATTTAGGTCACCTATTTCAAGGTGTGTTGAAGAGAAAATCCTTAACTTAAAATTTTACCTCCATGACAAAGAAATAAAATGAAAAGTTGCAATATAGCTTAATTTTAGTTTTATTATATTAATTTTTATGCTGGTCCTCAAGAGTTGCACTCAAGGTACCACACAGTCTTCTGGAGCTTCACACCTATTTTATCGATGTAGCCAACATCACTAGTATAACTGAGTGATCATAAGAGGCTGTACTGAATCTACACCTCAGCCTGTAGCACAAAACAGGTGCCAGAGCCCTGGCTCTCCCAAGTGATCCAGTGTACTGAGCCCTGATGAATCCCAGGTAGCAGAGGCTAGATCAGCTCCAGGTCTTGATCCAGAGACCCAGTAAAGAGGACGAGACGTGGTGTTTGGTGCATTTCAACAGTGCTAGAGGGTGTTGGACTGGCTCACCACCATACATCAGCTGATTGGGATAAACCAATGGTTATAATATATTTTGGAGAGGTTGTATAAACGTTTACCCTTGTTGGATAAATCAACTCTCCAATTTAGGATTGTGTAGCTGGTAAATGTTTTTGTATTCTCTTCTGTTACTTTATTCCAAGTTCACCTTGTCAGACTGGCTGCTAACGCTCAGCAGCCTGATAGATGGGTCTAAGTGCCATCCCAAGTGGCACAAGAAACATTATTAAGATTTTCAGGTTGGTGGCTCCTAATAACTTGGTTTGGAGGTGGATGTGGCATGAGGACTCTGATAGTTGAGGCAACTCCCGATGGGGACCTCCAAGGGGATCATCAATTTATCCAAGACCCTTGATCTCGCGTGTTTTCACAAAATCCCCTCATGAAAAGCCAAAACTTTTATTTGAATTTTGTTTAGACTCAGAGTCCTGTAGACAAATTGGGCCGCCCCTGACTTTTCTCTTAGTAAGGAATTATGTGACAAAATGGTTCATCGCATAGTATTATTTATTTGAGGCAAGCCAACCAGGGGACAGACATTACTGAAGCTTAAACTAGACTAAAAAACTAACATAACTACTTGGTTCAAACAAAACGCCCTAATGAGCAGATTGAGTGAAATGCTTCAAAAACCAACCAACCAAGTGGGCAGCAGAAACCGCTTATCCATCCATGGTGGAAGGGGAGGGGGGGGGTCAGGGCGCTCATCTTCAGCAGCCTCTTTAGCAGCAGCTTCTTCCTCCCATAGTAGGGTGCGTGTTACAGCGGACAGTAATGGCGTTGGGGCATCTGCGGCATGGGGTTCATTATCTCTAATAATTGGATTTCTTGGAAATTGCCAGCTAGGTAAATGGAACTGAGATATTTGGTTAAAGCTTTTTCAGCTTTGATGCAGGCGTCTGGGAGTTTAATGAACATGGCAATGTTGGTTCAGGTTATTTTTGCTTTTTGGATTCCGTGCTATAATTGCCACGTTCTTATAGCATCATTTACGTTTTTGTGTAACTGGTTCACTTTGATTTTACTTTTTGGGGTTAAGATTGTGGGGATAACAGGAGGTGGAATTCTTCCTGTGAGCATCGCTACTGATTTAGCAACAGCTTTACGCAGGGGATGACAATCTGGTGTTGCAGCTGCTTTGACTGCAAGCTGGTGATCACTGAAAAACGATTTGGCGTTTAGCTGTGGGGTATATAGTCAAGAGGGGTATCTGGCGTCCCATTCTGCATTAATGAACTGCTCAATTTGCAGATATGGTTCTTCAAAAAACTTACCTGATTCAACAATTTAAAACAATAATTCCTATGGTTTTATGTTGAATTGGATTGCAGGAATCAGCGTACAGTTGAGGTTTGGTTGATTCATTTGAGGAAGCATGGGATCAAACTGGGATTCAATCCAATGCTTGATTGTTGGAATTATTTATGGCATTGGGGTGAGGAGGAGGCTGATTGTTGGCTGCAGGTGCAGCTGCAGTAACAGGCTTTGGGGGTGGGGGAGGTAGAATTGTGCCCTATACTGGAAATTTTACAGGGTGGGCAGCGGATTTGAGGTCAGTGGATGAGTCATCCGATCTTCCAGAAGTGGTTGATGAGGGGCACTTGCGTTTTGAGTGGTCTAACTCGATACATGATGGACAGATCATCCGCCCGCCCTCAACGCGGGCCCAAAATGGATGGTTGGGCACTGAGGGACTGATGGTGCATGGTGGAATTGACACCGCGATTTTATTAAATTCAGGGCTGATCATGGCATATGCCTGAGGACTAGTGAGTCGTGTGGCCCCATTTGGGACCACAAATTGTAAGATGGGGTTGGAGCCATAGGCTGCCAAACCATCCATCAGCTCCTGGTGGAGCACTTCAGGGGGTAGGTGGGTGGGCAAGCCAGCAAACTGAACCACCAAGGTGGTGTCCACTGGGAGCTAAGTCCAAGTTGTGGGGAGAGGGGTGCCCTGGAATACCAGGGGCACAGTTGCTGCAGTGGCAGCATCAGCTTTGCAGGTGAAGCTGAGGTTGAAATACCCCTTGTAGGGGCAGAAATCTATAAAACTGGCAGGTGTCATCACCGCCTGTGCTATTTCAATAATGGCTTGGTCATGGTATGGGAATAGTTTCCCATATTCAACCCTTAGGCTGTAGCGCATGTTGCTCCAGGGGAGCACTAGGGGGCAGTGAGGTACCACTTGGGTATGAGCAAGGTGGGCGTCGAGGTCCTTGGGCAGAACTAATTGACCCATGGGTTTGGAGTGACTGGGTGAACCAGTCTTAGCACGTTTTCCTGCCGAACAGAAAATGGTGGGGGGAGTTTCGCCGCTGCCCCATGCTGGAGCAGCTGGCAGAGAATTCGAGGACATTATAGCAAAACTACTATAGGCTAATTCAATTTGTTTTATTAATTCATGTACTTTTGCTCAGAAAGTTACACTGAGCGAAAAGAGAGTTAACTTCTTCACAAAGTATTATAGATTTAAAAACATAGAACTTACCTCAAAGTGATACAAATTTCATAATGTAGTCAACCTGAATGGTTTGGTTGATCCTGATGTTTTTTGAAATGTTGGGTTTTAAAGTTAAAGTGTTATTGGATGGCAATTACTATGGAGGAATTTTCCAAGTGCAAATCATTTAAATTTTTATATTAATTAATTATTTAGATATTTTAGGTTTGGTTCACCTATTTCAAGGTGGTATTGATGGGAAAATCCTTAACTTAAAATTTTACCCCTATGACAATGAAATAAAGCGAAAAATTTTGAATAGAACTTAATTTTAAGTTTATTATCTTAAATTTCGTGCTGGTCCTTGAGAGTTGCTCTCAAGGTACTGCCCAAAACTTTTGAAGCTTCGCTCCTATTCTAGCCATATAACCAGTAGCCCTGGTATAACTGAGTGATCTAAATAAGCTGAACTTATCTGCACCTCAGCCTGTAGCATGACCAGGTGCCAGATCCCTGATGAATCCCAAGTGATCCAGTGGACTGAGTCCTGATGAAGCCCCAGATAGCCGAGGCCAGGTCAGCTCCAGTCCTTGATCCAGAGGCCCATTAAAGAGGAAGAGACGTGGTTTTTAATGGATCCAACTGTGGTAAAGGGTTTTTAGATTGGTTCATCACCATACCTCAGCTGATTGGGCCAAAAAAACAGACTAAACAAATTTGGAGATGTCATATACACGTTTACCCTTGTTGACTTAAGGAAACTCTCAATTTAGGTTGTGTAGATGGCAGATGGGACTTAAGACTCCCTTACATTATAATCTCACAATAGGAAGTGTCAGGATGGTGCTTCTGAGGGTGGTCATTCTTCTGAAGCGTATTGAAATGATGTAATGAATTGTCTCTCAGAGAATTATTAGCAGGGAGAGCTGTTATCTTAGACGTAGGGGCCAGTAAATTGCTGTAAGCTTAGGAATAGGTGACGAGGGATCTATTAATATAACCGGTAATTTTGATGCCAATCGCCAGAGAGGAGCTCGCAAAAAAGAGGCTTTAGAACTAAGATAATACAGGAGCAAATTGGAGGTAAAAGCGTATCTTTATTCAGTTAAAGGAGCGAATATTTATAGGATGTGTCTTCGTCCTATTTCTTTCAGGGTAACAACGTCCTCAACCGGCAAGATCTTCAGCACCCTGACTTTGATCAGGTGGGGAGTCGATGGCAGGCTTGCCTTTGACAAATTTGGTAGATTGTAGAGAATAGTGCTCTGATGAGGTGAGAGGAATTTTCGGAGAGGTATCAGAGGTAGGGAAAATTGAATTGGGCTGAGTGGGAGCAGGTCAAATCCCAACAAGATTCCCTCAAGATCTTGCTAAGGGGGATGGTACATGCGCAGAAAACGGCTATGGACGCGATTAACTACAGTACCAGTACCAGTTGCAGTGATAAAGTATTTGGGCCCCCTGTGGTGTATTACCCAATAGGGGCAAGACCAAGTATTGGCAAGTTTGTGGTTCCTACCACTAGGGCGATGGTGGTAGAATAAGATTAAATCTCCTAAAGAATATTCAGGAAGCGCAGGTCGGCGCTTATTGGCTTGAACCCCTTCTATAAAATTGGTAGTCTTATAGATTCATAAGCCATAGCTTGGAGACATATGATCTCATCAGTTAACCGTTGAAGGGTAAGCTCTACATTGTTTAGATTAGCTGATTCAAGGATAGGGTGAAGGCTGGAAGGCAACAGCGGCTCACGCCCATATTGGGCTTGGAATAGGGACATCTTAATTATTCTGTGGTAGCTAACTCGATAGGCCAATAAGGCGCTAGGGAGAAAATCATTCCAATGCACAGGGTCTGAAGAGGGTAAATTTCGTAGAATGTAAATAAGATACCATTAGCACGCTCTATCGCGCTATTGGTGGTGAGGTGATATGGTGTAGTTTAAAGGTTCTTTATACCTAGCAAAGAAGTTAATTCCTGGACTATAGAAGAGATAAAATTTGGGCCATTGTCTGATAAGAGTACCCATGGGCAACCATGATGGGAGAATACTTGTCAATACAAGAAAAGGGCGGTAGCTCTGGCAGTAGCATGAGGAACTAAAGTGGCCTCAACCCTCTTTATTAGGTGATCAATGGAAAGGATAATATAGCGATGGCCATAGACAGCCACAGGCAATGGCCCTATGACAATTATGCTAACAGTATCAAAAGGGCCCCCAAGGCTACAAGCTCAAATTTAAAGCGCAGATTGAACTTATCCTAAGAGCAGCAGGGTAAGCAAGTTTTAAAACAACATGAATTGACATGGCTATATTCTCCCAGTAGCATTTGGTTTTTAGCCACTCAAGGGTTTTCTTTATAGCGTAATGCCCAAGGGTTTTATGGGCCTCCATGATAGTCTCAGTATGGAACGAAGGGAGGAGATAGGGAAGAAAGGAGGTGCCAACAAGTTTTTTTAAAGCTCCATCGACAACTTTAGTGTTAGCAGCCATCTTCTTTAATTGGGCTTGAACGTCTGGAGATTCTAGAGGCCATAACTCAGGGTGAAAGTAGAAGCTATAAAGTCGATTCTCTTCTGGGATATTTATATGTAAAATAGGGAGGCGGGATAATCCATCCGCATTTTGATGAATCACACCAGCTTGGTAAACTATAGAAAAATTATAATTTTGGAGCCTGAGGGCCCAGCGAGCTAACCTCCCATCAGGATCTATTATTTGACAAAGCCAACGGAGGGAGGAATGATTGGTAACAATTGTAATATGTTTATTATAAAAATAGTGGCAGAAATGTTTTATAGCAAGTAAACCGTCAGGCACTCACGTTCAGTTACTGAGTAATTCTGATCTGCTTTGGTTAACGTCTTGATAAAATAAGCAGCTGGATGATCAACTTGGTCTGTGTCTAACTGGGAAAGGATAGCTTTCACAGCGGTGTCAATGGCATCAGTGAAGAGAACAAAAAGTTGCTCAAAGCTAGGATGTACTAAGGTGGGGGCTGATAATAAGGCTTTGCGTAGGGAATTGAAGGACTGTGGTTGCTCAGGGCCCCAAAAGAAGGGCACATTCTTGAGTAGAAGTTCAATTAAGGGCTCGGAAAGGTCATTGAAGTGATAGATAAACAGGCAGTAGTAGCCCACCATTCCCAGAAAGAATTAGATGTCTCATAAATTTTTGGATTGGGCAAGCGTAAAATAGCAGAGACCTTATCTGGGATGGGAAGGATACCTTGCCGCGTCAGCTTGTGCCCTAAAAATTCCATTTATCGTTCAAAAAATACATTTAGAAGGTTTCAGTTTCAAGGAGGTTCACGAAGCTGCTGGAATACCTGTTTAAGATGATCCAGATGAGTAGAAAAAGTTCAGGAGAAGATGGTTAATCATCGAGGTAGAATAACACACACATGAGGTTAAGGTTCTCAAATAACTGGTCCATAGCCTTTTGGAAGGTAGCAGGGGCGTTGCATAACCCTGCGGAATGCTGGTGGGTTTAAACAGCCCCTCATGAGAGATGAGGGCACACTTGGCATGATCCTCAGCAGAGTGATCAATCTGCCAGTAGCTGCTGGCTAGGTCCATCACAATAAATATTGTGAGCTTGATAAGGATTTAAAGAGTCATTAATGTGGGGTAAAGGGTAGCTGTCCTTACAAGTAATAGAATTCAACTGTTGATAGTTTATAACAACATAGTGATTCCCATACCTTTTCTTATTCAATAGAAGAGTGCTGGACCTAGGACTACGCAAGGGTTCGAGACCAGCATCAAGTAATTGCTTCAATTTGAGGGTAACCTGAGCTTCTTCAGTTTTTTGTTTTCTAATAAGGTTGGGAGCGGAAAGGAGAAGAATCTCCACTGTCAACCTGGTGTTGTACGCCTTGCATATGGCTATACTCGTGGGGGCCAGAGGAGAAAATATCCAAATAGTTGTTAATAAAAGCTTCTGCAGCCGCTTTTTGCTCAGCCAACAAATCAGAACCAGTTTGCACGGGCACTGCCTTAACAACAGGGAGCTAATATAAACTAATGTCACGAAGGGTCCCAACTCCATGAACCCCCATCACCTTGTCATAAGGCAAGAGGCAAACATAAGCAAATGGTTGATTTGGCTCAATGACTTTAAGGCCAAGAGAGGTTGGCTAGAAGAAAAGTGACTGTGCCTTGGTAGGCGAATATAAAACCCCTGGACGGTGGAGAGCTTTGAATACAGATGGGTTAGGTAAACTTGAAATCTTAAACAAGTGATCAGGAGGGGGAACCAACTGGATTACAGTGTCCACAAGGATTTGGGCCTGCGGAGGTATGGTTGTGACGTGGGGAGAATGCAAGGGCATCTCCTCCTCAGCCTCAACCATGGGAGGGGGCAACTTAACTTTGGACCCCAACACAAAATATTTTAAACGCTTAACTGAGGCAGGAGATTTGAGCAGGCACATCCTCAACTTCTGCTTCCCTTTTTCCTTAAGAGCAGAATTTAAAAGTAAGGAACGCGTTATTTTAATATATAAATGAAGTTAACCTTGAAAAAATAATAGCAGCATGTTCCATAAGAAACCCAGTGCCTAATAGGAGGTCAAAGCAATTATTATCCAGGGTCACAGCAGGGACAGAGAGCTGTAGACCACCTAGCCTCAGGGTCAAGTGAGAGTAAGCACCTATAGCTTGAGCATATGTGGTACCGGCTGTCCCATATTCTAACAAATGGTTAAGATTGTCTGAATCTTACTTTTTCCAATTAGTCAAGAAGAGATAATGTTAATAGGTGAACCAGAGTCAACAATAGCGAGAACCTTCAATTTGTGAACTACCGCTTCAATATAGGTCACCATCACTCCCCACTGTGCTGGGATAGAGTATAGCTGTCGGGAAGCCTTATAAGAAGGATAAGAGGAAGTATCACCAAGTTTATTATCTGAAAGCTCAATAGGAGTTTCCTCTTCAGGAACACTAGGGCCAACAAGGTTAGCAGAAATATTATGAACCAATTGGTTTTGAGGCGCAGTGAAGTTGTCAGCATAGGGAGCCTCTCGCCCTATGCTGACCCCTTTTTTAATTTTTCATTGGCAATCTTTGTCCAACAATTCTGAATGGTGTGGTTGCGATGGCCAAAATAGGTGCAGTTGGGTCGAGCACTATTATTATCTAGACTATTTGTTGTTCACCACATAATTCAAGGATGGGAGGATGAAGCGGAGGCAGGGGTGGCAGTAACTACAGAGGTGAGAATTTCAAGGAGGGCCTCTTTATCTAAGATAGAAGTAAAGTTTTGTTTCACTAAATTTATGTGGAGATGGAGCTGTGGGTTGAACTCTAAAGAGGACAGGATGGCAACAACAGCATCATCAAGTGTAAGGCGGTTATTGGTCACCAACGCTTGATCTTCAGCGTAGAACCAAGAAGCAAACTCTGCTGGGGATTCGACACATCTTAACTTAATACTAATAAAGGCCTGTCTCTGATTTGCCAAGGTGAGATCAATACCAAATTCCTTAAATTGTACAGCCTTAAAATTGTTCAAGTATTTCATCGCATTAGGTTGGGTAACAAGACTCTTGAGCGGATCTACTAAGGCAAGAAGGTAGTTTATAACTTTCTGACGGTCAGGAGCTTCCTCCATCGCTCTTAAAAAATATAAAGAATTAAAGCATTACTTTCTTCCCTGGGGGTGAACTTGTCTTTAAAAGAAGGTTTAAAAGTA
Organism: Massospora cicadina; assembly: GCA_022478985.1. Taxonomy (NCBI): domain Eukaryota; kingdom Fungi; phylum Entomophthoromycota; class Entomophthoromycetes; order Entomophthorales; family Entomophthoraceae; genus Massospora; species Massospora cicadina. The sequence goes on from JAKSZP010006585.1 coordinate 10,192, forward strand.
GTCTCTATAGGAGCTGGTATAACATTAACTCCCACTGGTCTAGTTTAATTAATTTCAGTTAGCTCTGACTTGGAAGGAGGCACAAGTTTTCGATTTAAATCAGCTTGTTGTTGGAAACTGTTCAGATCATCTTGCAGAGATCCAATTTGGGCAATTAGGAATCAGTGAAGCTTTTTGTTAAAGTTCATATCATAGTGATTCCATTTTGACCCGTAGATTTTAAAATAGAAAATTGGAGCTCATCATTGTCATGCTCCAGCATAATGATTTTTCTTTTTGGTGAGCTAAATATGAGGTGAGGGAATTGTAAAGATGGTAAGTGTTGTCTAACTCTTCTTTAATCACGTCAAAAGTAAGGTTTGGATCAATAGGTTCTCCAGAACAATATAGACAACAGCTTCAAGCAATATTTTCAAGGTCCTGTTCTAGAGCGTGAAGGAGGATGTTAAATGAAGGATCATCTGGAGGGGAAGGTAAATGCACAGTTGGCCCAGAAAGCCCAGTGGACCCAGGCTGGCCAGGGGGACAGGTTGTTCAGGAGGATAAGGAAGGCCAGGTTGTCAAGGTTGTCCAGGAGGACCAGGATGCCCATAGCCAGGGGGTCCAGGTGCCCAGGGGGCCCCTCACCCCCATCCAGACCAGGGGCCCCATCACCCCTGTGGGACCAACTTATCCACACTCCCCAAGGGGGCCTGGGGGACCTACAGAACCAGGAGGCCCTGGAGTTCCGTGCAAGCCTGAGACATCAAACGCTGGTTGGAGTGCTGTTTCAATTTGGTTCAATATTAATAAATTTGTTTGAAAAAAGTATTATGTTGGCCTGAGAGATTAGTGATGGCCTGTTGCAACTATCTCTTGATAATTGTGGTGGTTTCAGTAGATTGGGTAGCTACTTCCTTGTGAAGAAGGCTAGCCACTCCCACGTTCAGTTGAGAGAGCTGAGTTTGAATTGAGATAGGTTTGGTGCAGTTCTCAATAATGGCCTCACGGTTATCTCTTACAACTGAAGAAGCAAAGTTGTAGAATTCTAAAAGATAAGAGTGTAATTCTTGTAACAAGGTAGACTGTCTTAAGATTTTCTGATGGTATATTCCCATCATTTGCACAATATGGTGAATGGCTGGGTTAACAAATCGGCACAAATATCGCTCAGTGCGAGATATTCTTACCTCAGATCTGGGTAAGTTAGCAGATTCATATAGGGCTCGCATGTTATCAGGAACTGCTAATGATTGGTTGCAATGAGAGTAATCTCCGGGGAAAAGAGCACCTAAAAGTAAATGATTAATAGTATCAGCAACACCTGTAGGCTGAAAGAGATAGTTCTGGGTTCAAGAGTTGGATTAGAGATATTGAGCGTAGAATGGAATTTCATAAGATTTAGTTCGTTGTTCTCAGGGTTGCTGTTTCCATTGGAGGCTACACATTGAGTGACGCTGGATATTTTGGTAAGAGGACAAGTAGAGTATTGGTGGGGATCATCCATTGTGAATATATTTATTCACCAGGTAGCTTGGGAGAGGACCTGGCAGGGAGCACCAATTATTTTGTCAGGATGGGGTAGCTGAGAGTAGTTGTTCCTCCAAAGTGTACCAAAATGGATGAAATGAATTGTAAAACAGAGAGTCAATAACAGAGAGAGCTGGGGATCCTAGACATAGGGGCTGGTAATTTTCTGTAAGCTCAGAAATAATTGATAAGGGACCTATTGTAATAAAACTAGTGTTTGTGATGCCAATGGTCAGAGAGGACCTCGCAAAAAAAGACTCTAAACTAAGAGAAAACAGGATCAAATTGGAGGTAAAAACATATCTTTTTTCAGACAAAGGAGCGAATTACAGGATTTTTCTTAGTCCTAATTCTTTTAGGGTAACGACGTCCTCCACCAGCAAGATCTTCAGCACCCTGACTTTGATCAGGTGGGGAGTCGACGGCAGGCATGCCTTTGAAAGATTTGTTAGATTGTGGAGAATAGTGCTCTGATGAGGTGTAAAGGAATTTATGGTGAGGTATTAGAGGTAGGGAAATTTGAATTGGGCTGAGTGGGAGCAGGTTGAATCCCAACAGGCAGTGAGGCAATTTGTGCTCTTATGGCGGGCTCCGTGACATTCTCAAGATTATTACATAGATCTTGCAATTCTAATTCCAGGGTACAGAGTCTTTAACAGACTTTATCCACCTCCTTCACTATAAGATCAGGGAAATCCTTTCCTTGATATACTTCCATATCCTCTTCCTCATCAAACTGCTCATGATTTTCAATAGGTCCTGATGATGCCACCCCTGTAATGAGCACCACGGTAAACTTGCCAACATCAGCTCACTTAACATGTGAGGCTAACTCACTGCTCAGAAGGTCTACTCCGAAAAGATTAGGCATTAGACAACTTTTGCAAAGATCACAATCACCCTCTTAGAGCAGATTCTCCTCTGATGCTACCCCTTGTAGAATTGATCACTTTGGTAAACTTTTCACACTTATGACGAATCTCTTACAGACACTATTAGACATATTTTTTATACGTTGGACCTTGGGACTCAATGGAAGCCAAATTAAACCTCTCCCTTGGAAGCTCGGCTCTAAGAAGACACAATAGAGAGTGTCCTAATCCAATCAGAGCAGATTTTCAGACTTGTTACGTTATTCTGTATATTTGGGTCATCTCAGACTGGTCACTGGTTATTAGCTCACTTAAACAACTTTGAATGAAAGTAAAAGGATAAAACTGATATTCTGTGGAAAGGTTTTAATTTAGATAAAAAGTGAAGTATTTTATACTTCAGGGTAAATAAAGATATAAAAATGAATGAGATATTAAAATATTTGGGAATTTGGGTTTTGATATGGGGGATCAACAATATCCCCTAGTCAGATGTCTTCAACTGCTGCTTTAGTGGCCTTGTACATTTTGGCCAGTTCCTGTAGCCATGAGCTCCTTCTTGCAGTGGTTATCCCTGAATCAGGATGTTCAGTGGCCCATTCATCTTTCCCTCCTTCTGGGTTGTGGGCCATTGTACTTTCTGCTGATATTGCAATATTGCTAAATTTGGTAATAGGCTTCTTGACTTTAGGTTTAAGTGATGACGCCTCTACAATGCGCCTCACTTCGTAATTTTTAGTAATTCTCTAAAATTGGATGGTTGCTTGATTCAGTAATACTCAGCTTAATCCTTGAAAGCTCTTATTAGCATAATTCGGTCAGCTCATTGTTACATCATTGATAAAATGCAAATTAATTTCAGCCCTTGAAGGAATATAAGGGTTAATTTTTGTAATGGGATTTCATAAATGGTATCATCTTTATAAGCTAAATCCTCTGACTAATTAGGGAGAAAATTATTTTCATATGATTTCATTCTGATTTTGTTGAAATTATCTTTGCTCACCTGAATCTATAAAATGGGCTCATTTGCCCCCAACCATGGGATCTGGTCGCCTTTACCTAAACCAGTTTGGGGTTGAATTTTAGTCATTCAAATTGTTGAGGAATGATCTCCTGACCTGTTCATGGCCTCAACCATGACATTACTGTTTGTGGATAGTAACTTGACAAAATTACACTAAGAACCTTATTACAAAAGATAGGATCTATAATACTTTTAATTTTAATTTATTGTGGGGAAGGCTGACCATGGGACGGACACTTCCAAATATGACTCAGGACAGATAAACTTAGTACCGGGGGAGGCACCCCAGAGAAGCGATGCTATCTCTTGTTGCCAGCGGGAACGCCACTTATGGGGAGGGGGAGGGAACGTGTGAAGGGGCCGTAGCCACTATTGAGCACGTGTGGAGGAAGGGGTCTGATTTGATGAACCAGACTGGGAACCAGGAGGAGACCAGCTGTTGGCGACGCGGTGGGAGGTATCCAAACATCCACGCTTGAAAGTGGTCCACCAAATGAGACCAGAATCTGTGGACAGTTTCTGGGAGGGTGGGGCTGGAGCCTGCGATGGCATCTAAGACAATCGTGTGGATGGTCCACATGGCGATTGCAACCACCAGAGCACGGAGGGAGGGTGGAAGAGAGGAGGCCATTGATAGAGCAAACATATCTCTTGACAGACTGAAGGGATGCGTTTGATCCTGGCCCATCAGACGTTGAACTTCGCGCCATATCGCTTTAGAGGTGGGGCACTTCTCCAGGCGGTGGAACAGCATTCCATACTGACCGCACATGACACAGGATGAGTGTAAAGCGTTAGAGCGCTCAGCTGTATGATACACCCGCCTCAGGCAGCGCCACACATGGGAGCGGACTTGAGGCTGCAACAGAGGGTGATGTACATATTTCCAGATTGTTTTTTGGGTCTAAATGGAATAAGGGATGTCCATCATGTCCAGGTAGTCCACCCTGGATAGGACATGGGGCCGAATGGGGATCACGTCCATCATGGATGGGTAGCCCCTGTACCTCTTGTGTGAACTGAGGAGAGGGGCGGCCTCTTTGGGTTGTATGTCCACTAATACGAATTCTCCACTCTGCGCTCCACATGGAGAGTAGGATTCGTTTGTAGTGGGTTTTTGTCCCGTGAGGACCTGTGGCCGATGTGTGTGATGCGAGGTATTTCATCATGGGAGTGGGGGTTTGATGGATTGTTGAGGCCTAAGGTTCAGGAGAAGTTGGAGCGGGCTGCGCGGGACCAGTGTTGGGATGGGAGTGTAGGAGCGGTGACAGCCACGATCCAGGTGCCCAGGATCTTGGCAGCGTGGGCTTTGAAGTCAAGCAGGCCCATGCCACCATGATGATGAGGGCCAAACATGACCTCTAGCCATAATGGTGGAGGGCGGCCTGACCAAAGCCATCCTTGCAGCAAGGCATACAAGGATATGAAGAAGCTTGGGGAAAAGGGGATGGCTTGAGCTCCAAACCAGACTTTGGATAGGAGCATAGAGTTGGCTAAAACAACCCTGCCAGTAAGGGAAATAGGGTGGGCTCTGAGAGAGGCGATTCACTTCGTCACGTTGTCCAGAATACGGCACTCCATTACTGCTGACGCATATCCGCCTGCCTCCATCCACACGCCCAGATGGCGCACCAGTCCTATGGTAGGGCGTGGCACGAAGGGGAGCACCAGTGGAGCGGTGTGTGTTGAGTTAGTAAAGCGTGGATGTGGGCGAGCAGATGGGCTGGGTTGGGAACTAATTGCTGGGGCCCAGCAGTTCTGAAACTGACCAAGGAGGATGATTTCAGTTTTGGAGGCGTTCAGTGCCACATTGCTTACCCGGGAATATTCCTGGATGAGAGCTTCAAGCGCGCGTGCATCTTGATTATTAGACACCCCAACCACACAATCATCTGCGAACGCCAATATTTTGACTGGGGCTTGGCCTGGCACATGGACCCCAGTGAGTTGGGCATTCACATTTCGTAGTAGTGGGTCAAGGCTGAAGTTGTATAAGAGTGGGCTGAGGGGGTCCCCTTGTCGTAAGCCCCTTTGAGGGCGGACTACTTCCGTTAGGAAGCCAGGGCCATGCACTGTCATTGTTGCAGATTCTGTGAGCAGCATCACCCAGTTGATGAAGCGAGGGGGTAGGCGGAATTGATGGAGGCAGGCCCTTAGGTATTCCCAGTTTACTCTATCATAAGCCTTTTGTTGGTCCAAAATACAAGTGCCCCAGAGGCTGTGGACTGACATACATTAGCCACAGAGTGCACGTTATCCCAAATCAACCTTCTGAGGATGAAACCAAATTGTTCTGAGGAGATGGTGGCAGATGCTACAGTCCCTAATCGGTTAGCCATAATTTTTGTTAAAATTTTGGTGTCTGTGTTTGTTAGAGAAATGGGGCACCAGTTGGCTAAGTCAAGCTTATCCCCTTTCTTGAAGAGTGTGACAGTAAAGGCCTCATGTCCTCCTTGTAGGAGGCGCATTTCCAACAGGCTTTGGTTAAGTGAGGCAAGCAGAAGTGGGGATATATATTTGAAATATTTTTGTAGAACTCATATGGAATGCCATCTGGGCCTGGGCATTTTTGGTTTGGCGCACCGTAAATGGCTGTCCATAATTTGTTCAGAGTAATTAAATTCATTATTTCTGGGTATCAGAAAATGGTGCGGATATGAGCTCGGTCAAGAAATTCTGCCACTTCGCCAGCTGAATTGGTTCAGCTCAGTACAACTTGGAGTAATATTTTTGCATTTCAATTGTCACTTCAGCCAGTGTATCTGCAATAAAATTATCCGATCTTTGCACCTGTGTGCAGGTCACGCTCTGGCGTGGTGCAAAATTTTTTTAAAGAAATATGCGGTGCACTTGTCGCCTTTAGTGATGCATGTGGCCCTGTATTAGACACAAACCTGATGTTTGTGTTGCATTTCTAGTGCATTGAGGTGGGCGGTTGCCTCCTCCCACTTAACCCCATGCAGGGCTGTATCCTGTAGCTGGAATGTTGGACTCCAAGTGTGCCAATTCTTTCAGAGCGCACAAGATAACCGCCAATGTGGATCGTGAGCATCTGGAGGAGAGATGGCAAGAGTGGCGGATGGTGTCCTCTTTGAAAGTTGCCCATGTGGAAATGGGGTCCGCGCAAAATGGTGCAACAAACTTTTTTGCCAAAGTTGCCTCTTCCACCCATGTGGAAAATCCTGGTGATGTGAGCTCGGGGGGGCGGATTTTGCACCAATGTGGGGCCTTAGCAACTGTGACAGGTAGGTGGTATGTTATTGAGACCAGTTGGTGGTCAAAGAATTCCATTTTAATTGTTTTGAAGTGGGAGATGTGGGGTTGGAATTTTGCCAGTGTTAGAATAAGGTCGATGTGGGTCATAGACCTTAATTGGCCATTGTGGACATGGGGACACGTCAAGTTTTTGAGCAGCGGGGCATGTCATGGCAGCGCATCCATTAACACAAGGGTGGCCTTTAGAATGCATAGTTCAACGTGACCCTGTGGGGTGTGGGGTGAGGGAGGCCACCGGTCCATTGGTGAGGTTAGCCAACAGTTCATGTCGCCGACTAGAAAGAATCAGGGGGTAGTGGGAGGGATTTGACTGATGAGAAAAATTCCTGACACTCATGTGCACTGTTTGGGGCATAAATGTTGATGATTGCGTGCGCTACGTCAGCCCATGAGAAGGTGATGATGAGCACTTGGCCATTTAGGAAATGTTTCTGAGGATATGAATTTGAAAAAATTATTTTTCTGAATTAGCACCCCACAGTGCTTTGACCAAAAGGATAGGGATGGGAGGAGCATTGTTTTCCAAGTTTTCTTGGAACCTCATGGACAGTGGGACTCCTGGATGGCCAGGATATCCACGGGTAAATTGTGTTGTAAAAAACTCAGTTTCCTAGCCCAGGATGGGGAGGCCTTGAGTCTGGTGATATTCAATGTCCCTAAAGTGAAGGTTTCCCCTTCGCACCTTAGGTGCGAGGGGGTGGGCCCCCAGGCCCACCAGTCTCTTCTAGGTCCCCACAGGCTTTCACAGCAGCATGGGTGTTAGCAGAAATGCTATCGGAGTTTTTGTTGATTTTTGTGGAAAGAGTTGCATTGGCTTTGGCCTTCACTTTTTGTTTTCCTGACATCGGACAAATTTTTTGTGGTGTGGATGAGTTCAGTGCACCGTTGAGTGGGTCAAAAAAAATTTTCAGTTGGGATAGGTCCCAAGTTAGTTTTGACTAGAGCTTGGGTGCAACGATTGGGTGAGATTGAGTCTCCCATCAGATCCTCAGATTATGTTGCCCGCTCAGCATGGGATTCCCAATCTGATTGGTTGATGGATTTCTGAGTTGCTTCCGCCATGAAGGTTTCCATATCCTCCTGGCATTGTGAGTGTGGAAGCGGTGGTGGCCTTGGCCATTTCCTTGGTCGTGGCCCTGCGGGCCTGCTTAGCCTTCTTCCATTCTTGTGGGGAGATAGGCTTTACCAATAGGTAGCAGCCTTGTGCTCCCCACGGGAAAGCCTCCTTAGTGCTTGCAGTTGGTTTGTAGTGCACCTCTCCATTGGCCATGGCCGCCGAGGGGTGCTCTTGGAATGTGATGCCCTCCTTGATGGGGCATGCGTGCGCCTTGTGGCTGAATGCATCACAGTGGGTGAAAATGGGGGGCGCACTGTCCACGGTCACCCAGAATGGGTGGGTGGTATGCCCTGCAATATCAATAAAAGTGGAGTGCGGGATCTGGGTTAAGTCCTTCGCGATCTCCTCAGTTGGGGTCAGAACTGCGATGGCTTTGCCAGTGCACAGGTGTGGCATCAGCGTGAAGCGTTGCATTTTGAAAGATTGTATTTTGCTGTATACGGCGAGACCATCTTTCAGGTGTTGTTCCAAAATGTCACGTTTTACCATAGTAGGCAAAAAGTCAAATGTGAGGAAAATTTGGTTTGATTTTGTCCATCTGGTGCATTTGGTTTTGATGACCCGTTGCCCTTCAGGGAGGTCGACCACTACGCGCACTGCTGCAGCCTCATCTGCTGCTTTTTTGCTCTTGAAACCTAGGTCCAGCCAACCGCGTGACATGGAGTGAGGTGCAACGTACACCGCGGTTGGGAAAATTTTGTGTACATCTTCACAAAATTTTTCCATAAGGCCGTTTTTTGGATGTCCAGATACACGCGGACTCCAAATTACACCGACGAAAGTGGTTGGAAGTGTGGCGTGTTGATGTACTGGTTGCATCGTGCTTGCCATGAAAGTATCTCTGAGGAAATCGTGACCACTGGTTTTTTAAGATTTTTGTCAATTCCGCCAGATTCTCTGGGGCGTTTTCAAACGTTGGAGGCCGCGGGCCTTCCACCTGCTCCTCTTACCTTGCTTGCCCATCTGCTCCCTGACATGGGCGCAGACTAATCTCCTCTTTGAGATTATCAAACTAGATTCAGTCTTGAATTGAATAGGTTGCAATAGTGATTGCAATGAGAAAGAAAAGTGATAGGGTCTATAATACTAATACAATAGAAGCACACTGTAGTATCTAAAACTGACATTCATTCATGGGCTTGCTTTAGAGCTTTCTCAGTTGACTACTTAGAGTAGCTTCATTCAAAAAAGATCCTCCTCCAATGACAATTTTCCTCAAATATTCTCTTCTCATCTCCCAAGTTCTTATTGGTGCATTTTTAGTCTACCACGCAGCACTTAAGAAATAGGGAAATAAGGAAAAGTATTTAAATTTTATTTTGGGCTTAATTGCTTGGAGCTCAGGGTAATTGCATAATAGTTATGGTGCTCATAACAATTAAGATTACAGATGATGGCCCAAATAATATAATCCATATTACTGATTATTTTATGCTGATGCAGGGCAAGGTGGAAATTATGAATCACGTAATATAAAGAAGGGTATGATAACTGAGGCCATGGGCTTTACTATCAACAATATAAGGAAACTAGAGTTTCACCATCAGGGATTGAGGGTTCTTGATTAGCCAGAAAAGAATACTTACCATGGTGGATTTTCCAAAGAATCAAAAATTATAAACTTTGACAACTATCTATATAGTTGAGGCTTAAGTGGCAAGATAAACTATACTGTCAATCAAAATATCTCTACTATTTGTTAAACTATAATTTAAGTAAAAAATATATAAATGATGGTTGATTAAAACAATAAAAACCTTTACCCCCACTTGACCAAAAATCAAGGAACAAAATTAAGTGGGGGTCCACAACATCATTGAAAGCTAGGGTTGATAGGCCAGACCGCTGGTGATACTTCTCTAGAAACTTAGCATGCACTAACTAATAAGGTGCCCTTTACCAGGATCCTTTAGAACGTAGCATCCATAAAGTTCTTCTCAATGTTCTCGAAAGACCCTTTCCATATTTGCTCCAGATTTGATAGTCCATCTGAACCCATAATTATGTATAATATAACACCTTGTCTCCTACGGCAAAGAAGGGTAAAAGCAGCCATTCTACGTTATCACACTATCCAGACCGTTTTTTTGAACCAGAATATTAAAATAGGCTGAACTTTATAGTTGAATTTGTTTTTGAGTCAGCGCTTCTAGATATTTAGTTGGAGATACCTTGTCTTGTTGAACCAACAAATACAAAATTGGGGAAGCGCCAGTCACTTACCATAAAGTAAGGAGAAAGGGAGTGCCTGTGGCTGAGCAATAGAAAGATTATAAGAGAAAACGGGTGAAGGCAAGAACAGATTACAACTAGATTCCTTCACCATAATGATTTCTTGTAAAAAAACAGCAAGATTACAGTTTACACGTTCCATGGCACCGTTGGTCTCAGGGTGATATGGGATAGTCAATAACCCTTGTATACCCATCAAATCAAAGTGTATAATGATCATCTGTGATGAAAATTAGTCCCATTATCTATCAAAAGGAACTGGGGCATTGTTAAAATTTACAGGTTTCGTTAATTGTTCACGGCTAGTAACCACTAAATTGATTAACAGCACAGGTTCAGTGTTGTGAAATTCTCTGCGATGTCTGATAATGATATATAGTCAATTGATAATAGTATAAAGACTATTTTCATATTTTAATAAATCACTAGGGTTAGGTCCAACGCTTGACCAGAATTCCTCCTCAAAATACTTAAAATGTCCTCAATAAAGATTCGTTCCCTTACATCAAGTACTAAAAAAAGATTCGTTCCCTTATACCGCCTAACTTGATCCATGCTCAGATCCTCATTTACGGCTTCTCTCTGGTGACACACAGTTGGCAGAAACCCCCATCTTATCTCAGCTTCTCTTCTCTGGATCCACGCTCAGATCCTTACTCTTTATCTTAAAGAGCCTCCAATTAAAGCACACAGCAATAATTTCCTTGAAAAAGAAAAGGACTAATAACAAATTCTGGTAATTTTTCTGGTACTTAATCTGGTAATAATTGTTTTCTATTAAATATTTTCTAGGGAATTTGTAGTGGGTACCCAACGCCTAAATTTTGGGGGGCACTTCATTAATGAAACGAAAGCTGTTGCCATTAGTTTTTCCATACTTTGTATAATCAGCAATGATCTTCCCCATCCTGGCTAGGATTCCATCATTGGACACCCTTGAGATCTAAAAATGAAAAAGAGTCAGAAAACGTGTCCCTAACGTTTTCCTCTCAATCCCAGTAAACCAACCATATTTGGCAAGCGACCTGCTTAGGTAATGGGACTTGTTACCCATTAAGGCAGGTCACGAACCAACTGATTAATTTGCTAGTTGCAGGCAGCATCACTCGCCTTGCAACTTGCTATTCATTCCCAATCAGTTGGTGATGAAACCTGACCAATCACAATAGGTACACCTGATAGTTAATCAACTATCAGATGCCGCTATTTCGTCAGCAACTCTCCCAATGAGATCTTAAGCATTCACCTGGATCAATCCCTGGTGGATCTGACCCTGGAGAATTACCTAAAATCCCCCAAACATTGTTAACCTTTAATCAGGGTCAACTGATATCCTATTCACTTTGGTATAGGAAATTATCCCCTAGTGACCCCTGGTAATCTAGTCAGCTGGTAATATAAAAAATCTCAACGCATCCCCCCTCTTGCCTAGATTTCCAGCAAGAGAAAAATTGTGACAGGAGGATAACGCTTCAGACACTTGGTCAAATACATCTTTAGTTTAAGTGAAGTGCAGTCAATTGGTACTCAACGCTGCTTTGGATGACCTTTGGCATGCGGCTCTCTTCCTCCTCTCTACTGCCTACTTAGAGAGCAGTTCCATGAGCTTCTGCCAGTCTGGACTGATTAATTTACTCATGACGATATTACTCCCAGAATCCAGTTTCTCCCCATCAGGGCATATGACCCACTGTCATATTCAGGATTCTTGGTCTGGAGCCCTTAATTTTCTGATTTTCTTCTTGTCCTCAACAGGAGATTCTTGCCGTCAATGTTTGTTTTGTGGTACAATTAAGAATGCTCATTAATATTCGCCTTTGTTATTTTCTCAAAATAACCTCTTAACTCATATCATTCTTTATTCTTATATGGAAAGCTTATCCTATTAATTTTGAGATTAAATTTCCAAAAATTAGAGCCTAATTGATTTCAGAGTGCATAATGTTTGACTATCATATAAGTCTGACATCCCCCTCTTGTTCAGCTTATATGTCAAATTTGGAGTCTCAGTGCCAACAACTGCTTGATAGCATGTCTGATCTAGACCTTTGGCTCTTCCAGCTGATGAGTCAATCTGCGCGTGGAACCTCTTCTATGGTCCTCCCAGGACTCATAATCCCAGTCAAGTACCCTTGGCCAGTCCTTGCATGGAATTATCGGAAATGGTATCCAACCCTGACAAAACCAGGTTAGCAATTGTCTCAAATGACTTGTGCCTAATCCTTCCTCTATCGTTGATTCCTGAGTTAGACTTAAAAACACTCCTGGATTCAGTTCCATTCGAAGATTCTCCTACCATCATTGTTGAAACTCCTGAAGCAATGCACTCTGATCTCATCCAATTGTTCCTTGACAAATTAGACTTGCTTCCAGAGTTTCTTTTCTGACTTGGCCAGTATTACAATCCAGCTGTTTTGGCAATAAAACTAGCCATCAGAAAAAGCAGACATTTCAAACTCCCCTATGCAGAATCGAGGGCCCAAGTAACAGAGGCTTTTTCCATAGTTCTGAACCCCTAAAATCTCAAAACATACAAGATTGAGACGTTGCAGCCTATGCTCTTTGCTTTGTTGGCTAAGTTATTCAAAGTTGGGCCAAGAAGCTTCAGCCTCTCCTGGCTTTCATCACTCATCCTGCTTTCACTTCCAAGAAGCTCATAGTCATCATCTGCAGGATTCCATTTGTTCCTTGCATGACTATCTCATTTCTGATAAAACCATTGGTATCTTCCACTGATGGCTTTAATAAGGGCATGATTTGGCAACCCCGCCTAGTATCCCTTGCACAATGCTGGCCCATATGTCCAATGTTCTTGACAAAGCCCATCGGCAGGCACTCAATACCAATCTTCTGGTTCCAGTGCCATATCAGAATTACTTGAAGATGTTCTTCAACTTCCTCTTCTTGTTCTGTTGCTTCCCTCCACAATCTGGGGTATTGCGTTTGTCATGTTCTGACATTTTCACCTCTCTTCTTATAGTCACTTTCTTGCAGGGATTAGCCTCCGCTCAACAAACTTGGTTTTTAGTAAGTCTAGCCCTCGCTAGCATCCAATCTCACATAGAGTTTGACAGATAATTTAACCTACTGCGATCCATCCTCCCTCTAAGAGGTGACATAGGCAAAATCATTCCCAAGTCAAGGATAACCAATAAAAGAATAAAAGTTGTAAAAATATAATTTTTTGATCGTCTGTTCAAATTTTTTCCAATATTTCTAACAATTGGTTTTTATTTTCTTCTTTTTTCTATGAGACTTGACATCTTCTCAGTTCAGCAGTCCATTTTTTATATTTTATCCCCCCAACTAGTTTCTAGGTATACTTAGACCTACCAGTTTTCCATGGTTCAGAGGTCTTATTTTTTTACTTAACCATCTAGTTTGGTTCAGCGTTCCTTTTTGGACTTAACCAAATCATCAAGACATATTCAATTTAATGGTTCAGCAGTCCTTTGGCAACCCTTTTTTCATTATTATTTCATTGATCCACTGATTTAAATACTTAGCGTGGACTCAATTTACTATCTTTCCATCCAAGAGGTTCTCAATGGAGTAGGCGTCCATCACCGTCTTGTCAATAATCTCAAACAAACCAGACCACAATGCATCCATCTTGTTTCTTCTCCCAAAACCATGTGTATTGCAATAGGCAACTCTTTTGACTATTTGGTACCCTGATAAGGCCTGTCAGTCCTTATCAACTGTCATTTTTTCTTAAATCCTTTTCTTTAAAGTCATATTAAATACTTACAATTGCATTTCAATCAGGATATTTGTCGATTAGTTCAGGTACTGCTTGCACTCATCTCAATGTTGGTTCCACCACTCAATAAAATTGGTGGCAGCGCGGCCTACCTACCGTATAGCAGCTCAAAAGGCGTTTCCCATTGCTGTATGATGACTTATACTGTAGGCAAACGTCACCAAACTAAGGTACGTTCCCCACATGGAAGTTCTTCCTGTGACCAGCTTCCTCAGCATCATGGCCAGCATCCCATTGACTCGTTCTACCAGTCCATTCATCTCTGGCTGGTAGGGTACAGACACAATCCTCTGATCCCCGTTATATTATTTAATCATGGGATCACATGAAATGTGAAATTCGTTTCATTGTCACTCAGCAAGACCTGTGGGCATCCATGTTGGTATACTACTTGATCTAGGATAAATTTGCAGTGCTGTTAGCATCTACTTTCAACAGAGCCTTCATCTCGATCCATCTCATCAGATGGTCGATTGAAACTATGATGTACTTGATTCCTCCGGTACTAATGGTTAGTGATCCCATCATGTCAATGGATACCGTATGCCAAGCAAATCCAGGGTAGACCAGTTGGTATCCAGTCATGTTCTTATGTGGCTTGTGCAAATGGCGCTCCACACAATAAGCTAGATAGTCCGCTACATTGTAGTTGATGAACTTCTTAGTATTAATACTTGCGAATATAGTTGGTCATCTTCCTCAGGCTTCTGTGCCCAACGACCTTATGAGATGCTTGAACTATAGTTGCTTTTTCTGATGGCTTTTGGAATAGTAAAAGCTTCCCGTCAATTGACTTGTAACTTGTCCATCCATGGTCTCAGTGTTTTCCATTGCTCTTCAAAGTGCACCTTTGATTTATCAGGGCTTGTTCCCAATTTCTCCGTCAACTATTCTCTGGAATAGCTCATCCGCTTGTTGGTATACCACCTGGACCATTGGTAACCACAATAAGCCATCCATATTCTGATGAGAAGCTCCATCTTGATGGACTATCTCATAATCATAATCCTGTAACTTCAGTGCCCAATGGGCCTGTCATCCTTCTAATTCTCATAAATTGTGAAGCTGATGCAACAAGGAGTGGTCCGTCACCACTTTGAAGTGTGTGCCATGAATATACACCCAATACTGTTTACAGGCGTAAATGACTTCAAGGCATTCACACTCAGTAAGGGTGTAATTCATATCAGCAGCTGAGAGTGTCCAGATCACATATGCCACCAGATGTTCATCCCCAAGTTCATCTACTTGGCTCAGTATGGCGCCAATCATCATTAACAAAACATCAGTTTGTATTATAAATTCTTGATTGAAATTTGGATATTTCAAAATCGGAGAATCTATTAAACAATGGCATAATTCATCAAAGGATCTCTGGGCCTCTTCACTCTGAATGAATCCTTTTTTAGATTTTCAACAAATGGAAGAGGGGCTCAGCAATTCTTGCAAAATCCCAAATTAATCTTCTATAGTATCTGACCATTCTAAGGAACACTTTGATATCTAGGACACCCTTTGGTACAGCCATTTGCTCTATGGCTTTGATTTTCTGGGCTTGCGGCTGCAGTCCACTATAGTTGATCACGAATCCCAGATATTCCAACTCATTCTTGAAGAAGCAATACTTCCTCAGCTTAATCTTCATGTTGGCCGCGGATTGTCTCTTGAACACTTCCTCCAAGTCATGCATATGGTTAGTGAACGTCCTACTGAACACATTTATATCATCCAAGTACACTAAGACAAATGACAACTTCAGGTCCTTCAGTATGGCGTCCATGGCCCTCTGAAACGTCGCAGGCGCATTGCATAGACCCTGGGGAACACTCATCAGTTAATAAAGCCCCTGCGCAGTAATAATCGCGCATTTCTTTCGGTCTTCTCTTGGCAAATAAATTTGCCAATATATCAATAATAGATCCATAGCAAAGAAATATCTCGCTTCTCCCAATCAATCTATTGAATTATCAATTCATGGTAGTGGGTATAAATCCTTCTTTGTAATCTTGTTCAGCTTCCAATTTCAATAACCACCCAATTATAGTCATCCTTATTCTTCACAGTAAAGATAGGGCTCTCCCAGTGAAACTCAACAATGGAACTAGAAGCTCATGCTTCACTGGTTTGCTGATTTCTTCCTCTACTACCGCTTCAGCCGCCTTAGACCATCAAATTGGTCTCATTATTATCGGCAAATTTTCCTCTGTATTGACCTTGTTGGTTACATCTCTCACACATCCCAAATAGTGGTCATTCTAGGAGAATACCTCCTGATACTTGTCAAATAACTCAAGCACCTCTTCTTGCTGTCTGTCCATCATACCAGCGAGTTGCTCTTGATTGACCAATAAATTGATAATTTTGGTTACCCCTGCCAGCAATACTATTTCATTGAGGGTCCCAAAATCAAGAAATTCCTCATTTTAGCCATTGGAATTAGATGAAAAAATGCGACAATCTTATTCTTATCAATCTTCATCAGTTTTTCACTCAAATTCGCCATTAGAACTCAAAGACTCCGTGGCCCAACATATCTATACCAGGAGCCACCAAAGGCTCTACTCTGGACTTCTTCCTTGGGCTTCAAACTTCCCCATAAAGCAGCTCTGGTATCTCCAATGTCAACCCTGTGTTGACTAATATCTGTGATCCTGGTGGTATGGTTCTTTCACTCTTAATTCTCAGCGGAACTCTCCAATTTTCTAGGATTTCCATTGGCATTCCTAATCGCTTCCAGCCAGCTAGTTAGTATCTAATTGAGACAATGCTGTCATTGTAGATCAGGTTGATAAAGTTATTTATTCTAGTCAATGGAGCTTCCCCTTTTTTCTGATAAACCAATGGTAACGTCTGACCCAGTATGGTAAACATATTATCCTCAAAGTTACATTCAACTCCGTAATTTTGTAGAAATTCCGTCCCAATAAGAATTTCATAGTTTTGGTTGGCCAAAACTATTGCTGGAGAGAATATCACTAAGGATACAAAGTGAAGTGGTAGAGCACTATATGCTCCACATGAGATGGTGGTATTCAGCCCAGCTGTCCCATATTTCTTTTTGTATTCTAAATCAGGCGAGATCTTCATCTTTTTCACCAGCTTGGTCAAAACAATGTTGATAAGTGCTCTAAAGTCAATTATCACCCTCACGCTTACTTTATTAACTAGTATATCTATATATATACACTTGGAGTATTGTAAAATAGTATTTACTGAGTGTATAGCGGCCTTATTTGGATGAATTGAGAGTGTGAATTATTTGTGCCAATAGATCTGGAAACAATTCCTTGATCGCACTAAGTGGGGATTGACAGGTTTGCCTCATCTAATCTGACTTTGGTCAATTATTCTGGATTATCTGTGGCTTGTTTCTTGTCCACCAGCTGTCACATGTACAGCCAAACAACAATCTTAATTATCTTGGGGTCAATCCCCTTCGATCTAGATCTTTTTACCACGTTCACATCTTAATTTACCACTTGATATAGCTGATTCTGCACGTCATCATCTACAAACAGAACACTGAAGTCAATTTCATCATGCATAATATTGGGATGAACAGGTTTTCTCCACAGCTCTATAATGTTCTCTATCTAAGCCCTGGCCCTTTTCCTGACTCCTGTGCAGGTTTAGACTCTTTCACTTGGACCACGTTAATCTGTTCTTTGGACTTCTTGTAGTGTACCACAAATTGTCCTTTTCCTCCGCACTGGTAACAGACTTTTTCCTTCTTATTGTTCCATTTAAACTCTTTATTCTTATTTCCGGGCATGGTTCAGTTAATAACTCCTTAGCACCCTTGGCCCCTTTGTGGGATTTAATTTCATAATAAATTTGATTTTAAACTTCTATTTGGAGCATCAAACGTAGCTCCCAAGTATATAAATTGTCTACCATCTGATAGGTGGTAATCTCCATTGTGAATATGAAAGACATCATTTTATGCAAATTGCAATAGGGCCAACGGGATGCTTATATGGCAATCTGGGCATCATAACCATCCAGCACTTTTTCTAACCAGGATTTGCGATTCCTGGTAGAAACAATCAGCGAAACTTTCCTAGGATTTATCCTTCTGGAATTGAATGCCCATAAGTTTTCTTGCTTGCACTTCATGCACGCGTTGGACTTCCAAATTCCTTCATAATGGCTGCCTTGGCCTCTGAGTACGACCAGCTGTCCCCTCTAGATGGGGCAAAACTAGGCTCTGAAAATTGGTATCCAGGCAACTCAACACCATCAAAGCCTTTTGACAATTGCCATAACTGAACATTGTAATATCAAATAATCGGAAAAATGCAGGGGCGTTATCCTTATGGAATGTATGTAATTTTGGTGTCACTTTAGATTCCTCTGAAGCTTTTCTAGCCTTCACTCTTGGTTTGGCTACTTGCTTACTTGAGGAGTAATTATGGGAGTTTTCTCCGAAATGACTGTTAAAGTGGGCTATATATTTCTTGGGGTAGGCCATCTTTCCCACTGAATTCTGTGGAATTCTTTCTTTGGCGTCAGTTGCCGCATATGGCTCACATTCACAATTTTGAGTCTTCAACTCCTTGACTTGCTTAATCAGTCACTCTATATCTGCGATGAATTCCTGTTATTGAATGCAATCTGCTTCACACTCCATTTCACGAATAAGAAACCTCAAACTAAATCCCCTTCCTTTTTTTAATGACATTACTTTTCCAAGTAACTCATTGCCAAAACTAGTGACATTTTTGACCTCTTCCTTGACCTTAGTAACTCTCTCCTTCAAGCCAGCTAATTCTCGATGATCAACAGAATTTAAGGCGTTCTGGTTGATGGTTGCCAACTCCATTTAAAGCTTTCTTTACTCGTCCTTGTATGATATCATGTCCTAGTATAACCTATTCAACTACTCCCCTGTAGTGAGCACCAATGGTTAAAATTTAAGGAGTTTCCTTAATTGTTCATGACTGATAACTCCTAAATAGATAACTGCGCAGGTTTGGTTTTGTGCAATACTTTGCGTTGTCTGATAATAGTATATATGTAATTGATAATAGTATGAAGACTATTATCCGTAGTTGAATAAATCACTAGGGTTAGGTCCAACGCTTGAACAGTATTCCTCCTCAAAATAAATAAGTTGTCCTCAATAAGGATTCATTCCCATATACCACTTAACTTGATCCACACTCAGATTCTCAATTACAGCTTCTCTCTGGTGACACACAGTCAGCATCAATCCACGTCTTAGCTCAGCTTCACTTCTCTGGATCCACGCTCAGATCTTTACTCTTTATCCTAAAGAGCCTTCAATAAAAGCACACATATTATTTCCTTGACGAAGAAACTATAGAAAAATTTATGGTAATTACTCTGGTATTTAATCTGGTAATTGCAGTTTTAATAAGTGAATTCTTAGGGGAATTTATAGTGGGAATTATGCGCCCAACCCTTGGTTGGCACCTCATCGATGAAACGGCAATTGTTGCCATTGAATTACCCCTTGTCATCTCAGCAGCAATAGTCTTCCCCATCCTGACTAGGATTCCATCATCAGACATCCTCGAGACCTAAGATGAAAAGAGTCAGAAAATGTGTCCCTAACGTTTTCCTCTCAATCCCAGCAAACCAACCATATTTGGCAAGCGACCTGCTTAGGTAATGGGACTTGTTACCTATTAAGGCAGGTCACAAACCAACTGATTAATTTGCTAGTTGTAGGCAGTATCAATCGCCTCGCAACTTGATCCTTAAATTCAAATTAGTTGGTGATGAAACATGACCAATTTCAATGGGTACACCTGATAGTTAATCAACTATCAGATGTCACATTTCATTGCCAACTCTGCCTGACAAGATCTTAAGCATTCACTCAGATCAATCTTCAATGGATCCAACCCAGGCGAATTACCTAAAATCCCCCAAACATTGTTAACCCAAAATAAGAGTCAACCAATATCCAATACACTTTGCTTCATGGAATTATCCCCTAGTGACACCTGGTAATCTATTGGCTGGGAATATAGGAAAAAATACCAACAAGCATCTAAGGTGATAAATAATATCATCTCGGATAACTTCACTGTAGTCATGATACCTAATTACCTGATTGCTTTAAACTCTACCCAATTTAGTAAAGTGATCAATGGCCACAATTATATATATGGAATGTCCAGCACTTGTGGACATAGGCCCAACAATATCAATAGATACATTATGACATGCAAAGTTGGGCTTAACCAACTGATAAGAAATGGATTTATGGTAAGGGCTATCCACTTAGCATTCCTTACAACAGCGGTAGGTCTCGTGAACGTCAAACTTATAGATTACCAATAGTGATGCTGTATTAACAACTCCATTGATTTATAAAACCCCATACCCATCGCCTTGCGGGTCCTGATAACTATATCAGTCTTCTCCATAGGTCGAGGTATCCAAAATTGCTAATTGTTGATAATCTTATAAAGTTTATTATTTTAAACAGCGGTTCCTTCCTTAAATTTTCTAAGGAATGCTGAAATATCCTCCAGAATGTGGTCATACTGTTGGTTTAACAACTTACCAAATAATCTATTGGCTATATCAGCCACTAAGGATACGGTGGGAAGTTGATATAACCATCAGCGTTCTGATGTTTTATGTCAGGCTGATGCTGAATTTCAAAATCATAGGCCTGAAATTTTGAGGCCCAGAGTGCTAATCATTCTTTCAGCTATTTCAAATTTTGTATTCAATGAAGGAATGAGTGATACATTACTTTAGTGAAGTGTACTTTGTGAACGTAAACCTGAACTTACTTACAGATGTAGATGATCACCAGACACTCTTTCTCAGTTACCATATAATAATCTTTGTGGACATCCAACGTCCAGCTGCAGTAAGCCACAGGGTGTTCAGTTTTGTCAGAGTCAAACTTGATAATACTGCCATGATGGTGGTGTATGAAGCATCCATTTGGCTGATAAACGTTTCATTAAAGTAAGTATATTAACAGGGCGCTTGGGTCAGGTAGATTCTGAGGTTATCAAAGTTCAGCTGACAGTTCCATACCAATTTAAATGGTACCCCAGTCTTTAGCAAGTGAAGTAGTGGTTCACCTATTTTACTGAAATCTATAAAAAATTGTTGTAATAGCTGATCTCTCTGAAGAACACTTTAACGTCACGCTTGGTACTCTGGTGCACCATCCATTGAAACGCGTCAACCTTTGCCCCCTGGGGCTGTAAGCCATGCTTTCCAGTAACAAACCCCAGATATTCCAGTTTCTCCATGAAAAAGTTGCATTTACATGGCTTAATTTTAAGATCTTCTATAGAAAGGCACCAATTAGTTCTTCTAAGTTCTGGAGATGTTCAGTAAATGTTCTGGAAAATACATCATAAATCCAGATAAACCAACGCTCAGATGATTTTCAAATTTCCTAATATAGTATCCATGGCTTGTTGGAAAGTCGTGAGGACATCTTATAACCTTTGTGGCATGTGGGTGGGTGATACAAACCATGAGCTGTTATCATCTCACACTTCTCTTGTTCAGAATTAGGCAGCTCAATCTGCCAGTAGTATGAAATTAGGTCATTTGTGGAAAACTACTTAGTGCTGTCTAGGCAGTCTAACATATCGTCAATATGTGGAAAGGATAAGAACCTTTTTTTGGTACCGCTAAGCTTCCAGTAATCAATTACTACCTGGTTGAATCCATCTTTCATTTTTATTATCAAAAACTTGGCCAGCCCAAGGAATTTTATAAAATGCACTAACATCCCCTGCTGCATATGTTGATTTATCTTGGCATTAACCACTTCATCCACCACCTTTGAATGTCTAATAGGATGGAGGCAAATTGGTGGATAATTCCATTATCAATATGGTGTAGCACATCATGTGCGCAATCCAAATCAAAAATTACCCATATAAAATAACATCTTATATTTGTCAAAAAGGGCCAAGGCTTTATCATTCTCGTCCTCAGTTAACCCCAACAGGAAACACTATGGACCACAAACAAACAGATTGAACAGATTTGCTGTCAAGTGCTAGCTTATCAAAGTGACTAAATTGTAAATATTCTGGACTTCCTTAATGGGTAGCAAATGTAGGGAAGCAACTACTTGATGCCACTTTATCTGGATAGGGTATGAATACAGAATAACCAGTTTAACTGAATTTTGCTATGGTTGGTTGAATAATCCCATCGTGGTGACAGGTTCTGAATTGACATGGAAAAATGACGCGGATCTTTTGCCATACAAGCATTGGGGAATTTCTAAGTTAATTTTGTTTCCTATGATAAGTTGTGGACCGCTGGGATGGTTAAACTAAAATCAGTATGGAGTGGAATAATGCTATATTGCACAATCTGATTAGTTAACCACTGGGTACGCCCATACAGTCATTGATAACTAATTGGCATTATGCCATTTTAAAAAGTGAGATTAACAAACCCTACCTTTGCATTGCTGGGGCCTCATCCTTCCAATTCTAAAATAATGAAAGGCTTTCCCCAATTATTTCCAAAGTGTTTTCCTTATAATCAGCTTTGACTCCTTGAGTCCTCAAAATGAGGTCCCAATAAAATTATCATAGTTTTGATTTAAAAACGATGGCTTGAGAAGTTACTACTAGGGGTTCAAACCTTAGTGACAAAGCTCTGCAAGCACCCTCAGACGTTGTAGGTATGAGGGGTCTCCTGGACCTTAAACTTTCTGATGGTCTACGTCCATCGCTAGGCCAAGTTTCTTTTCAAGCTTAGTGGACGCAATGTTAACTAGTGCCCCTCTGTCCACAACTACTCCAACTTCGAGCTTATTAACTGTTATATTCATATAAGTGCATTCAAAAAACCCAAATTTATAATTTATTGCCAGGACATCCACCATGTCAGCTTGATCTAAATAATTCTGGATTTCTTTGCCTTGTTAAAAGCTGGATGCCACCAAGCTCTCAACTTGTATAGCCAATTGAACCCCATTCAATGCAGGGATTTCAGCGGAGGCAACCAAAAGCTCTTGTAGTTTAGCTGTAAACATAAGGTTTTGATACGACTTTTAGCGCCCAATCAGCTATGCAATCTTATAGCAAGAAAATGGGAACTACTGCCATCTCATCCGTGGTAATTAGCTGAACCAATGGAGGTGGGGCAACACTGGATTACTTTGTTTTAACGGAAAGTAGCACCAAGGGTTTTTTATATACGCGACCTTTCTGAAAGAAGCAAAGGCGAGAAAACCCAGTTTTACTCCACCCAGACTTTTACCAAATCCGCCGTTTTCAAAAGGGTTCCTAGAAAAAACCCTAAGCTTAAATTCATAATTAAAGCACTGATTGGCATAATGCCCCATAGTTTTCAAAGATATCAGAGGACCCAATTTAATATCAGGCGTCTTGTATGAGGGCCATATGGCTGTGTTAATTAACTAGTGGGGGATACCTGGCATGGTGGGTCATGCAGCTCGAGTGGACTTTAGTTAGGTGCTTAAAAGTAACAGCGCAAGGACAAAGTTATTATAGCATATGGATAATATCATCCTCCTCATTAAAAATTGGAATCAGAACCTGATACAATTCCGTGTAGGGCTCATAGGCATGATAAAAGAGAAATCTGGTCATCAAAACCATTTACAACGTTATCATCGGTTTTTTGTCTGCGCCTACAAATAAAAGCAATTGCTAAATACTTGGATAGTTTCATCTCTATTAAAAAGGATATAAAAATTTTCAATTTTTTATTAGCCATACATTCTTCAAAGCTGAATTCCATAAAAAAGAAGGTCCTTGGCATTAATATAGGACACGTCCGCCTTTCTTAGTTTTAGCTTATTTAACTCTTGAATTTTGGAGCCAAACGAGTTCAATACACTGCCAAATTAGCAGTCAAAGATGATCCAGTCATGCAAATCTGAATAGGTCCATAAGTTAAACATATTTGCCTTCTTGGTGAACTTTATAAAGTTAAAGAAGTTGTCCAGCAACTGAGCTTCATAGTTGCAAGGCCTAAGGGCTAGCGGTGTCCTTGTTTGGCTTTTGAGTTGGCAAGGCGAGATTTTGAAGTAATACAGCAGGAAGAACTGTAGTTTCAGGATGAAGGGAAGCTCCAATAGTCAGAATGGATGGGAAACCAGCAGCAAAGTTACAATGAACTCATTCTTCCTCGCCCAACTAATCTGGTCTTTTAAAAGATTTTCAGAAGCAACTGTTTTTGGCAACACTTGTAAATCTTTACAAATCTATAAATTAAATTGTTCATTAATTTCATTAAAATTGCGGCGTTTTGCAGAAACGTGATCTCTAATTTAACAATTATTTTGGCTAATGGTCTGAAGGTCTGCTTTCAAGGGCATATTTTCACTCCCTAGGGATCTCATTTGTTGTCCCTTCGTGGTAAGGTCTTTTATAAGAATTCTTGCACCTGATTCATATTTTTTCTAAGTCTTTCCTCTGAAAATCATGACATAATATGATATTTGAAAGTAGGCCAACGTGGCCCTCCAATTCTACTCATAAATAGACCAATTTTGTCATAACTATTTGGCAAGGCCTCAGTTACAGGCCCTTTAACGTCAGAAAGATAAGGTACGTCTATCTGAGGGTATTCCCTAACTTAGTGACCAGGCTACATACTTGCAGACCTTGATATGCAGAAAAACAGGGTGTGGTACCCTGTAGTGAGCACCACTGTTGAAACTAGTGCAAAGGTTTCGAGTTACAATGAACAGGGCATAAATACACAAATTTACAAGATACTGATTGAGGAAAGTAACATTGACAAAATGTACTATAAGAACCTTATTTTTAGAAAAGGGACCTTTTTAATAATATAAAATGAGCACATTGTAGTATCTAATACTGACAGTGGATCAGGGGCTCAGTCATCAGCCTAGGGTAGCTACGCATGTAAAAAGATCCCCTCCAGTTGACAATACTCCCAGATACGCTCTTCTCATCTCCCAAGTTATTATTGATGCAATTTCAGGCTAACAAGAAGCACTTAATAAAGGGGGAAATAAGGAATAGTATCTAAGTTTAATTAGGGAATAAATTGCTTAGAACTTGGGATATTTCCATAATAGTTATGGTGCTCATAACAATTGAGATTCTGCAGATAACCCAAATAGTATAGATTCCCTATAGCTGATTATTTTATGCTGGCGTGGGCAAGATGAAAATTACAAATAACATAATATAAAAAGGGGTATGATAACCATGGCCGTGGCTTCAGGGAATATTAATCTAAGAAAATGAGATTTTACTGGTGGTAAAGCGCCTCTTCTCAACCCTCTTGGCAGAAGGGGGAGTACTTCCTGACTCAAGAGGATCTTTTATGACCCTTATTCATAAGAAAGTGATCTGAGAAGACCTTACAAACTGGCAACCAATATCACTACTGAACACAGACCACAAGCTATTTACTAAACTTCTAGCAAGCCTCATGACTAAGTGTGCAGCACCACGCCTCAACCAAACTCAACATGGCTTCATCCAAGGGAGATTGTTATAGAACAATTATGATGAGCTTCTGGCAATCCCTGTCAGCTACCTCGTCTCAAACGCATGGTTTTGTGGCGCTTCTAGATATGTAAAAAGCATATGATAGAGTAAAATTTTTCAGTATTTTGACGCTTCCCTAACCCGCTTCCACATCCCACCACAAGCTAGGAGATGGCTATCAGCACTTTACGCCCAGCTTCACACTAAGATACTGTCCCCAACAGGATTTAAAGCAGCGGTTATGGTTGAACAAGGCTTCCATCAAGGGGAACCATTGAGCCCAATCTTGTTCAACATAGCTTTGGACCCTCTTCTGGCCCTACTCTAAGAACAGCAGAAGGGTATTTAGGTTTCCAGGAAACCTCCACCCACGCCATAACCTTTGCTGATGACACAGCAGTGGCAAATGGATGTAAAAAGGAACCAATCTGGCTATTGAAGCCTTGTATCGCTACTCCAAGGCGTCCAATGCAAGAGTTAACACTTATAAAACCATTATAGTGCAAGTGAGTGCCCTATCATTTCCCCCTCCTTTTGGTTTGGAACCTACCCAAGACACCTTTCAGCATCTAGGTGTCCTCACCACACCACAAGGGGACGCGATCAAGGATAATGAGGACCTCTTGCTCAATGCATTAAACTCTCGTGTAGCTAGCTGGAGTTGCTGGCGTATCACCCCTAGGGACGCGCCCTGATGACGAATGTTTTTCTTCTATCAAAGCTATGGTTCCTCGCTCATGTCTGCCCCTTTACGGACAGTTTCTACATGAGGTTAATGTGATACTTCGCTGTTGGATATGGAGATCTAACCACCCACCCACATCTCTGAACACAATATTTAAGCCCCGCAGTGAAGGGGCCTAACTCTTTTAGACACCAGGTCTCATGCCACTTTAATAATGACGGGGTTACTTATGCCCATCGTTTTCTGGGATATAGCTCCAATGCCACAATGGGATCCAGCCTTACGGCAGGTTTTGGCGGTCTCTCTAGGGCTTCCATGGAACTTGCCACAGCTATGGAAAAATGCTATTAAACCATCCAGGCCACCGCCTCAAACCCTCATCAAGTCTTTACTGGAATCAGGCTCTCCTTGCACTTAAAAGGCAGGAGTATGGGTGTAACATGCCTTCTATTATGAAAGGAGAGGCCCTGGGATCAGCCCCCAGCATCAAACCCTGGTCCAAATTGGAGGATTGATATCTCCCACCTCCACCCTTTGAACAGAACCCCAATGCGGCCTTGTATCCTTGAACTCCTACCCCCTCTGTGCTATGGGATCTCAAGTCACTCTGGAAGGAATTTACCCTCTTGTTCTCTTAGCAAAAATGACAAATATGCTGTGGTGTGTTCTACATTGTTCATATAGGACAGGAAAGGATAGGTCCCACCTTCCAGCACAAATGTTGCCTGTGATGCGCAGAGCAGACAGACACCCACCTCCACCGCTTCTTTACTTGCCACTTCATAGCCCCTTTATGGAGTAAGGTTTGCAAACTCCTGCGAGCAGAACTCTGGGTAGGGCACCCTGTTCAGGACTTCATGTTCAACCTCTCACTTCACAATTGCTCCCAATCATTAAGGGTCCTGGCATTTTAAATGTTAATTTAAAAAGATTCATAATTCATATCTTTGCGCCACTTTTGACTCCACTATGTGGAATCTGCCCCATATGATCACCCAATTTCAGGTTCATTTTGAGATGGCTCTGAGAGTATTTACCATGTCGCAATGGGCTAATAGGTCAGTTCAAGCGGACACCTGGATTTGAAAGGTTTTCCCCCACCCCTTCTCAACACTTTACTTACCCCTGCCTTCACCTCAAGCTCTTAGGAGCTCAGGTGTGATTAAATTAAGATTAGTGTATCCCTCTTTAGGTTGGGACCACCTAGTGCTAATAAAGAGATTTTGCTGGTGAAAATTGATGATTCAATTTTCCAGCATGATTAAATAAACAACGGCCCTGAAAGATTGCCAATAGTAATTTTATACAACTTTGGCAACTACCTATAAAGTTGAGGCCCACGTGGCGAGATAGACTATACTGTCAATCAAAGCTCTCTACTATTAGTTAAACTATAAATTTAAGGTAAATAATAATTTATAACTTACGGTTGTTCAAACCAAGTACAATATACAGCATCCTATAGTTCCTCATTAGATACAACACTAACAATAATAAATAAGTTAATGAGAATGGGTATTATTTATGGATAAGAAAACAGTTGTATGTCTTCTGGGTCGCAGTCATCAGCTTATAAAGGTAGTTGAAAAATTGGTAAACCGTTTAAGATATTTCACTGGGGAGGAAGAATTTCGTTTGTGTTGGTTTGAACCTGGGTACAAGAATCACCATATTTGCATGCAGTAAAGCGGCGCATAAAGTAACGTACTGACTTTACTTTAGTGATCTGAGATGTGCCAGCAAAGATGCCTAGACAGTGTTGGTGTGCAGTGTCTAGTTAAAAGAAAATTTGTAGCAACCCATCCATGAGTCCATGAAGGGCTAAACCATACATGAGTCATTTCTTTCCAGATGGGCAAGATAACGCTAGAGGTGGGTGGCTGCCTCCATAGATGCCTGATGCCGCTGTGTTTAAATCCACTTTGAAGCAGCAGTGTTGTGTTGTGTTATCAGACTCCATGTTACTAAGGGATCATCATAAAATTGGTATACCACATGGGTAAAGAGCTTGTTGGTCATCAATAAAGAAAATTCCTCACTGGATATTGTATTAAGACTTACTTTATTCCGCTTGGTTAAGTGAGCGGTTTGTCAAATGCAGCCAAAGTAATTTAAACTAAACAGTGGTCTGAAAATTGCACTACAGAAGTACCATACCTGAAGATTCTTGGCTTAAATTGTAAGGGGTGAGGATGTAGTCGATGCAAGTTATAGACAACAACTATCCTGATGTATAAGTGGCTGTGTCATGTGCGTTACCCCAAAAGAATCACTGATGAGGGATTATATAACTTCTGTGTGTGTTTTCACTAAAATTCTTATATAGCTAGGTGGTTATTGATAGGTGGTGACCACTTGGTCAATTGCAGCATTAGACAAACAGTTAAAAACACTCAGTATAAATGTGGTATTTGAGAGACTAATTGGTATACTCATGTGAGAAAGTCAAAGTAATCAAAATTATTGGGCATATATGTTAAGGAGAGTGATCTCCTCAATATCCATAAAAACGTGACAACTAGTGCCCGCTAACTAAAAGAAATGAATTCTAACCTCACTAGACCCTTTAATGGGGTGAATAATGAACCACAATAACAAGACCAAATGGAGTTCTTAGGAAGAAGAGCTTTTGACCATTCCACTTCCTTTCCTGTTGAACAAAGGGTTTCTTAGTTTATCAATATGTCAGCGGGATGATTGATATGAAACTCAGTTCCTTAGCCTGGGACTTGGATGTCCTGAAACCTGCGACATTGAACGTCCCTATTTTAGTTGGACACCTGGGCTATGAGCGGTGATCTGGGTCATTAGATCCAGCCACGACCATAGGACCATCTTGACTTTGTGTGAGATATAAAATTACCAGAGGTTGAACTTCAATTTGAATGTGGCGTCATGTTTTAGGTTGAAGGGGAGTTTTGGACCAAATACGTGTAACCCTTTCAGCAATCTGATTTTCTGAAAGGTTTAGATGAGGATACGCTTGGTAATTTTCAATTTCCAAAAAATTTTGATGGATCTGATGGATTAGGATCAACCATAGCTTAAGAATGCCCGGACAATCCACAGCCTGAGCACTCACTAGAATTGCTGGGTGCTGGGAGGAGGGCATGCGGCCAGCGTCATTGTGACCAGAGTGTGTTTTAGAGAGGAAAATTACCTCTTATGCTTTATTGGCAGCTCTTTTAAGTACCTTTTGTTGAGCTTTCTACTTTTTTGAACACATAGAAGCCACAACTAAATTTTCACTGGCTTCACTCCAGAAAAGGGGGTGATCCTTGTTAGTTTTAGAAAATCAGATCATGGTCATCCATGTGAGTTTCCACCTTAGGATCCTCCTGTACCTTCCCTTGGAAGGGGCAGGGATACACCTTGTGGCCCATGTTTCTGCACTCAATGCAAATGAGGGCTGAGTTTCCAAGGAGGAGAAAAATGGATTGGAGGTTTTTATTAAGGGGTTTAATTGGAACCTGAGAATTTTTTATAAGTCATCCCATATTTCTTAGTGGGGTTCAATAACAGCTATAGCTTTGCCACTGCTGAGCTTTGGCATTATATAAAAGCTTTGTAACTCAAACTGCTTGACCACCCCATACTTTTCTAAGCTATTTTTAGATTATGTTTTATATAATAATGGGAGAGGGAGCTGGGAAGGTTTTCAAAGTTAAGAAAGATAGTCAAATCTTTATTCTAGTAGGTGCGTTCCATACATATAATGTGTGACACACCACATACCTTAGCTTCAACTTTTATTTTTCTAGCTTCATTAACTGCCTCTGCGTTGAAAATCCTAATCAAAGTAACCTCAATCAAAGCTTCCTTTAAAGAAGCTAGTAGCAGGGAGTAACTTCTCCTACTGTTCTGATACCTTCTCAACGAAGATGAGGTAAACTACTCCACAATAAATGGTGATGACATGGCAAAATAATGAGATTGACATAGAATGGGGAATCTGGTAACACAAAAATTGACTTTGGTAAATTCAAAGAAAGAAATCCATTAGCTGTGGGACTCTGACTTGATTTTTATAGTACCCTGAAGGCACTGGTGATTCTTTGAATGTACGCTTGTTACCAGGGGGATTAGCACTGTGGGAAACCAGCTTATGTATGCTCGCTGGTGCATTCCGCCAGCTGGTTTCCACAAATAATTTTTATAAAATAAAGATAAAATTATATATGTGCTCAATGAAAATTGGATTTTTATAGTTTTTATTAGGCGTGCGATAAGGGAAAAATGATACTCCTTGACCTATGATTATCTAGTATTTAAAGTAATTTTGAAGGTTGAGGGGGAATTTGGGAATATGTCCAGTTTAGCCTGCATGAGTCTAAATTAGGAAATATGCAGGAATAGCATATCATAACTTGGAACCTCGCTTCAGGGAAGAGGAGGGAAGGAAGGGGAATTCTGATTGACCCAAAATGTACCCATGAGGTAACGTTTTTATGAACTTGAGCCAATCACCTCCTGAGAATTTTCTTGCACCTGTGGGGGACCCCCCGCCAAGCCTATAAAAGGGGAGGGTCCCCGTGCAGGTGCATTGAAGGACTTCGTGGGGGTTGGGGGCATGCTTTTCAATGGTAACCCCAAAGTCCATGGTGAGGTTGGAGTAATCTGACCACCCAATTTTATTAGTGCCCATACAGGTTTTAATTTGGTGTTTCCCCAATTAATAAGGCTCCACTGAGAATTGGCCATGGACTTTTGGCCAATTTTTTCGACTTTTTCATTATTAATTTTATTAAATGAGCTCTTAATGACATCAGAATATTACAAATGGCTGACATTTCCCTTTTTTGGCAGAACTTGACCTACAGCATTCTTATCTTTAGTCTGCAAAGGTAAATGTCTGACAAGCATTGCTAATGGGTGGACCCCTTTAGCCACAGTGGCATACTGGAGAATATTCATGGCTAATGTAATTTAATCCTTCCCCTATAGTACATTTATTAGTTCAGGTAAAGTCAAATTAAAACAATTAATAGAATTTAGTGTTACTAATGAGAGAAAGTTAACAATAAATTTTTATAATAATACAATCATAAGCGCTCAATATAGTTATATGAATTGAGCTATAAGTTGGACTAATCATTATCTATGATAAGATCATGATCAGCAATCATGATTTAGAATATTGTTTTGCAAATTCAAAAGCTATAGAGGTTCTTGAGATACCAAAAACCTATATTTAAGTAAAATAAATTGCTGATTAACATGTATCTTAATTACAACTATATAATTTCTTATTTTCTAATTAGTAAAAAAGGTTATAAGGTATTAGCTTTGTTGTTACCTTGAAAAAACAGATTAAAACCTTTAGATTCTATCATAATTAAACTTATAATAATATTAATCGTCACGACATAATCAAGTTATTCAATATGAATCTTTAAAGAGGTGTTAAGTTATTGAAACATTATTAGCAAGTAAAGTACTAGAGTGTCACAGCAGCATATAAGTTTATTTTTGGATTATGAATAAACATGTAAGGTTTTCATTATATATAAGCTAGTCAAGATATGTTTTATCAATATAAATGAGGCGGATATGCTATATGCAAAGAGTAAGCTAACCTACTACTTATATAATAAAACTAGTAGTTATTTTAGTGAAAAAACTAACTAAATCTTTTAATGATATTTAATACCAATTTGGATCTGTCACCTAAATGACATAATTATCTCTCACTTAATAATCTAACATCAAATCAAACTGTAGGCTTATAATGTATACTATAAGTATATTTTAAAGGCAATATGCAATATGCATCATATAAACTAAGCACCGGCTAACTTTTCTTTATATGCTCAAGGAAAGGGTGCTAACCATAGATTTCAGTTAGTAGCCTTGTTGGAAATATATTAACACTTTCACTGATTTTCAAAAAATCATCTGTTTTTTTGGCCTTAAATTTGGCACAAATTTCTTAGTCGATGTTGACTCTTTTTAAGCTTATTTTAATCCTTGTCATAACACAAATATTTGATAAATTTTAAAAAAACCCGTATAAATCTTATTTTAATTGGACACATATATGCGTTTTTAGATTTACATCACCCCCATTTTTTGGATGTATATATGCATTGAATCATTGAAAGAGTTAAGTTAAGGCAAAAAATTTATAAAGAAATTGCACTGTATATCTTTGGTACTAAAGAAAAATGAATATATTAATAAATACAAGTAAAAAAGTTGCTACTAACGTGAGGTATAAATTAATACTATGCTATAATATACCTCAAAAACTAACCTAAAAACAAACCTGCTACTGAGATAAGGAAATAAACATCATCATGGTGAGCATATAATAGCACAATAGATTATAGATAGCTTATATATACTATATTCTTGTAGAAAAACACCTAAATTCTTCTATCAAATATGTTAATTGTTGATTTATTCAATTTATTTGAGGTACGCTGACCAGGGGACAGACAGTATCAAAACTCAAAACAAAATAAAATAACCTGATCAAAAGAATGACCAGGAAGACAAAACAAAAACAAAAAACCAGGCGGGAGCAGAAAATGCTAACCCACCATGGATGAGGGTGAGGGGGGTTGGGCGGTTTATCTGCAGACAAGTTTGCCACAAATAAGTCATGTTGATTGGAGCGATGTACTAAAGCAGAGAGCCAGGGAGCTGGGGCATCATTATTTTGTGGGTGGATGGCAGTGTAGTATGAGTTCTCCACCTCCTCATCAAGATTAGTGCGGTATACTGCTTCAACAAATTCTGCTATATGAAGTTCAGCTTAGATGCAGGCTTTTTGGGAGTTGGAAAATATTGGAGATACTCTGGTGGGTGATTTTAGCAGATGGGTTATTATCTGCTAGTTTAGCAACATGCATGACAGTGGCTTTGGCATTGCCAAATAATTTTGAGAAATTGCTGCAGGGAGATTTGGGGGAATCAGGGGGAAGTAGAGTGTGAGCAGCCCTAGTTATTATTGAGCCACTGATTTGGCCACTGCTTTGCATAGGTTTGGGCTCTGGGGGAGAGGCCATCACTGCTAAAGCAAGCTGGTGGTCACTTTGGTAGGGGGCAGCATTGGGTTTATGAGTAAAACGTTTGGGGGGTGGGGTATCATCAAAATCAGAAAGGAAAGATTTGGCCTAACCATAATCGAACTGGCTGAGAGGTTGACCAGTTTGCTCACTCATGATAACATTACCTGATTTGTCAGTCTTGTCCAATAGGTCTCATAGATTCTGGTTCACAAGAATAGTGGTGTTAAAAGTTGGGTGGGTGGTAGTTGGCGAATGGGTTGCTTGGGAGCGAATGGCAGGCAAGCCTGACTCTGATTGGTGGGATTAGCATTGGGTGGGTTAATGTGGGTGGTTGATTTGGTGGGGGATGATTTCCCACTCTGGCCCATCAAATGAGAATGTTGTGTGGGAGGGGGCAGAAAAATCTCCTATTTGGAACCTGCTGATTGTGGCTCCAAAGCCACATCAGAGGGAGTGGCTTGGGGGAAGGAATTTTTGGAATGGTTAAGCAAAACAGAGTGGACAAATTCGAAGGCCATTATCTA
Source organism: Massospora cicadina (assembly GCA_022478985.1). NCBI lineage: Eukaryota > Fungi > Entomophthoromycota > Entomophthoromycetes > Entomophthorales > Entomophthoraceae > Massospora > Massospora cicadina. The sequence continues at coordinate 43,672 of JAKSZP010006585.1, forward strand.
CCTGAGCCCAAAAATGTGCTCAGGCGCTGCTGCAATATGAGAATGGGGGATTTGGTGGGCTATGGCAGGGTGGTGTGGGATAATAATGGCAGTTGCACGAAGGGCAGCAAGGCGCTCTGCACCAGAGGGAACAGAGAAGGTGAGGTTGGGCTGAGAGACATATGCCATAAGCCCCGCCATCAGCTGATTGTACAAAACTTGGGTGGGAGGCGGGAATGGGAGGATGCAAAGGACACCATCATTGTGGTGTCTGTAGGCAGGCGAGTTTGGGTAGTAGGGATGGGAGTATTTATAAAAATAAGGGTAGCAGAAGCTGCTGCTGCTGCAGCCTCCTCCGTCTGGAATCCAATATCCAAATAGCCCTTAAAAGGGCGGAAATCAATAAGCCATCTGGTGCAAATGCAGCGGTGGCCAATTTGATAATTGCCTTGTTGGCATATGGGAATAAATGCCCATAGTCAACTTGGAGTCAAAATCAGATTGTGGATTGAGGGAGGGCGAGAGGATGGGGGAGAAGAGTGGATGCATGCCAGATGGAGCGCTAAATTTGTGGGGGGACAAAATGGCCAGATGAAGATGGCAGACTATTTTACCCCATATGAACACGTTTGCCCACAGGATGGAAAATGTTAGGTGGTGGAGTACTGCTACCCCACATTGGAGCAACAGGAGGCTGATCCTTGGACATATTGTAAAAGGGCGTGGCCAGATGGTGGTGGTAGATTGAATTTTTTTTCTTAATTAAATTGCTCAAAAGTGAACTAAAGTTAAAAGAAAATACTTAAAAATGTTGATTGTGATACTGATAAAAAAGAAACTGAGATATTTGATATTATAATTAATTCTAGGCAACTTTTTCTTTTAAATTACTATCACCTTTAGTAATACAATTTAATTCAAATGGTACAATTTGATAATCAATACCAGGTGAGATGAGTATGAGTAATAAAGTAAAGATGGGCAAACACAGTAAAGGTCAGCGGACCCAGAACTACACCGTCCAAAGGTACCAAGCGCACAGGTACAAACGAAAATATCAGTAAAAACAAAAAAAACAAGGTGTCACACCTCATAGGTTCCATGAATTTTTGGTAAATACTGCAGCTATATGTCCATGTCCCATTTGCAACCACTGTCATCAGTGGAACATGGGAATGAGTTTCTTGGGCGTAGAAACACCAACAATGTGGGAAATGTTTGGCGAAGTCCAACTTGGATTTTTCTGCACGTGGTGTACTTAACAACCCATACTATCCACAAAGAATGTGTAAACTTGAGTTTGTAACTGCAGAAGAAGCAAATGAAGCAGCAAAGGTCAGAATGGTACTCAACTTTCCTGACGGTCAGCATTTGGTATCAACCAAATGCACACGTTGGACACAATCAAAAGATATTTTATAATTTTCAACTACCTTCCGACTACACTGGTGCACACAGTAGTCAAATGACATCTTCAAGAAGTCTTGGAAGCCTACAGAGAAATTAAACAATTTGAGATGCAAAGTTTTTATTTAATGACGACCCTTAGCACTGAGAAGGCAATCACAATTATTTCCATGAACCGTGAGGTAGTGGAGGATATCACAAAAATCCCCCATATTGCATCCTTCACTATTGATGGAAAAATCCCAACTGTTCCAAGCAACAGTAGAGAGCGCACCCCCCATATGCAACCACTGCCAGGACTTTGGACACAAGATTCATGCTTTCCCCATAAAAGAAGGCCTGAGAGAAATGGAATTCTATGAGGAGGAAATGGCCGAAGATGACTCAGAATATGCCAAAATCACAGATACAACACAAGCATTCAACTGGGGAGAACACGGGCAATATAAAATAATTACCTAATTTCCCCAAAAGAATGCAAAAATGGCCAAACAAGCTTGCAAGCTGGCCGCGGCCAAGGCAAAAGTCTTGGCAAAATCATCTATATCACCAGAACAGAACCAGGAAGACATGGATGAATTTGTAGAATAAACCAATCAAGTCCCACAGAAAACCAAACAACCAATCCAAACAGATTGAATTCGGTGAAACCCAATTTGGAAATAAATGCGGCAAAACAGGGGTCAGTGCACCCCCCAAAATTGTGGAGCATAACCCAATCAGGGTGGAAAATCAACAATGGAATGCACAAGAAAATAATGCAGCCAATAAGAGCACAAAAGTGCACTGAAATGATAAATTGAAACCCAGCAAATCCAATAGAGGAGCAAAAACAGCGTCAATGAAAGGGGCAGAATACACCCCATGTCCTACTCATGGTTATGCTCTCCACAGCAGAGGTGCATTGGTTAGTAATGTGAGCGAGGGATTAGGGCTGGGGGCCCTGCTAACCGCTCCTGAGGCGCATCAGGCGTCTCAGTAGAGATAGGGACGCTGAACATTGTGGGACTCAAGGCCTTAACATCCTGGGCCAAGAAGTTGAGTCTCCTATGAAACCCACCTGTGGATATCCTGGCAGTGCAGGAAACCACTGTCCACAGGGAGAGGAGGAGGCATGGGAAAATTTATTCTCCAAACAATATCATTTTAGTCACAAAACTGTGGGTGATAGTACGCGCAAACCAAAACTTTAAATTTATTAATAAAAATTCGTTCCTGGATAGCCGTGTATTAGCTGTAACCTTCTCATGGCACACCAAAGTGCACACAATAGCTAGTGTGTATGCACTGAACTGTGCACCGGAACAAGGAGAGTTTTTAACTGCTCTAACACAACTAAATCTTCAAGCAAGCACTTTTATCATGGGAGACATGAACTTCTGGATTAACCTAGATACTGACCAATGGCCATACACAACGGAGATATTACAAGGGCAAGTGGAGCTCTGCATACTAAAGGCCACCCTAGGACTATATGATCTGCTACCAAAAAGGTTACCCCTACTACAAAACATGGCACGCCCACATGTACACAACAGTGCACTTATCTCTATGTCACAGATAGACATGATACTCGCACCAAAATTTTTTCATCACCAAATTCAAAAACTCAAAACTACAAAAATCGAATTTACAACCATCAGCTAGTTTTAGTGTCCTACAAAATGGCGGAACCAAGTACCCAAGCAACCATATGGTGCAGAATATGCCCAGAAATTTTAGCTGATTCATAATTCCAATCCTGGATGGAGGAAATATACTCAACCCAGGATTTTCAAACACCTTTCTTCTCAGACCCACTAACCACCTGGGAAAACTTAAAAAATCAACAACCCAACAAATCAAACACACAACGTCTATAAGATACAGGGCAGCTTCAGCCATTATCAAGCACACCTTGACAGAAATCAACAACCTAGAAAACAACGTCCCATGCACAGGGTACAGCCCTGGATGGGGTCGCATATGGGCGGAGGTCTCTGCTCAGCTAAACACCCTAATTTGCAAACATCAACACTAAGTTGGAGTTTGATACAGAGCAAAAAACATAAAAGATGGAGAAATTTGCTCGAGCTATTTTTTCTGCCAATTCTATGCCCATATAAAATGATAGCTTTCACACAGGTCCAATAACTGGACAAATCTATAGCAGAAACACCCAAAGAAGTTGCAACTGAAGTGCACAGGTTTTATACATAGTGTATAAATCTGAACTGGTTGAACCAGAAAAATCGAAAAATTCCTCACAAGCGCACATATTGACACTGTGGCTCAAAATGGTATTTAATCAACCTAATATCACATGAGGAATTATGGGAAGTAGTACGCGGTGCACCAAGAGGAGAAGTGCCCTGGATCTGATGGGATTCCCTATAAATTTTATATAAAATATTTTACTAACATCCCTAACATTCTTCTAGCTTCCATAAACAAATGTATTAGGGAAACATGCCTCATACCTAGAGGCAAAGAAGCCTACTCTGTCAGCCTATTCAAAAAAGGAGATAGATTAAACCTATCCAACTAGCGCCCAATATCTCTAACCAACACAGACACAAAATATTCACAAAAAGTATTGCCAAACGACTAGGAGAAATTGCAACTGAAGCTATATCCCCATAACAATATGGATTTGTTCCAAGAAGATCCTTATGGGACAATATCCACATAGTTGTAAATGTCTGCCACTCAAAAACCTCTGGAGCGCTTGTCTTCATGGACCAACAGAAGGCATAGGACAGGGTGAACTGGACCTATCTCAGGGCCTGCCTTCAAAATTCTAACTCCCAAATAGATTCATAAACTGGGTGATGATGTTCACAAAGTCAGCCATCATGGCTGTGCATGAAGCAGGCTTCTTAAATAACCCGGTCATGCCACAGAGAGGACACAAACAAGGAGACCCTTTAAGCCCTCTACTTTACAATTTTAGCTTGGATTTTCTAATCCGGAATACAAATACACTTTTCATGAAATCAATGTCAAGGGCCAACCACCAGTCAAGATGATGGTCTTCGCTGATGACTTGGTGGGAATATCTAACAATCAGGATGCTTGCAGAATTGAAAAGGTAATAAAAGATTACTCAGCCATAAGCAATGCATCGCTTAACACTGAGAAAGTAAAAATCATGTCTGGGAAATACATCAGACCCATTGGACGCCAGCTACCCTGGGTCAACAAACTAATACAACAATAAGACTCCTCACCAGACATAGGAGGTGAAAGTCAGCAATAACCCATGAAACTTCCCTTCACCACCAAGCTGACAGCTGGACCTGTCCGTCACTTTGGGGTATGGCTAGAAGCTGCAGGTTACGCCAACTCCATGATGGAAAATCAACTCCTAAACAAAATAACAAAACGCATTGCCTCCTTACATGGAAATCAAACAGGTTGAAAAGGAAGGGTCACAGTAGCCAACTCTATGATTCTATCAATTATATGGTTTACAGCCCATGCAATTGCTTTCTCACCGACCTTCTTTAATACAATTCACGCCCTCTTACAAGGATGGCTCTGATCAAACCACAACCCCCCTGTACGCCTCAAAACCCTATTTGGCTCTAGAAGGAATGAAGGTATGGGTTTTAATAATTATGTAGAGCAAGCGACCCATATACTAGTATTGGATAGCTCAGGTGACTGCCAAGATCTTCCAGATATACATTGGGCCAGAACAGCAAGATATAACTTTACACGTGCACTCGAATTAAGAAATCCAGATCACCCAAACACAATAATCAAGTATCTGGCATCCCATCCTACAGCTGCAGGACCACATGGTACTCCTGCACATTTCAAACAAATACTCCTAGCCATGAGAAGAGCGACGTGGCGGATCCACATATGTGACCAAACCAGTCACCAAGGATGCCCAAGGCTAACTCACAGACAGGAAATCAATGATCAAATAGTCACAGATAATACAATATTCAGAAATCCGAGGACCATAGCAGGATTAATTACCTGGACCATATGGATATACCATACAACTTGGAGACCCAAAGAAGAGTATGTAGATACACACATCACCCTCTACTTCAACCCAGGATAAGAGCACATGTGTGGAGATGCATGAGGAGAGTATACCTCACAGCAGAAAGGGAAAATGCCACTCACTCCTCATGTACAATATGTGGTCAGAATGGAAGCCTAGCCCACCGTTTAGAACAATGTCCAACGTCAGTGGCCTTATGGAAAGAGGTCATGCGCCTATTCCGCCAAGAAAGTGGACAACCATTCAGCCTAGCTAGGAACATGTTCGATATAAACATGGACTCTCCTATCCACCCTCCTACAATACAAGAAGCCATCAATCGTTTCCACTGACATATATTGGAACATCTCCAAGCATGGTTGTTGGGACGCATGACCACACGTAACAGAAGGACAATCAACACATGGTTCCCCATATGGTTCCTAAAGGTTGATTCTTTCCTTCACATATGCTGCATCCAAGAATAAGCCAGCATAACCCCACCCTACTGTCCTAAACTTGGTGATCCTGGAGATAACAAGAGGGGCCTTGAACCCTCTGGGGTGTCTTTTTTATTTTCGAATTGTATTAGTTTATCCCCACTATATTGGAGGTTCTTGTCCCCTGGTAGACCTTCCCCAAATAAATAATTTTTAAATAAGCATATGTATTCTTTCTATTTCTGCTTTGCATTACTTTCTGAGTAAAAGAATACAGATAAAAAAGGAAAAACTCGATCTCCCGCCATAGTTTTGCTCCAATGTCCTTGGATTCCCCGCCAGATGCTCCAGTGTGGGGCAGGGGTGAAACCCCCCTGCTGTTTTCCATCCTACAGAAAAATGTGCTTGGACTGGCTCGCCCATCATACCATACTCCTGGGACAATTTATTCCTCCCAAGGATCTTGACGCCCACCTTGCTCAAACCCAAGCGGTGCCCCACTGCCCCCTGGTGCTCCTCAGGAGCAATATGTGTTTTGGCCTCAGGGTCAAATATGAGAAACTTTTCCCCTCCCATGACCAAGCCATTATTGGAATGGCACAGGCGGTGATTCTTCCCACCACTTTTATTGACTTCCGCCACTATAAGGGGTATTTTGATCTCAGCTTCACCTGTGAAGCCAATGCTGCCACTGCGGCAACTGTGCCCCTGTTTTTTCAGGGTACCTCTCTCCCCACAATTTGGACCTGGCTCCCAGCGGTTACCACTCTGGTGGTTCAGTTCACTGGGTTTCCCACCCACCTTCCTCCTGAGAAACTCCACCAGGAGCTGATGGAAGGTTTGGCAGTTTATGGCTCCAACCCCATCTTGCAACATGTGGTCCCAAATGGGGCCACACGCCTCGCTGGGCCTCAAGAATATGCAATGATCAGCCCTGAATCAAAAAAAATTGCTCTGTCGATTCCCACTCATGCCATTATCCCCTCTGCCCCTGAACATCCGTTCTGGGCCCGCATTGAGGGTGGACGGACGATCTGTCCATCCTGTTTTGAGTTAAACCACTTAAAACGCAAGTACCCATCACTAGCTGCTTCTGACCGCGCTGATTTTTTGTCCACCAATCTCCAATTTGCCGCCCTCCCTGCGCCAGCTTTGGTATGGGGTATGATCCTACCTCCCTCTCACCCAAAGCCTGATGCTACAGCTGCACCTGCAGCCACCAATCAGCCTCCTTCTCGCCCCAGTGCCACAAATGCTAGATCCAATCAAGCACAGAATTGGACCCCAGTTTGATCCCATACATCAAACAATAAACCAACCGAACCTCAAACAAACACCAATTCCCCAATTCAATTTAACCAGAACCCATGGGAGTTATTGGCTGAAATTGACAAATAAGGTAGTCTCATTGAAAAACCATCTCTGCAAATTGAGCAGTTCTGTAATGCAGAATGGGACGCCAGATACCCCCCTCGACTATATAACCACAGCTAAACGTCAAATCATTTTACAGTGATCACCAGCTTGCAGTCAAAGCAGCTGCAACACCAGATTGTCATTTTCTCCACAAAGCTATCACCAAATCAGTGGCGATGCTCACAGGAGGTATTCTCCTCCTGTTATCCCCTTAAATCTCACCACTAAAAGTAAAATTACAATGATTCAATTGCACAAAAATGTCAATGACGCTAACCAAATCATGGTAACTGTAGCACAGAATCCTAAAGCTAAGATTACCTGAACCAATATTGATATGTTTGTAAAATACCAGACGTCCGCATTCAAGCCAAAAAAAGCTTTAGCCAAATATATCACAGCATCTTCATAGCCGGCAGTTTTCAGAATTACCAATCATTAGTGATATTGAACCACATGACGCCAATACCCTGACGCCCTTGCTATCCGCCTTGACACATACCCTACTCTGGGATGAGGAAGCTGCTGCCAAAGATGAGCCCCCTGATCCCCCTTCCCCTTCCACCATGGAGAAATAAGCGGTCTCCGCTGCCCACCTGGTTTTTTTATTTTTTTGTGTTTCTTTCAATCCGCTCATTTGGGCGTTTTTTTGAATCAATTAGTCATGTTAGTTATAGTTTTAGTTTTTAGTTTGTTAATGTCCGTCCCCTGGTCAGCTTACCTCAGTTAAATAAATAATAAGCATATGCATATCTTATTAATTTAATTACAGTAATATTCCAATAACTTCACTTATAGTAAAGATTTATGTAACTTGTTACCAATATTCATGTATTAGGGTTTTACAAAAGTCAGGGTAAAGAAAATCCTCAACTGCTACAGTTAAACTTTAGAGAACCTATTATAAATATATATTCGATATTCTATACCCATAAACAACTCATTTCAATCTTTATTCTTTGTATTTATGACTAAATCTTTTTCTAGATACTTATAAAGATACTCAAATTCATGTAAAAAATAAGAGATCCAAGATTTAGTCTGATTAAATAAATTTTTAAAACCTAGAGTCATAGTTGGTATGTAGAATGATATATTAGGTACTATCTTAAGCATAAACCTGATCAATTTCTAATAGTGTCAAAGAGAAAATATATTATTTTTCTTGGGGCTATTAAAGTATCAGATATGTAACATAATAAACAAAGTCTTTTGATAAGTATATTAGCAGATTAAATCATGTTAAAACTTACTTAGGACTTTCTAAGTCCTTTTTATATCTAAATAAATAGTATATAGCTTAGTTGAAGTAATTCAAGATGATGATATTATAGACAGGCTTAGTATACTAATAGTTGTATCATACATCATCAGTTTCAGTTTATAGTACACTTTATATGGGTATTGTTTAGTTTTACAATAATTAAAATTGCTTTTCATCTTTTCTTTAAGTTCAAAACTGTAAAGTTGACTCATGAGCATTTAGATCTTTATATCTTTTACAATCAAATAGAGATATTGATCAAATATTTTAACACATGTGCTTATTTCAAATATTTGAGCCAAGTCAACCTTGGGACAAATCCATGAAAAGTTTTTTCTAGCCAGTACTGGGTTTGAATCAGTGTTGGACAAAACTTGCACTAGAATGAAAGCAGAAACTATGCCAGGATAATCAACCCCAAAGGTTTATTATTTTTGACTTTTTAGTATCTTCACCTATGAGATATAATTTTATTACAAGGTAAAGCTAAAAATAAATAGCTAAACAGCCTTTAATAGCTAACAAAAAATCAGAATAGGTTAATTGGATATAATATATTTATTAGGATTTGATAAAATAAACAAATTAAGGTTCCCCCTCTTAAATCTACCATTGTTTAAAAACTAAACCTTCTTAAACAGAACCACTATTAAAGGGTCTTTTGGGAATTTCAATAGGGAATCGTCACGTGTGATGAAACTGTTGGAGATGCCTTCTGGATCAGCCCCCCAGCCCTTTATGTCATGAAAATGATGACTCTAATCAATGTGGTCATGAGGTCATTGCTTATAGATTACAACGAAGGTCCCAAACAGGCAGTCAATTAAGAATTAATTAGAAGGTTCAATTGTAGGGAGCTATGGAGGACCTCTTGGTCATGTAATTAAACTTTCCTTATAAATATTAAATCCTTTTAACTTGATAAAGTAGTTGTTTAACCCATATTCTTCATCCTCTTCGACTGCACCACTAAATTAATTGCTCTGAGCCCCATTAGAACATCAACTTACAGTCTAGAGAACTTGTAAGATTACAGAAGTGGTTCTCACTGCAGGGGCCCTCTAGACTGTACATTAGAACATCTATCATGAGAAATGGAGAACAGATCAATTAAGAAAACATTCTGCCAATCATTTGATAAGTGTAATCAAAATTGGTGCAACACGTCTCAATATGTGGTGACTCCTTTGCAGCCTGAAGGCTTGGATTTTTGGGACTCTTTTGAGTTCACCCTACCCTCAGTTAATCAAACTGAGTATCAACTTCACTATTATAACATCAAAAACTTTTCAGCCATTATTGATTGGTATATACTCTGTGAGAAGCTTCTCCTGTCATTCCTGAGCCACATATATACCATCTACAATGCAAGACTTATACTCCGTGGCTCTACTGCCATCGAGAGTTAGCCATTGGAATTAAGTATTATCTTAAGAGTTTTTTTCATCTGGCCATATATCATGTCCTACAAGTGGTAGGAAACTTCAATATGATCTAGCTTGTCAACTTGGACTTACCCAAACCTTGCATTAAAATTTTGTAAATTTTACAACGTAGCATAATCAATTGTTAATGACAACCTGGGAGCCAATTTTGGACAATTGCCAATTGATCAATGAAGTTCAGAGTTTGCTCGCTATTGGATAAGATCTCTGGTTACCTTGATGATCAGCTTCTCTGAAATATACTAATTCTTGAATCCTCCTGGAGTCACCACCCTAACCAAATTAAGGCCCTCCTCCAGTTACTTAAACAACGTTAACAAGAATTAGTCTCGCGTGATAGTGCCCCATAATCACAGCGTTTGAGGGGACTAGAGAGCCCAAAGGGCCTGAAGACCCCAAAGAACCAGAAAGGCCAGAAGGTCCCGCGCCACGAAGGGCCATCTAGTTCTTTGATTCTGACTCCTGGTATTTAGGCAAGTATATAAATAAGACATCCAAACTTCACTTACAGATCTATAAGACCCGAAAAGAAATGTGGTTCAAGGGTGAAAAGTCACATGGATGGGGTCCTACCTGATCCAAGAGTCTTGCTTGATGCCTTGTCAGATGAAATGGAAATTTTTCAGCGCATTTGCAATGATCAATGAAAATCATATCACTCAACTTGAACAAACCTGAAACAGCTTTAGAACACTAAAGAAATTTTGGGAAAGCCAGCTTTTATTCCAACGTGCTGAAATGCAAGCTTTGAAGGAAAAATAAACCTCAAGCCTCCGTTACCTCTCTAAAAAACCACTGAGGAGAAGTTTAATTGGACTTGGAATAGTTGCAATGACAATTGTATCAAAAGGTCCCTTAAGACTATGCAGATAATGAGATTTCCAAGCCGGCACATGTCCCTGTCATGAATACTCTCTCTACACCTATTGTGCCTAATGATAAACCTAGTTCTAAAAAATATACTCTGGGTCAAGAGAGAATCGCCTTCTTTTATTATTTTAAAAATTTTGTAGAGGAAGCCACGGAATAGCAGAAAGTGAAGCATATTCACTATTGTTTGACATCACGGCCCATGAGATATGACTAATCTTATAAAAGATTGCCAAACCTGAATAAAGTCCGTACCACACTAGTTCAAAAGTTTAGAAACCAGACTTTCGATAATCAGAAGCAGAGATTCATTTATCCTCCTGAAAAAAGGATAAAGTCCCATGGAGTTCGCCAGTCAGAAATATGTTCAGGCACAGCCCTTGATAACCACAAACTGAATCATGCTGGACAACGCTATAACTGTTATTATCTCCATTTGGGATCTTAGCCTGAGGTCCAACTACTATATTTTAGTGAAAAATTAAAATCACTGTTGAGATTCTGATATGACTGGACAATAATCCCTAAGTAGCTACGGCGGATTGGGTGATATTGGCTGAACAAAGGAGCATAATAATATTGTTGAGATCTTCTTTAAATAAGGCGATAAGGTGACACTGAGCTTTGAATAAACGATTAATGGATCACTTTTTCTTAAGGCATTAAGCGATGTCAAAGTATGGCAAATATTTAGTAGATCGCCACAAACTAAGGCAATAGTGTTTTTAGGAATAGTAGACTATGCAGGAGCCAATGAGAATACAGCAGAACCAAATAGAATAAGCAAAATGGTCAGTATCAACCAAAGTCACTGATATATAAGTGAGATGAGAATATTAAAACAGGAGGATTGTTAGTAGAGAGGTGAGAACGGAGCAGAGGGATCCTTCTATATATATTATATCAAATAAAGTAGTGTGCTGAAGCTGTTGCTTCATATTTTATTGAAGTTTTTACCTTTGTTTTGAGGACTGGCGATCTCCAAGAATCTGTATGTTGTTCAGTGGGATTGACCCTGTGTAAAAACCCCTTGGTATATCTACACGATATTGATGAATTTCATAACAGTGGTGCTCACTACTGGGGCCCATTGAACAACCACGAAAATTAAAAAATTCTCCAGTCGCTGGCCATAACACATCAGGCCTGCACTAAAGAAGAATCTCAATCTGCTGTGTTTTCAGAATCTACAGAATCTAAACTTGTTGTGAACATGGTGCTCAAAAAACAAGAGGTGCTCCTTCAGGAGCGTGACAACGTTAAAATCAACTTGAAAATGCAATTAGTCAGTTGCAGATACTTGGACAATACAACAGGGTCCTTGCCAATTGCCTGGACGATGCTATGGAGTGGCTACAATGAACGAAGTGGAAGTTGAGACTTACCTTTTACCCGCCTCATCACCATTGGGAAGCAGAAGGACAAGGGGTTACTCGGAAAGTATCATTTTATGATGAATAAAAGACTTAATATACAGCTGAAGAGCTTTTCGCCAAGAATGCAGGCAGCATGAGCTGCTTGACTCATGATGGCAGCTTTGGGGATGACTATGTCTCAACCCAACGAACCCCTATATGATGGCAGTCCTTCCCTCAAAGAGACTTATGCTAACCCTAGAGCAGCTGACCAGCCATGTGTCGCTGGCCCTTCTGAGCCAGCTCTTTGCTGATCTTCAAGCTATGAGTCTCTATCAAATCCCCAGTACACTCCCAAGGCTTGCTGTTATGAGAGAGAAGAGGAGATCTGCATTGACAAGCTACCTCCATTAGAATGCAATAGATAATCCATGGGTTCTTCAGATAACTTAATTTTTGGTGGAAGGAGCCTCAGATCGGCGTAAGGCTAAATTTCTAATTCCATCTTGGATGTTGGAAGTGCTGACCAAGCTACTTGCTATCTTCCAAACAGCTCTGTAACATATTAGGAGGTGAAGGAGACTGTTCTGTGGCTGTTTAGAGGCATAGTCAAGATGTTGTGGCGGAAGGCTGAGTTTTTGACTATAGGGTTTCATCATAATGAGACTCTCACTAAGTTTGCAAACCGCTTCACAACGGAAGCCCATGTGCTAATAGGGGCAGTCACACTAGCTGAAGCTGATGTGAGATTTACAATGACCTCTGCGGTGAAGCCATAAAGCGAGCTTTACAACGTCTTGGCTCCATTTTTGGAATATGGCGTACCCCTGCTCAAAATTGTCCATATTTGCGCTATCTATCCACTATCTTCATTCCACCCAATAGAGACAGAAACTTACAACAGCCATTGAAGGACCTTCCTATTTGGGGGACTTATCCCGCCCTGTTCAGATTCCGCCTAATAACCCAGCCTTATTATAAATACGCGCTTCACCCTCAGCCAAGTTATTATCAGTAGTCCAACTCTCAGCTTGGCTTATCTTACAATAATCAAGGATGTAAGCTCTCCGGAGTAAATTGTTTTAAATGTGGTCAACCTGGGCACTTTGCACGGAGTTGCCCCAATCGTCAGCTCCATTACATACAGCACCAGTACTATCAGTTAAAAGTCAGAGAGGAGTAGAGATGGTACTCTCTATCTCTTCTATCCAAACCCCAAATGTCCCACCTGAACCTATCAACTTATACTCAGAGGAAGTCCCTCAATAGAATGACGCATTCCTATATAAGCAGCCAGTTGAAGGGGTTAATGTATTGACATGAGCGCAAGCCAAGGACATGGCAAAAAGAAGGACTTCATGAGCTAAAGCCTTAAGCCTGTAAAATGTTCAAACAGATTTCTACAGAAGAACTGGGACCATCCGCAGACGCGTCCTCCCTGAAAGGATTAAAGTCGCCCTCCCAATGGACGCTACTGCTAAAGAATACCCTAAAGTTGGTGAAATGGATTATGAGCTTTCTTGGGACAAGAGATCCTTTAAATGCTCACATATTAAATAAACAAATTTCTTCTTATTTTGAATGTACATACTGTGACAATGTGGTAGCCAAAACCTGAGTGAGGCTATAATAGACATGTCAATTCCAGTCAACATAGTTCCACCAATTTCGTGGCGAAGTTGATGTTAGAACCTGATGTGGAACATTGCATGGCATATGGTACCGCTGGAGCTGAAAGCACAGTACCAGAGGGAGCGTATAGTGCGTTGCCCTTTCAGTTTGGATCAATTGATGTCGTAGCCCCAGTGAGAGTGCTACCAAACAGTAATTTCAACCTTCTAATTAACTTCATTTATGCGAAACTTCAGTGCTGTCATAGAAATGATAGAGGAGACCTTTAAAATTTTGGGGCAGCATATCCCAATTTACTTCACCTCGAAAGGAGTGCCAAAGGATCCAGTGCATATGGGACATGTCAACCTTGCTTATAGTGACAGGGTGATTCCAGTTGCTACCATTGATTAAACAGAAAACCCTGGGCCCTCCCCCAACAGATAAATGGGTATCAATGGTTACCTCTCAGAGCTGCTGGGTCTATATCCATCCCCTCTGGACACCAAATCATAGTAAACACCGAGCTAGAGGTTGAAGTACCAGCTGGACTCTATGTTAATTCATTGGTCCTTATTGGCAATCATGGCTTGAGCCTCATGTTGCTCCAGTAATTTATACTACCAGGACATGGAGAAATCAAGATTTTACTATCAAACCTATAAAAAACCATTACAAATCCATTGACACCTTATAGTGGCATATTTACACTTGTTCCCTGTTTAGGAGGTCCTTTGGGTATATGAGTTTGGGTCACTGGATAAATTTGGTATACTGGTCAATTCGCATCCCAGCGTAATGACAGTGGTACAGCGTAAAGTATTTAATGGGATTACTGAAAGATCAATAGGATCAGGCGATAGCTTTATTTCAAAAATATAGGGAGATTTTCGCTGTCAACGACAATGATTTAGGGTGCTCTCAGGGGTGGTCCATCAATTGAACACTGGGAATCATCCTAACATCAGGTCTCAGCCTATCTGTCAATCTAGGGCAGCTGAAGAATTAGTTACTAAGGAGATTGAAAAGCTACTGGAGAGAGGGATGCTCAAACCATCAAAGAGTTCATGGGCTTCACCTATCTGATTGTAAAAAAGAAGGATGGAACTAACTGGGTAATAATAGACTACCAGAAGCTCAACAATATCACCAAAAAGGACTTGTACCTCTTGCTGCAGATTGATGATGCCCTTAATTGGTTGGGAGGAGCTCGCTATTTCTTGGTGATGGATTTAATATTGGGCTACTGGCAAATCGAGTTTCTCACAGTGGAACAGGAAAAATGATCCATTAAGTCCATGGGGCTTTTTCAACTGACCCTTATGCCTCAAGGGCTATGTGGCGCCCCAGCTAAGTTCCAACGGGCAATGGACACTATCATTGGCGACTTGAAGCTGTCATGCGTTCTTGTTTATCTTGACGATTTTAATGTCTTACCTGGACGTTTTCTAAGTACCTTACCCATTTGGAGGAGGAATTCCGGTGGATTGCCACAGCCAACATTAAGATTAAGCCCCACAAATTCCACTTCTTCAAGGACTAACTGGAGTACCTTGGATTTGTGGTAGAATTGAATGGGCTAAAACATCTACCAGCCAGAGTGGAGGCTATCTGAAAAATGACACAGCTGAAAAGTAAGTGTGACAATCAAGTATTTTTGGGGATGATGAGTTATTCTTGGCACTTCATCCCTAACTTCAGCTGTATTGGGGGTGCTATTTGAGTTGGTAAAAAAGGATGCCGTGTATGAATGAATAGAACTCCGTCAACGCTCCTTTAATACATTTTTGATGGTGTTAATTAATGCGCCAGCGATACGTTACCTAAAGTTTAATATAAGGAATTTATTGTACAGACGGATGTGTCCTTTTTCGCTTTTGGGGCAGTTCTATCCCAACAAGATGACGAAGGAGAGTAGGACCAGGTTGCATACTGCAGTCATAGCTTTAACTGTCATGAACGCAATTACACTGTGACTGAGAAGGAGGGCTTAGTGGTTATCTACTCATACAAGCAATTTAGGGTATGTTTGCATGGTGTAAAGTTCAAAGTTGTAATGGATCATAAGTCGTTACGCTAGTTGCAGTATCTCAGGAAGCCTGAGGGGCATCTAGCCCAATGGGCTCCTAAGATGAAGGCTTTAAACTTTCAAAATCCTCCACCAGTCTGGAGAAAAGACCGAAATGCAGATTGCTTATTAAGATTACCATGGTTGTAGTTACAGCAGATATGAGCGATATAATGTATGATAAAATGCTTAGTGTAAACTATGACGATGAACCGCCTCAAGTCATAAAGGTATTAGATGGAATAAAGGCCAATACGTTCCAGAAGAATGACGAGTTGTAAATGCATATAGGGAACACTACCGCGAATTTTCCAAGGCCTACTGCCTGACTAAATATTATTATGAGTGCACACCAAGCATTTGGACATGTTGGGTACGCAAGACCCTATAATTGTTGCGACCTTGGTACTACTGGGAAAGCATGCACTTTGAAATGCTCAAATCTATTTCCTTCTGCCACCAGTGCCAAGTGAAATAGCTGTTTCGTCAAAAGGCTTTATGACAGTCAGTAAAACTGCATTTTGCTTAGCATACAGTTTCTATCAATATAGTGGGGCCCCTACCAACTGGAGCAACCTGGTCCAAGTATATTCTGGTGGCAATTGACCATTTGACCAGGTGGGTTGAGGCACAGGAAATACATGATCTGGGGGCGGTCACATTGGCTATGTTTGTAATGGAATGTATCATTTAGTGACACACCTGTCCTCAGTTTATCCTTACTGACTACAGGACATTCTCACCTCTCACATTTTAATAAACTCAAATAACAGATGTCCATCTTCAGGGTTCTAATGACCCCATATCACCCAGAATCTAATGTTATGTTCAAAGGGTCAATGGGATGCTGGTGAACATACTCCAGAAGCTATTAACGGATAGACCCTCTGATTGGAGTATCCTTCTTTCCACTTTTTCTTTGCCTAAAACATCAGCTATCACTCGTCAATGGGGAAGAGTTTTCAGTAACTATATTGGATGATACCTACCTCTACCACACTGCTCTATGCCTGCGTGGAAGATATTGGCGGCGTGGATCCTTAACGCTACTTGATCAACCTAATGAATACACAGATCAAGCTGCAAACCAAAGCATACTCATTCAGCTTAGACAAGAAGATAAATAATAAGGCTGCTGATAAGTTATGGCGTAGCATGCTACCTCAGTTCAAAGATGGGGATATGGTTTTATTTTATGGCCAGCACAGTTTTAGTTGAAAGCAAAATTATGGCCAGCATCTGAATTGGTCCATTTAAAATAATTGATAAAATAGGTGTCAACGCCTATACTATCAAGGACCCTGAGAGCGGTTGGATCATTAACTGAGTGGATGCAAAGTTCCTTTGGGCATATAAACAATAGGGACATATTATCCAGTAAAGGGGGTTAATGTTGAGATTATGATGACTGGATGATAAGCCTAAGTAGCTACAGCAGATTGGGTGAGATTTGCTGAACTGATTAGTATAATAATATTGATGAGATCGCTTGAAATAAGGTGATAGGGCAATATGGAACTTCAAATAAATAATTAATTGATCGCCTACTAATTAGGCAATAAGGTGGTGTCAACTTATTATGAATATTTAGTAGATCGCCTCAAACTAAGGCAATAGTGTTTTTAGGAATATTAGACTCTGCTGGAACCATGGGGAATATAGCAGAACCAAATAGAATAAGCAAAAGGGTTGGTATTGACCAAAGATTCTGATATATAAGTAAGCTGAGAAGATTAAAACAGGAGGATTGTTAGTAGAGAAGTTAGAACGGAGCAGAGGGATTCTGCTATTTATATTACATTAAATAAAGTAGTTTGGCTGAAGCTGTTACTTCATATTTTATTAAAGTCTTTATCGTTTGTTTTGAGGACTGGAGATCTCCACATTGTCTGTCTATTGCTCAGTGGGATCGACCCTGTGCAGAAACATTACGGCATATCTCCTTGATATTGTCAAATTTATAGCAATGACTCTTATCTAAGAAATCAAAGAGGCTCTTATTGAGATTCCAGCGTCCACTTTGAGGCTGAAGACATCTGCCTCAGCCTCCCCCGCCGTCCTCTAGTTCATGTTGTCAAGAACCAGAATAAAAACCCCTGATGCACTTATTATAACAGGTTCCGCCATAACGCCAAGGACCGTTGAAAATCTTGTTGAAGAGGCGGGAAAATGGCAGTCAGCATGGAGGGCGAAGCGCTCCATGTTGACATCCCTGTACAACCTATAAAACCTAGATGACATCTTCTGAGTCTTATGCTGCTGTACCTAAGGGGATTAATTGTACTAGTTGATAGTTTAGGCCCAATACTGCGTACTCATCTTATAATAAATCTCCCATTTTTCTACCTTCCTCCCTCAATTTGGAGCTTGGTAAAACAAGTTGCTATCCAAGTTTATATATCCTGTTCACGTCATTGTTGAAAGTAGCTCCTCGTGAATATCAAATCATCAAAATTGATGAAACTCATTAAGGTAGTACCTGATTTTCACCACTACATGGAGTATGAAATGGTGGGACCACAAGTTACTCAGTCATTGGGGCCTACTCCTCATTACCTATCTGTTTTGGAAAGTTGCCTCTGAATACATCTGTAGTCTTCCTATATAAATTCAGTTATGACCTCCTCCTCAGGACCCAAATTTCTCTATGACTATTCTGCCATCACATACTATGACAAAGGATTCTTGTCTCTATTAGGGCGTAGGGTCACGCTGGTATTTGAGACCTCTCGAGATACCAAGTCAGAGGTCAAAGCTTGTGCCTGCCTCTTGGAGTGAAATCAGAATGGCATGATCAAATATTATATGAGGGGCTCTCAGGTGCAGATACATCATCATGCAGTAGATGGACAGGAGGGCATGTCTATCATCTTGGCAAATTTACTATAATGACTAAGTCTCAGGTCGTTATTAACACTAGATTAAAAGTCAATATCCTTCCAATACTTACTAAAATATTTGGCGTGGATAACCAATCAGTCAAGGAAGTCTGACCTTACCTGGGATTTTAGATCCTGCTTTTGCTAAATCCATCTTGATGTTGCTGAAAAACTTTACTAATAGTCTAGGGAAGTGAGGCTAAATAGCTCAGCCGCTCATGTTCATTAACTGCTTTTTGAAATGAATGATGATGTGTGTAACTTCAGGTCCTGCAGGAATTTGGGCTACAATCTCCTCCATTGGTATCTTTGATAGATACCTCTATTGGGCGCAAGATAACCAGCGTACAATGGAGCAATGTTAAGCAGTTGCTAGTAATGTACTCCAACTTATCTCACCTAACCTATGACTTCAAAAGTTATATGACGTTATACATCAGTTGAGACTGTAGATGCTAAGCCTATCCAATCCAACCTGTCGCAAATTTTGCAATCTGTCACATCAGGGTTCTGCCTGTGTTTGAGGCCAAACAGTATGAGGACTGCTGAACCTTGATGTTTCACCTTAATAGGCGATCAACCCCTACAAGTCCATGTCCAACCCACCAACCCAGTAGACAAACAACTTCGCCTTAGCGCCATTGGACTTTTCTGGGAGTGCACTGGTGGTCCTCAGAACTCTTCCTGGGTGGCCTGACTCCTTGCTACTTCTCCCTCATGACCATTCGCCAGCCCCTCTTGGGTGTGCACTGGTAAGTACATCCCCTATCCTGGGGGCCATGGCTCCCACGCTTCACCACCCTCATGGCTGATGGCCATTAGCCCAACAACGTTGGTGGCTGGTTGGACAGGTTCCCGTTGGGAGTTCCTTGTAGGGATGAGGTATGGGAGCCGGCAGCGTTAGCCACTCCAGGTGCATCACCCCACACCTGTCTTGGGGATTTTCTGCCCCATCTTATACCATTAAGCCGCTTTCACTACTTCAAAAAAATTAAGATGAGCGAGAAAGAGATGTTTATTATGATGGAACTACAACTATCTATACTAGGCTACTGTGCCTATTCAACCCATAGGCATTCTGTGCTGGGGCCTCATCAAACCGTTATTATTCTTCAGTACTCATTTCAACCTAATATGTGCTTCCTGAATGCCAAATACTAATTTTTTCATTTTTGGTATCAGCTGCAGATCAGTCATATATTAGCTACTATTATATAACATTTTTGAAACCTTGGCATCAGTCGCAGTTATTCAGAATTTTAGTTGTCAAAATCATCATTGCTCACTCTCATAATTTAAACCTTTATATCTCACTGGCAGAATGATTATCCTTAAAATAAGTTGCTGGCTAATCCCTATATGACTGACTGATTGGATCATCCTTGGCACTAGGCGCCAGTGGTCTTGATAAAGTAACAGCAAATTGGCATTCCACTAATAACCCTTCTATAACTAACCTCTTGATTTATCATTAATATATATCACCGGTATATGATCCAATTTTAAATATTTTTAATTAATAAATCATTCTCAGCCTTAGTCACCGATGATCAAAATAACATTAATCGCTGTCAGGGATTGGCCCCAACAATCTCAACTCAGTGGAACCATTGAATTAGCTCAACCCAACTAAATGGGGATCACAAATGGGTACTTTTATCATTAGTATCATCAAATATAGGTTGATAATCATTCTGCTGGGACTGACCAAATTGATCCTAATTTTGAAAACTAGGGGAGAATCCATCTGGTTAATTTTCTGACACTACCCCTATTGGAAGAGCAAGTCAAAGTAGCTCAAGAGGCTGTAGTTTTTTGAGCAGTTCTTGAAGGCTGAATTGTTGGTGCCTTCCCATAGCCCTTCAGCCACTCCTCTATTGCTAATTCATAAGATGGTCGCCATTGGGAGGTGATAAACTACCTAAGGCTCAACTCTATTATTAAAAAAGAAAGTTACCCTATGACTCAGATTAATGACTCTCTCCACTTGCTTGCTTGGTCCCAGTATTTTCCTCAATATTTCACTAGCAGATAATGGTAAGTAGAGCTAGCACCTGAGGGTTGATCTAAGTGTTCACTCATTGCTAACAGCGTGCTATTCAAGAAAAACAGGATGCTCCAAGGCCTCTGAAATGCTCCTAAAACACCTCAATGCGCCATAAACGGGATCCTAGGAGACTTAAAACTGTCATCTGTTTTTATCTACATCAACGAGTTTACTGTATTTTCAAGAACTTTTAACAGCCATCTAGAGAATCTCAGGAAAATCTTCAATATTTCTCATAAATACCTGCATCAAGCTCAAACCCTCAAAGTTTTTTTCTTTCAGCTTGAGATGAAATTCCTAGGGCACAGTGTCTCAAAGCATGGAATTCACCCATTCCTGATAAAGTCGCAGCATTTAAGAAAGTGTCACGCCCCCAGAGCCTCAGAGAGATCCAAGTATTCCTAGGCATGGTGGATTATTATTGACAAAAATCCTCAGTCTGCTGACCTAGATGAACCCCTAATCTATCTCCTGCAGAAAAATGTCCACTTTATATGGTGGCCAGAGCAGGAAAAAAGCTTTTTATATATTGAGGACCACCCTTTTTTCTAAACTCATTTAAGTTCATCTGCATTTTGATCAGCCATTATTATTGTCCACTGATGCAGTGACATGGTGTAAACTTTTCTAACTACTGCTCACTGTAGCTCATGAGTTTACTGAATAGGTTCTTGAGTTCGTTGTAATTTAAATTAGTAAACAGTTCATAATATTAAATTGGGTTGGTGATAGTATGAAGACTAAAACCTTGATTGAATCTTTACATCCAATATGGAGTACTGTATCCAACGTTATACTGGTTCTACGCGCTCTTTTAATACTTGAAGATATTGTTGAACTAAAGGGGACTCTTCCTTATAACGCTTCCTTCTTATGGAACTAGATATTGGAACTTAACCTATTACTAGATTCAGATGTACTCTTCTTCTCAATGAAACTTAACCTTCTTCTAGGTCCAAAGGTTCTCAGTTCCTCTCTTCATGCTGGAGACCGCGGAGATCTTAACAATAATAAATAGCTAAATGATATTTAATCCTTCCAAACTCTACTCTCAAGAATTAAAAATATAACAACTGTAAGACAGGCTGAATATTAAGGTATTTGAACTCGACTTAAATTGATATGCTTTATTAATATAAAAGTGAGACAATTTTAGACTCTTGCGCTCAACCCCTGTTGGAGCCCAATTGGGAAAATGGCAGCAATTCCCATTGGATTATCCCTTTATAGGTTGCACACATGTGGATCTTCCTCAACGATCTAGTCAGGGTTTTCTGATGTCTATAAATGCAACTTTCTCTAGGTTATATAATAAATCCATCCCAACATTCTTAATTATCCCCATCAGTTACCTTAATTAGGCTAACAACCTGCTTAGGTAATAAGCCTTTACCCATCAACAACTGGTTGCATTTCCTTAAGAGGTTAACCCAATTTTTGTTAATAGATGCATTGACAGCACTTCAACAACTACACATAAATCCCTCAGTCAATTGACACAAACCCCATTTGACTCCTATAAAACAGTTAAATTATTAATAGTAAAATTTATTAATAATCAAGGGTGGTTAGTCAAGCAGGTAAAACTGCTTCCACCCCTAGTGCAGGTTTAGAGTTCAAAACCTGTACTGGCTAGAAAACATTCTCAGTGTGGTATATTTGTCCCAAAGTCAACCCACCTCAAATAATCTTTAAAATTTATTAATAATTACTCATTTATTGCTGGGGATGATCCATGATGAGACTTAAGCAATCTGGCAAATTGACTCAGTGGATCAACCCTGGTAGATTACTTAAGATTCATTAGGGCTACTACACTGGAACAATTGTTAATAATTTTAATGATAACTCCTACATCCACTAGCATGCCTCATCCCCTAGTGAATAAGCAGATATATATTTTAATCAATCAAGCAGGGTTCAATGGGTAAAAATCCCAACACATGCCACCGCTTGACCAGCCTAACCAGTGAGAAAGGTTTTCCAATGAAGGCGCATCCTCCTCTTGAGCTGTAACTAACAAGTCTGGATCAGAGGTCCTTTCTTTGAACTTGATCAGATTAATAGTATAAAGGTCCCTTTATCGCTGCTGCCTCCGCAGAGCATAGTCCTTAGCCCTATTTCATACCAGGACTATTTTGGGCTTTGGTGCCAAAAAAGATACTTGGAAAGCCAGTTTTACTATAGGTTGGACTTATATGTCACCATGTCATCTAAGGGTATTCAGGTTGGCTTCCTCAATTCCTGGTTCCTTGTACTTCCCCAGCGGGCTCTCCTTTTTGCTTAGAGCAGATTTTTTTCTCCTAGGGCCTCTTAATGGTGGATTCAAATTCAACTCATCCTGATTCTGCCAATGATAGAAGGGAACATTGCATATGATTTTAATTGTACAAAAATAAAAATTTATTGAGATATTTTTCATTTTTTATCTTTTATATATTTTTTATTTATGTATTTAACTTATATAATTTTTATATACATTATTCTTTGCAATGGTACTTAGCCTATCAATAGGTTCAGAGGTCCATCTTATCTTTTTCCAACTATACAACTAGTTCAGAGGTCCGTTTTCCTAAACTTGACCAGAAAATATGGATCAGCGGTCTCTTTTTAAGGCTTATTCAATACACTAGAACTTATCCCATTGTAGGTTTAACAGTCCCATAATAACATTAAAATTATTATTTCTTTTAGGTCCAAGTACTTTAAGTATTTGCTATGTTCCCTGTTCACTATATGACCATCCCCAATTTTCTTTATTGTATAGGCATCTGTTGCTGACTTGGCAATAATTTTTATTGGACCCAACCATAGAGCGTCCAACTTATTTTTCTTCAAATTCATGGGTATCAATATAGGATACCTATCTCCCATTTAACCTCTTGCATTAATGGTAGGCTCTTGTTGTCCATATCCTTTGCTCTTATTTTTCTTTTCAGCATCATGTTAAGTGCCTGAGATTGCAATTTGACCATTATATTAGCCAGTCAGGTTAGGTATTGCTCTGCACTCATCCCTGAAGCTGGCTCCACAGCAGAATACAAAAAAGTGGTAGTATGTAACGGTCAAGGCATTACCTGACCATCACATTGCCCTAGTCTTCCCTAGGGCAATAGTCGAGGCCAGGGGAGAGGGGCTTGACCACTCCAATTTTTGTAAATGGCAATCTGATGAATCAGATGCCTCAAAATCGGAGTTAAAAATAAATTGTAAGGCTGATGGGGAAGGGAAGCCTCAGAAATGGCACTCTGGCCAACCATATGCTGCCAAATACAATATTACTAAATGTGGTGATGAGGGATTGGACCCTCAGATATGAATTTCTGGCTAACCAGTTACAGCTGAGCTCGATACATAAAAGTGTATCAATAAGGATGGAAATCCTTGTAAATGGCGCTCTGGCTAACCAAATGTGGCCAAAACAAATTATACTAAATGTGGTGATGAGGGAGCAGACTGGACCTAGATTTCCAGCCAATCAGGTGCAGCCAAACCTGATGTTCATGGGAGTATTGACAAGGATGAAAATCCTTGCAAATGGCACTCTGGCCAACCAGAGGTCGCTGAACAAAATATTCCCAAAAAAGGCAACAAACTAATATTGAGGAATATGGGCAAAGAGAACAGCCAGGGCTTTGAGAGTAAATTGAAGCTGAATAATAAATGTGGAAAAGTTTCCACACCCCTGAGGGTACCCAGCCTAAGTTTGGAAATGGGCCTTGAGGCCAGAATCGAGGGTCTAGATTCTCAAATAGGGATTGCCATCAGGAAGATGCCCGCAGACTCTGCGGGGAACAGGACCCGCTCTTCCCACTAAGCTCAGTTTAAATTTGAGCAGGCGAAACTGCTTTCCACAGTTGCATCTTCTAAAATTTAAATAAAAAACTTAATAAATTTGCAAATAGGTTTTTGCATTTGCAAATCAGTTTATTAGGAGAAAACCCAGAAACCACACATGGACAGCAGCTCAGACTTTGACAAGGCCATCCAGTCCTTGTACGCCCTCTTGGGGGTCAGGCCCTCCTTCTGAGCACCAGCATAGTCTTGACTGTAGCCCAAACTTTCGTGGTAAAGTGGTTTCCACACAGTCAGATTAGGGACATCTCCAGAGCAGGGCTATCCTGCCTGTGGGCACTCACCTAAGCACTCTTGCCTGACTGCTTTGTGGCAGTTTTCAGAAACCCCATCCATCACATAGTACAGCCTTTCATCCATTCAAAAGCTTGAACGACGTTTTCTCTGTCACCATAAGATAACTAAAATTATATATGAAGGTAACTGAACTCAGATAAGTCCCCCAAGCAGAAGGTTTCCCCACTATTGATTTTTCTCAGCGGGGTGTCTTGAGTTGCATTGACTCTTTCTACCATTACATTCATTTCTGGCTGATAGGGAACAGAAACCGCTCCCTTTATTCCCATTTTTTTTCAAACTTGAGATCCCACAGGACATAAAGTTGGTTCCATTGCCACTTATTAATTCTTTCAGGCATCCATGCTGGTATACTACTTGGTCCAGTATGAATCTCAACATTCTTTTAGCATCTACTACTCTCAAAGCCTTTGTCTCACTCATTTGGTCAGATGGTCCATTACAACTTTGATATATTTTACTCCACCTTACTAACATTTAAAGTTCCCATAACGTTTAGTTGACACCATGTGCCATGTGAACCCATGGCGTAAGATCCAGTACCCTGTCACATTCTTGAGGCTTGTATAGTTGACACTACTCACAAAAGCTAAATAATCAGTTACAACATACTTGATTGATTCCCAAAAATAATAATGGCGTAAATAGCTCATGGTTTTTCTTAGGCCACTATGACTGACAACATTGTTCGCAGCTTGAATGATTTCCGCTCATTCTGACTGTTTAAAGAATATTTACCATCATCCATCAATCAACTTATATATGTGTCTGTATTAACTTTGGGTTATCCATAGCTTTCTTCATCGTACCTTGAATCTCTTGGGGTTCATCCCTGATATTTTCTTCAACATCTGTTGTAATAATTCATCAGCTTGATGATACACAATTTTGCTGTCAGGCAATCTTGATAGTCCATCAGCATTATTATGTGCTGCTCCTGCTCAGTGTATAATTTCAAAATTTTAGGCTTTCAGTTTTAAAGACAACCATGCCAGTCATCCCTCTGATTCCTCAAGGTTATGTAACCAGTGTAGAGATGAGTGATCAGTCACAACTTTAAAAGTGTGTCCCTTGTATATACACTCAAAATTGTCTAAAGCATAAATACCATAAGGCATTTCACTCTGTAACGGTGTAATTCCTTTCTTCTGGATCTATGTTCTGCTCACATATGCCACCAGATGCTTTTCCCCATGAACATTTAATTGAATTAAAATGGCGCCAATCACCGTTTATAAGGCATTAGTCTGTATATCAAATTCCAAATCTAAAAACTTTTTGGTATTTCATCACAGGACAAGTCATTAGGTTTTTCTTAGCTCATTTAATGACTCTTGGGCCTCTTAATTCCACACAAATCCTTTTTAAATCCTTCAATAGGTGGAATACTGGTTTAGCAATTCCAGTGAAATTCCTAATGAATTGGTGATATTAGCCAATTATCTTCAAAAATACTTGTATATCCTGAATGCTCTTTGGGATGAGATCTGCTCAATGGCTATAATCTTATGAAGTTGCAGTTGCTAACTGCTTAATTTAATCACAAACCCCAAATAATCAAGCTCTTTTTTCTAAAGCAAGAGCATTTCCTCAGCTCTATATTCAGATTCGCCTTTTCTAGGCGCTTGAACACTTCCTCCATGTGTTCCAAGTGATCAGTAGATGTCCTGCTAAATACGTTCATATCATCCAATATATACCAAACACAAAGATTTAATTCACACAATATATAATTCATCACCCTTTGGAATGACACTGGCCCATTACAAAATCCCTGGGGCTTTTTTTGGCTGGTGTTTAAAATTTTAGGTTTTCTGATTATTCTCATTTAATAACCCCCTATAAGTATAAACTGCACAGGTTCAGGTTTTATGCAAATTTTCCACGTTATAAGATAGTAGTTGGTATAATCGTTGATTATAGTATGGCGACTATAATCTGTAGTTGAATTTTAGTACTAGAATTTGGCCCAATGCTCAGCCAGTGTTTCCTCTCAAAATACTTATGATGTCCTGAATAGGGGTTCGTCCCCTGGTACGCCTAACTTGATCTATGCTCAGATCCCTGTTTACAGTTTCTCTCTATTGACACATTTGGCAGCAATCCCCAATTTAATTTAGCTTCTTCTCTGGATCCCCACTCAGATCCTTACTCTTTATCCTAAAGAGTCTCACAATTAAAGCACACAGCAATAATTACCTTGAGAAAGAATAGAACTCCAAATGGATTCTGATAAAGTATACTAAGATAATACTCTGGTAGTTAGTTATATTTATTAGTGAATTCTTTAGGGAATTTATTTTGGGGAATTCGGCACCCAACCCTCAGTTGGCACTCTTTGATGAAACGGCGGCCGTTGCCATTGAATTACCCATCCTCATCTCAGCAGCAATGGTCTTCCCCATCCTGGCTAGGATTCCTTCATTGGACATCCTTGAGATCTAAACGGAAAGAGTCAGAAAACTTGTCCCTAACCTTTTCCTCTTGACTAAGCAAACCAACCATATTTGGAAAGCGACCTGATTAGGTAATAAGATTTGCTACCCATTAATACAGGTCACAAACCAACTGATTGAATTGCTAGTTGCAGGCGGCATCACACGCCTCACAACTTGATCCTTAAATTCTCAATCAGTTGGTGATGAAACCTGACCAATCTCAATTGGTACACCTGATAGTTAATCAACTATCATATGCCCCTATTTAAGCGGCAACTCTGCCCAATAAGATCTTAAGAATTCATCCAGATTGATCCCCAATGGATCCAACCCAGGCTAATAACTTAAAATCCCCTGAACATAGTTACCCTAAATCTGGGTCAACAGTTATCCAATAACTTTTCATTGGGGAATTATCCCCTTGAGATTCCTGGTAATCTAGTTGGCTGGGAATATGGGCAAAAATCCCAACAACTGGTTAACCCTTGTGTTTTGATTATTGCACATTTCTCCTAATTTTATTTTTACAAATTTATCTGAAAATATCCTGAGATCAAGTCCATCACTGAAAAATACTTGGCTTCCCTAGGCGATTAAGCGCGTTGTAAAACTTCTGGCAGCAGACAGGCATCCATTTTACTTATTTTATTTATCCAGAAGTGATCCATCACCATGCAATCTGATCCATCCTTTCTAACAACTAGTATGGACTCACCCATAGACTTGACAACGGAATGAGGGGCCCATGCTCATTCAACTTGCTGATTTCTTTACCATTTACTGATTTAGTTACCTTTGATTGGCGAATAGGTTGCATTCATAATTGCAGATTTTCCCCAGGTGTTGATCTTATGGATCACATTTTAGCGCATCCAAAGTCATTATCATCATGGGCAGATATCACCCATTATTTTTATTTGATTGTAGCAATTCTTCTTGCTGTCATTCTGATAAATCAGCCAGTTGCTCATGATCAGCCAATACATTGAAACTTTCAGCAGAATCCACTGATAATGCCATTTCTATAATTGATTTGATTTATTTAAGGTACGCTGACCAGGGGATAGACTTTACTTAATACAACGCTCAAAATGACAAAACAAAACTACTAACCAGGTGGGAAGCAGAAACTGTTAACCCACCATGGCAGAGGGTGAGGAGGGGTTGGGGGGTTGGTTTTCAGAAAGACCCACCTAAATCATGGGATGTTGGTTACAGTACCAGATCAGAGCAGAGAGCCAGGGCGTTGGGGCATCTGCATAGTGGGGGTTGAGGTCAGCGTAGTAGGAGTTTTCCTGTTCTGCATCAATATAATTACGGGAATGTGTTTCAACAAAAGCTGCGAGGAGAACTTCAGCTTCTTTGCGGTCTTCAGGAAGTTGGGTGAAAAGGGAGATACTGTGGCGGGTGATTTTGGCTGAGGGGTTGAATGAAGCAATTGTTGCGACATTCATAACAACAATTTCAGCAGCATTGAATAGTTTCGAGATGGCACTGCAGGGAGATTCAGGTAAGTCAGGGGGAATAAGAGGGTGGGCAGGCCATGCTGGAGCTGAACCACTGACTGGGCCACCGCGGTATGTAGTTTTGGGCAGTGAGGAGAGGCCACCGCAGCTAAGGCGAGCTGGTGATCACTTTGGAAGGGGGCTGTATTGGGCAGAGGAACGAAATGGCGAGGGGTAGGGGTTTTATCAAAGTCAGGAAGGAAAAATTTCTCCCGACCATAATCGCCTTGGCAGAGAGGTTGACCTGTATGCTTACTAACGAGGACATTACCTGATTTGTCAGTTTCAGTCAATAGATCCCATGGATTTTGGTTCACTGGAATAGTGGCGTTCGAATTTAGGTGGGTGGGATTGGGCGAATGGGCAGATGCTTGGGTGCCAATGGTGGTCCAAGCATTGCTCTGATTGGCTGGGGTAGATTTAGGTGGGAGAGCGAGGCTGGAGGTTTTGGGGAGGGCTGATTTTCCATGTGGGCCCACTGAATGAGATTGGAGGGTGGGAGGGGGCAGCAAAGCGCCCATACTGAACCTCCAGAGGGGGGCTCAGAAGCCGCAGCAGCGGACTTGGCCTGAGGGCACACTCTTTTTGCATGGTTGAGGCCAAAGCAGAGGAAACAAATCTGCCTACCATTATTGACCTGAGCCCAAAAGAAATGATCAGGCGCTGCAGCCACACTACAGCGGGGTGGGATTTTTGGGCTATGATAGGGTGGTGTGGTATGATGGTGGCTGTTGCCCGAGGAGCAGCAAGGCGCTCCGCACCAGATGGAATGGCAAAGATGAGGTTGGGCTGAGTGCCATAAGCCATGAGCCCCGCGACCAACTGGTCATACAAAACCTGGGGTAGAAGGTGGGATGGGAGATTTGCAAATGATACCACCAGCGTGGTGTCTGAAGGGAGGCGAGTACGGGTTGTGGGAATGGGGTTTTTTTTATAAATTAGAGGAGTTTGTGCTGCCGCTTCAGCATCCTCCTCAGATTGGAACCCAACGTCATAGTAGCCCTTAAAAGGGCGGAAGTTTATAAAGCCAGCTGGCGCAAAGGCCTCATTGGCTAGGTCAATAATTGCCTTATTGGCATATGGGAACAAACGCCCATAGTCCACTCTAAGGCAATAGCAAATGGCAGAGCGAGGGAGGGCGAGAGGATGGGGGCGAGAAGGGTGGACGCGCGCCAGGTGGAGCGCTAAGTCCTGTGGAGGGACAAAATGGCTGGAAGCAGCGGGCGGGCTTTTTGAGCCCATCTGAACGCGCTTGCCCATGGGTTGGAAAACGCTAGGTGGGGGTGCACTGCTGCCCCACACTGGGGTGGCAGGCGGCGGAGCCAAGGACATCAGAGAATAGGTTTGGGCAGATGGCTGTGGATAAATATAACTTTAAATTTAAAATCACTCAAAAGTGACTTTGAGCAGTATAAGAAAGTTTTTCTGATAATACCATTTCTGTTAACATACAAAAGTCATGGAATTCCTTGAATTCCGCCTTCAGGATTAAATGCAAAAATGCACTGACTTAATTTTTTCTTCTATTTTCATTGATTTTTATCCATATTGGCCAGTAGCACTCTTATTTCGCTGTGCCTGCCATTATAATCAAAGCACTACCCATGGCTCTATTCTCAATTTATTCCATAGGCTGAAGACTTCTTCATTTCTTTGTTCATGAATTTATAACATCAACCCTCTGGTAACTATTGTGTGCATTTCCTATGGAATGGTGTTTTTCATTTTCATTCTTAACAGTATCCCACAGTTTTTGAGTATCTCCTTTGGCATTTTCCTACTTTATCATCCAACCAACATATATTAATGGGAATGATGCCATCATTGTAAATTAGGTTACAATTTATTCTCCTTTGTCAATGGAGTTTCTCCTTTCTGTTGATATACTAAGGGCAGGGTTTGTCCCAAAATCATAAGGATATACTCCTCAAAATCACACTTAAAACCATACTTTTTCAAGAGTTTATCAAAATGAGTATTTTATACCCTTGATTTACCAACACTATGACAAAAGCTGATACCACCAGAAATATGGACCAAAGCAGTAGTGCACTGTATGCTCCACAAAATATTGTGGTATTCAAGCTAGTGGTTCCATACTCTTTCTGGTGCTCTGAACCTGGCGATATCTTCATTTATTTCACCAATTTGGTCAAAACAAAATTAATGGGCGCTCCACTGTCAATTATCGCAATTCTTACATGATTGCCTAGAAATGTCCATATATGTACACTCAGAGTATAGTAATAGGGTGTTTATTGAATGTATCATGGCATTTTTCACTGAATAAAGAATTTTATTTATTGCGTTAATAAATCAGAAATTGATTCCTTGATCATGCTAATTAAGTGAGAATTATTCGCTTCAGCAAGTCTCATTTTGAGTTACTATTCAGTGCTTTTGGAGGATCTGATCTTTTCCACCAGCAGACAAGCATATGGCAGAGCAACTTCTTTCATGATTTCATGGTCTATCCACTTCACTTTTGCTCTGATAATCACATTTATATCTATATTGACCACATGGTAGAGCGGATCAGGTGTGTCTTCCTCTACAAATAAATTGATAAATCCAAGGTCATCTTTAATTATATCAAGGGGAACAGGTTTGATAGTAGTACTAGATTGTTCGATATCTAGACTGCTGACGTTTTCCCAAATTTTGACCACTTTTCTTTTCTTTAGCCTGAACCAAATTTACTTGTTTATTAAACTTCTTGCTCCAACATTGAGCGGCGATATATTCAGTTTTTACGTTAGTGGCAGCAGTTTTTAATCTTGCCAGCTCATTTTGCTTCTTCAGGCTTATTTACCATTGCAACTCTATCTTGTTGTTCTTTAATGGGATCAGTGAATTTTACTGTATTCTAAGCTTTATTCTAATAACTTTGGGTTTATTGGGTGCTTCAAATGTTGCTCCCAACATTCTAAAGATGATCGACCATCTGTAATATGGACATCTGGGTTACAAGCACTGAAGCTATAGTGCAATGCAAGTCTCTGTAAGGCTGAAGCACCAATTGCATTGCAATGCGTGTAACAATATCTGATAGTACTTACAAACCAGAAAGTTTTGTATTCTAGCTAAAATAAGTCAGCAAAAGCTGCAAGTTTCATCTTTTCTGAAAAAATAATCATAAACTCCTGTTAACAGTTGGACATCCGCAAAGATTACCAAACTCATTCATTATGGCTTTTTTAGCATTGGTATAGGTCAATTGTCCCCTTTGAGATGGTATGATACTATATTATGACTTTTTGGTATCTAAGTAATTCATCACAGTTACTACCTTCTGTAAGTTTCCCTATTTGAACATCATATATTTTAAAGGTGGAAAATTGTGGTGCATTATCCCAATAAAATATAGGTAAATTCGCATAATAAATTTTATAGTTGTTACTATGGTAGGGAATTCCTACCTAGCAACCCGACTAATAATGGGCGTGTTTTCAGGAGTCATCTCCAATATGGCGATCATATGAACCAGGCATGTTTTTTGATGTTCTTACTTTCCTAAATGGAGTTTCATGCATATTATAGGCAGCTTTGTTCGCATCCATCTGAGCACAACTAAACTTGTGATTTTCAAGTTCTTCTATTATGCACTTTAACATCTGCGCCAAATCCTCATGAAGCCAGTGGAAGCATTCTCTATCCGCTTCTTGTTCAATCTTCTGAAATAATATTTCCTTGATTAACTCAGTCTCTTTTGTTTTAAGGAGGTGACTTATCGATAAAGGTCGTTATTAAAATTAGACTTGTTCATTTTCTTTTCAGCTTTGTTACATGTTTCTCCAAAGTAGCAAGATTGACGTATGATGTTGAACTCAGCATGTTCTGGTTAACAATTTCTAATTATAACCACAACTCCAAAGTTCTGTCTTGTGTAAAATTGCTGATAAGGTGATTTTTATTTTTGAACTAAAAAATCAACTACCCCTGCAAAGAGCACCAGATGTAAACTTTTTAACTAACGCTCTCTGTAGCTCTTGAGTTTATTTCACATGCAATGAGTGCGTTGTAATATAAATTTTTCAAAACAGTGGATAATATTTTAGTTGATGATTGTATGTAGACTAACGCCCTAATTAAATCTTTACAGCCAGTTTGGAGTACTGTCTCCAACGCTAGACTCATGCTACGCTCTGTTCTAATCATTACAGATATTGTTGAACTGAGGGAACTCTTTCTTCTAACGCTTACTTTTGATGGAACTTGATATTGGAAATTAACCTATTACTAGATTCAGATGTACTCTTCTTCTCATTGAATTTACCCTACTTTTAGGTTCAGAGGTTCTTAGTTACTCTCTTCACGCAGGAGACCATGGAGATCTTAACATAACAAATAGTCAAAGGATATCCGATCCTTCCAAACTCTACATTTAAGAGTTAAACTATAACAACCTTAAGACAGGCTGAATATTAATGTATTTGAAATCTACTTAAATTGATCTGCATTACTAAGATAAAAATGAGCCAGTCTAAGACTGTTGGAGCTCAACCCCTGTTGGCGCCCCACTGGGAAAATGACAGCCATTGCCACTGGATTAGCTCTTTATAGGCCGCACACATGTGAATCTTCTTCAACGTTCTAGTCAGGTTTTTCCGCCGTTTTTAAATGCAACCTTCTTCAGGTTATATAATGGATGAGTCTAACATTCTTATTTTAACCCCAGTGGGTAACTTAATTATGCAGCGACCTTTTTAGGTAATGAGACCTTTACCCATCAACAGAAGTTTGTGTTACTTTAAGAGGTTAACCCGCAAGTTGTTAGTAAACGCATTTTTATCACTTTGACATCACAAATCCATCAGTCAATTGGCAACAAACCCCAATTTACTCCTACAAAATAATTTTATCAATAGTAAAATTCATTAATAATTACTTGTATATTGCTGAGGATGATCCCTGATGGGAATTAAACTTAAAGGATAGATCCTTGGATTGACCCTATCGGATTACTTAATAAAAATTGTTAGGGCTATTAAACAATAGTTATTATCTGAAATGATAACTTTCACTTCCACTAGCGGGCCTCATCCCCTATTGAATAAGCAGATATATAAATTAAATAATCAAGCTGGGTATTGTTTGCAAAAATCCCTACACATGGCAATCAAGGCTATCCTAGCATAGCACAAAAAATCAAAGTCTACTATCTAATGGCATACTACAGCAAGATCTTGAGTAAGGCTGCTCAAAACTTTAGTGTTAACAAACTAAAGTGCCTCGCTGTCTTACTAATGATAAAACACCTCCAGCCATACTTATATGGAGCCCACTTTTCCATTATCACAGATCATGCCTCACTATGATGGTTATAAAAAATGGAGGACACCAATCAGCGATTAGCAAAATGGGCATTTAAATTTCAGAATTATAATCTTTCCATTGTTCATCCTATGGGGGAAATACATCAAAATGATGATGGGCTCTCAAGAATGCCATTGCTAGCCATCTTAACCCCTGAAAAGGACCTTTCATATGATTTAATTGGCCGACTTGAAAGGTAGGAACTAGAAACTGTAAGATCAAACTGAATTACAGAAAATGACCAAAGATACTCAGATTAAGAGAGGGAATGCTATATAAGATAGCCAAGGGAAAGTTGCTCCCTTACATATTCTCTTCTTGTCATACCAATGTCATCCTAGAAAGACATTTATTGTGGGACATTTAGTGTAAAGAAGACTCATAAATGGTTGAGAAATCGTTTATATTGGGATTAGATGGTAGAGAACATCCCGCAAGTTTTTGAGGCCTGTTTAACTTGGTGCACATAAGATTGGGCCAGCCCTTGGTATCAACATCAAGTAGTGTCTCCATCAAGTCCTTTTAGTGGTTTCAGTATCAACGTTGTGGTTTCTTTTCAACCTTTTTACACGGGCATAAGTATATCCTATTAGATGTAGACTACTTGACTAAATGGGTCAAGGTGATTTACGTTCCAGATGCCACTGCAAAGAATACAGCCCTACTTATCATAAACCCATTTTCACTTGGCATGAATGCCCACAAACTTTACTTTCTGTACAAAGGACTTAACTTCACCTCACAGGTAGTCCAATAATTAACTTTTCTTTTTTGGGACTAATAAATTTTTACCACCCTATAACCTATGGTCCAACAGGGCAGTAGAACATGTTAATGAAACTTTAGTCTCAAAATATCAAAAATGACCACCTCAGATCCTATGCGCTGGAACCACTATCTGTCAGTGCCCTATTAGCTTATTAGATAAGTCAACATCACATAATCAATATTCCCCTTTCAAAGTTCTATATGGACGCACTCCTCAGCTGCAAAGTAGTGTGCAACCTTTTTATCAATAAACTTGACGCTTGAGAACTCCAAACTAATGATGAGGATCCTAGATGATAAAATTATTTAACTTCAAGCCTTGGCTACTCAGGGATCATATCAAGTACTGCCAAAGAGATGTCCCGCTTCAATGCTAGCTGATCCTCACTGTTAATTTTTTTCCATCTAGGAGACCTGGTGCTTTTCTATTACCATCAACCTGGGGGCTTACAGAATAAACTTACGTCCTTTTTTCAGAACCCTACTGTATAATACATAAAGTGAACTATGAGTACTCCATTACCAAAGTTAATTAAAGGACAGTGGTCAACCAAGTCTATTGCTGATACCTATGGTCTAATGTTTCCCTCTGACAGGATTTTGAGGGTACGTTGTCAGGATTTTAGATAATGAATAAATCAAGACTCCCTCTCCCAAATTAAACATTGATGAGTCAATTATTGAGCTCTCCCATTCAGACCCCGCCACTAAAGGCATGCCTGGTATTCAATTGAAAATCAATAACTTTCACAGGAACTGATAAAGATGCCTTCTGGATTGGCCCCTCAGCTCCCTGTGGCACAAAAAGGATGATGATAATTGATGCAGTCATAAGGTCGTTGCTGGTGGAAAAAATAAGGGCCTCAACTGGATAGTTGATTCAGAATAATTTGGAAGATCCTGATCATGAGGAACCATGAGGGTCTTCTTGGCGGTATGTCCCAACTCGTCCCTATAAATATGAATTCCTTTTAGATTAATATATCAGTCTGTTTTTATCCATAATTGCGTCCAATTTGACCGCTCCACTAATTTAACAGCTTTGGGCCACATTATAACTTTGTCTTAAAGTCTAGAGAACTAATAAGCCAACATTAACCATAACACTTCAAAGCTCACCTGAAGCTGAGGAAACCATTATTGATGCTATTATGGCATCCCAGACTTTGTACCCTGGTGGGCCCATCATCAGGTCCAAAATTGAAATTTGAAAAGCCCATTCTTGATGGATTCCTAAATAGGATAGGGTAAACTACTTCTGTGATTGAGTGTAGTTCCTTCTGGCTTGCGTTTACACAATAAAAGGGAACATCAAGACTCCCACCGTGTGACATCCTTGCTTTAAGAGGTGTATTAAATTAATTTAGACCTTGGTAACTAGATGTGATCATAAAAAATTTCCTTTATGGGTAGAATAATGTTTAATCTCCTTCTGCTCCTTTAATCAGACAGGTTATGATAATATGGTCTCCTCCCCTGAAATAAGAAGAAAGCACATGGTTCTCAATCCTGGTGAACCTTATTATTTGTTAACCAATATTCAAGGGGTTTGATGTTGTCATGATGGTGTTCAATAGATTGATGGA
The DNA here is from genome assembly GCA_022478985.1 of Massospora cicadina. Classification (NCBI taxonomy): domain Eukaryota; kingdom Fungi; phylum Entomophthoromycota; class Entomophthoromycetes; order Entomophthorales; family Entomophthoraceae; genus Massospora; species Massospora cicadina. Next base: position 80,197 of record JAKSZP010006585.1, read on the forward strand.
TTATTCTTCAGAAATTAAGCGCTTTGGCATTGGGTAAGTTGCACAAGTCAGTTTGCACTCAATAGCAGGTGCTCTGTATGAGGACAGAAACCTGGAAAAGAATATTAAAAGCCTTAATTTGTCACAACAAAGATTTTATGAGAATAAAATAACTACCATAGACTCTATGAACTGCCAGTGTTTTTGGGGGCTTCTAGGTAGTGAAGTTCTTCTTGGTGGTGCTAGGCGGTTAGCAGCTACTAAAAGAACTAGAGATTCCTTTCAATATTCCAAGAACTGTATTATAAACCTATTACTTTGGGCTCCTATTGGTGCCAGCTCCCTGGTAACAAAACTGCTCTTATGAAGATAGGACATTAGCATAATTATATTAAAAAAATAAGATTTTAACTTATCAGGAAAAAGAAAGCATCAATGGACATGAAAATAAAAAAAACAATTATTGACAGTTCTATAATGATTCAAGGCAAGGTAGATAATAGCGCAATGAGTGATTTGAGTTTAAATGGATGCAGGGACAAGGTAAATTGACGATTATATTTGATTCAGTGTTAGTGCTGGTGGGGTGGCAAAAATAAATTCTACTTGGTATACTATTTTAATTTGCAAAGATCTATATAAAAGGTATAGCAACATTTTAGTCAGCAATGTAACCCAATAAGAGGTATAGTAATTAATTACTGCATCTCATTGTTGGCATATAGGCAAGATATTTAAGGCCTTAGTCTATTTTTTAAATTAAGATATAATGGATTCATATAAAGAATGTTTACATGGTTGGTCAGACAAGATTGCAACATATGCTATTTTTATTCCTTGTTTTACCACAACTTCTACTAATGATATTGCACAGCTCTTTATTACCCATGTCTTTTACTATTTGGTGGTTCACAAGAGATATTTAGTGATAGAGGACCTCAACACATCAAGGTTCTGGGAGGTCCTTTGTGGTACTTTGAGAATTAAGCATTGTAGGTCTTCAGCCAATCACCCCCAGTCAGACAGGAAAAATCAAGCTGACAAGCCAGTATCTTGAGCAATATCTTCGTTGCTATGCCACAACAACACAAGACACATAGGTAACCGATCTTCCACTTTCTCAATTATCATACAACAATTCTAACATTTGTCCACAAGAGTATCTCAGATGTGCGCCAATTTAGGTTACAACCCTGAGATAACCAATTTTCCTCAAATTCACAGTGGGATTACAGCGGCAAAACATTTTACTCTAACATCCAGAAAATAAAACAAAAATAAAGAAACAGTTGAAAACTTAATTAATGATGGCAAGTGCTTTGTGGAAAAAGCACTGAGCAGCTCCTGAATATCAAATTTATTACTTAGTCATCAAAAATTTAGAAATATCACGTGAAGGTCCCATGGTAAATATTATCATGTAAACGAGATAGATCTTTTCTCATCAGCAAAATCCTGAATAATGGTAATTCCTTTCTTTATGCCATCACATTGGAAGATACATACCTCTTTCCATGCATCCTCTATTCCTTTTTCAAAAACAAATAATGGAAGATTTAGAGCTCTTCATGGTAGAGGATGCTCAGGATTTCAGTAAAAAAGATTTTTAGATTTTTGACGAGTCAAACGTGGCCTTTATTACTTTGTGTCATGGGAAGGATACCCAGTTTATGAGAACAGCTGGGTCTACTTCAAATAATATACTAATTGTTGTGATTTGACTGTAGACTTATTAAGCAATACCCAAAGCAATTTTTCTACTTTCATCCACAGCTGCCACCATAGATGCCATCATACTACAAGCCCTACACAAATACTATGTTCTAGAAAATCCCCAGAGGGGAGCGTGGACTCTGTCCTTATATGGAAAGGTAATTTAAGGTTTTCAGCCTCAACTTTTAAGCTGGAACAGGCCTTTCGCCCCTTCAGAAAAAAGAGGGACACTTACCCCAGGGCCTTGCCACTCCAAAATTACTGATATAAGAAACACACTAAATGAAGATGATAGCTCTTGTCCATCCTTTTTTGTCCTTCTCAACCCACAGACTACTCCCAGTTTAAACACAATTTGTTATTGAATCTTCAGAGCATTATGTACAGAAGATCAAACATCTCTGTTTAAATGTAAAAAATTATCAAAATCAGCGCAAAAATTGTGTTTTCCCTAAAAATGGGTAGCTTAACTAGAAATTCCCAAAATGTAGAAAGAATTGATACCTGAGGCATTCCCTCAGGTGGGAAGAATCTATAAACTAAGTTTCAAAAGTGCTAATAAACGAATGGAAAAGGTATTAGACACAGATTAATTTTTAAACCAGGGAGACCAACCCAAAGGGGGAAGGCCACTCATTTTTAATTATGGGTAGCTGTCAAAATCTGAGGATCTCTCGCTTGGAAATTTATATTCTGCACGTCTATTCAGGTTGAAGTTCTGACGTTAGATCCTTTAAGTGCCTGTGGTTTACAGGATTTGAACTGCCTATTAACTCACTAGGCCTACTAAATTCGCCTCGACTCTTCTAGCCAATTTTGGGCATAATTTTTCCTCTGTAATTGGGAACTTTGTCTGAGGCAGGATTAAATACAAACTGGGGATTCAATCCTTACAGTTTGTCAACACTTCTCCAAAGTTGGATTCAGGATAAAGACCATGAAAAGGATAAATTAAATAAGACTTTTATTGCAAGCTATTTATTAGATAATAATCATTAGGCCAGACGTTGGTATTTATACCTCTAGGGCATCTCCTGACCACATCCAGCACAAAAATTAACAGCTATTTTGCCACTCAGTTTGGCCTATGACTGAGACCTTTTCTTAGGTTCATTGGTGGCAAAATACTCCCAAATTTGGGAGGATTTCAGGTACAAAAATCGCGATAAAAGCATGCAAAGTTGCTCTAAGATCTTCAGGATTTCAGTTTCATCATACTGCTGATGAGACACGCCTTCTGTGAAATTTTGGCCTCAATTGAAAAAAATGATGCACCCCTGATTGGGACGTCAGCAGGCCTCTTCCTCAATAGCCTTAAGTACCCCCTTTGGGCAGTTCACATAAGTGCTATCATGCCAGTTACACATATTGACATACAAATTTCGCCCTCAGGTGGAAAATTTGATAACTCTGTTCATTTATTTAATTGTCCATGAGACTTATAAATGTAACTTTGGGTCATCCCCAAATTATTTAATATACGATTGAATGGTTTATGTTTCAATAATTGGGACCAATTGCTGAGATTTGATGCATCAAAATCAGCCATAATATGTGCACGTATTTGGGCTGAGCACCTGATAAATTACTTGATCAAAATGTCATTGAGATAAACCAGCCCCAAGTTGTATAATTGCAATAGGCGTTAGCTCAAGCGTTGAAAGGATAATTGGCCTGATCTGATGGTTGTCAAAGGATTATTTTCGAGTCAACTACCAGAATCTGACAGTAGCAAATAAAGCTAAGACACCTACTCCAATCCTGGCGCCCTGGAGGCTAATCTAAGCAGCCATATTGGATGTGGAAGGGTGGTCAAGAAGATTCTTGTCTGGCATGGAACCGAGGGCTCATGTGAGAGCAGAAAAAATGGTAGTTGGGCTTCATCAGAATAGGGTAAAAGATGGAAGAAAGTTAAATTGGCTTTGTTGAAGATTCATAAGGTGTGCAGCGCTTTGAAGTACTGTCAATCTGAATCTCAGCATAATTTGTTAGTTCCAGCACACAAGAAAAGTTTTTAAATTTTTGGTGAGTCTGAGGATAGTGGGGGTCAAAAATTGATGACTTTGCGGCGTCAGTACATGAGCAGCCTGTGGCAAAAGTAAGTTCCACATTTTTATTTCTAGCTTCATTGGGTAAGTATGCTGGGAGATTAAAACAGGAGATCCCTTTGCATTGTGTCTTCATGGCCACGTGGAGGTCCTGGAAAAGAAGTGTGTTGATGGAGGAAATGGTTGCTTTAACATCGAGATTATTTCTTGACTTATAAAAAAGGAAGCCTTGGTGAAGGCGGAAGTGGCATTGGGGTGTGGGAATGAGAAGTGGGTTGAAAAATTTGGGAGAATCTAAATCAGGGTTAATATAATAGGGTTGTTCAGCGTCATCACCTACTTGGGTTTTAAATTGAATGGAGATGGGTAAACAAGGGCCAGCAACTGGAGTTGTTTGCTGGGGTGGGATAAGTTGGACCACAAACAACTGACTAAGGCAATCTTACTGGGGCTTGAGCAACATTTTTTCTGGAACTGTTTGAGAAGTGGGGTTTTTGATTGGCTGGCGCAGAAGCAACTGCCTCGCAGCACTTGAGGGATAGGGAGAGAGGACTAATCCTCAATTGAAAAACTCTGCCAGGCAGTGGCAGGGCCTATGATGGAGGGGGAGAGGAGGCTGTTACTTTGACAAGGAAAGGGAATTTCTTCTTTAATTTGCCTATATTATAGCACAAGGGGAAGATAGTGCGACCATTCTCCATGCAGCCCCAGAATGGGTGTTCAGAGGCAGAGAAGATCACTTGCAGTAGGGGAATGCAAAAAGTATCCCTGTGGAAGGTGCAGATTGTTGCAAAGGTTTGAAGCCCTGCAAGGCGGCTTACCCATTGGGACCACAAATTGCAGGACAGGATCGGTTCCCTAATCAGAAAATCCTTTAAGAGCTTGTGGCTGGGCTTTTCAGGGGAGATATGGTTGGGAAAGACAGCAATCTAGACCACCATTGTGGCTTCCACTATAAATCAATTAAAAGTAGTGTGTATAAGTGTATTCTTGTAAAGGAGTGACATCATTGCCACAACTAAGACTTGGGCTTTACTATAGAAGCCAAGGTCAAAGTACCTCTTGAGGGGTGGAAATCTATAAATAGGTGAGTTTAAACATCGCCCAATCTATCTCAATGATGGCTGCACTTGTGCAGGGGAAAAAAGCTTCCCATACTTAACTTGTTGGCCAAAGGGCATGCTGCTCTGGGGAGATTAGGGGGCTTCAAAGCATTCCCTGGGAGCACTTGGTTATGGTCTGGTCCCAAGGAGGGACAAAGCGACTGGAGGGATTGAAAGGCTAGCAGAGCCAGCCTGGGCGCGCTTGGGAGTGGCCAAAAACACCAGGAGGTGGCTAACCAAAATCTCACATGGGGACAGCAGGCGGTGGACTTTTGACAGATGAGACTCAATATGTCATAAAAGCAACAGTCGTAAATAAGCAAAAAATGCAATTAATAATATAAGTGATCACAGCAAAAAAGAGAAAATTGGTAATGGGGATTGCTGCAATTTAATTTTTAACCAATCATAGGATATTGACTTCAGCCATAGTACCCTTACCGCCCTATAGACCTCACCTTTACGCTCATCCCTCTTTTTCTGCGTACTCTGGAGATCATTTCCCTTTGATCTGCCATAAGATATTTCGCTCATATTCCCAGCTCAAACCCAAACAAAATATAATTGGCTATACCTTAATTCCAAATATCTGTGTACATCAGCAGACCATTTCTTAACAATCCACCGCCAGATATAATGCTAGAAAATTCCTCACCCTTATTTAAGCGAATAATAATTAATTATACAATCCTGACTTCCAGTAGATCGATTTCTATCCACTCAATAACTGAATGCCCAGTTCCGCAAACTAGTTCTGTTCCTAGCAGTCAATTTAACAAAAAAAATTGCTGGATCTGTTAAAATATCTCTGTTGATCAAAACCCATAAAAGTCCTTATGCTGAACAGATGATTACCAAAATGCACAATGTTGAACAGACCACACCATGATGTGCCAACATAAGAAATTTGATCATCAATATTAACACCCTTATCCAAAGCCTAATTTAGGCCATAAGTAGGAAACGCTATAAGAATTGTGATCCACAGTGAAAGCTGAATCACCATAGGCCAGGGTATAGATTAAAAACCTGATACTGGAATAGGGCAAACGCGGCATTGCATAAGCTGGTATATTTTATGCCCAAAGGAATGTAATAGCATTATGTTAGAACTCCAAAGCTGGAAGTACTAACAAGACTACACCTGTTTTGGAAAGTTTTATTTGAATACGTTGGTTTCCATTCCGCTGGATTACAAATGGTGGAATTACAAAATGAGACTATAGTGGATTATGAGGATTTACTTAATAAAGCTTAATTTTTCAATTTTAGTTTATTTTCAAGGTATACTGTCTTCATACATTTTTACCTGTTTAAGTGCCAAATACCTGTGAAAAACGCCCAGTTGCAACCCAATTTGTAACAGGGATCCATATTGTCATTGAATTCTAAAGTTCAAGGCAAAACTGGTACTTAAAAAATAGAACTGTTCAAGAATAGCGTGAGAATCTAAGACAATATTATCTAATGGTGGGTCAATCAAAATAATAATTTTAAACATTAAAAAAATATATATTAGCTTTTTCAAACCTGCAACAATGTATTCAAGAAGAAAGATCCAGTGCCCTAACATCATATCTCAGTCTAAGCCCTTGCCCACGTACAGCTATAAAACCTAGCACCCTGCTATTGACAGGGTGTTGGGTCAATAACGTTATTCTCATATAAAAACTTCTTCCTAAAAAGTTTAGAAATTCTTTATCCAAATTTATATTTTCCCTTGCCATAAAAATATGAGCTCTGTGTTGAGGCCTCCCATGTACTCTCATGCTGTGGTAAAGGTGACGTCTAAGAAGCTGTCTGCAAGATCTTTTAAATAAGTTAGAACTCAGATCCACCTTAGAAATTAGCAACCAATTCAGACATCACATTGAAATTACAATATATCTTAAGCTCCAAAAATGCCTATAATTAGGTGCAGTGATGCCATGCTGTTTATAGATCCTGCTGTAGTTTCTGAGCATCACAGTCTTGAGCCTAATCTTATTTTATCACATTGGAAGTCTAACAACCCCTACTATTGAAGATTAACACAAATCTAGTGTTTTGAATGCCCAAGATTTGGCACTTGGTATAAAAAGTAGTTGAAGAGGAGGTTCATTTCCTGTGCAATTTGCTTATACTTTCAAAAAAACATTTTTATATACATGTCCAACCCAGCTGCCTTGCCCTTTAGTGCCTCTTTTTACCTCAAATTTAAATCACTCAATGAGTTTTTTGTTGAAACTTTATTTGTTCTCATCTAAGAACATCTTCAGTGATGCTTTGTCTTAATCTATTAATGTATCAGATGCGGCTTTGCTTGTTGATCAATAGTATAATAACTACCATATTGAATCATTGGACCTTAGTTTTAAAGTCTTTGGGGCACATAATATTGTGCCATCCATAGTCTCTACTTGTTTAACTTTGTTTGATTTTTCCTTGAGGCGGATAGGTTATCCTTAATCAATATGTACATAAAGCTTTGGTAACAGTACGTCACATATTTTGGCATTATGAATCATGTTTAGATACCAATTATAATTTTTGGGATTTCCAGCATTTGGTTTGAAACAATTCTCTATCAATCTCATGCAGTTATTTTGAGGGCATGATAAGAGTTACTTCACCCATTTCAGCTCTGTAATAAATTTGGCTTTTTTCTTTTTTACTTCATGCTGTCTCTTTTGAGTTATTCCTTATTTTTTAAACAATAGGAAGTGGGTCTATCACTGGTAATTGGTCCAATTTTATAATTAAATGGTTGGTGCCTTTGGGACTTCTCATAGTCATTCTAGGCCCCTCACCATCGTAAGTTTAATTTGCTATTCAATTCTTTTTTGCGGTTCTTCCAAGTTGATAGTTACTTGAATACCATATTGTCACTAACAGCGCTAATGTTGACTTATATTATTAAAGTGTAGTCCTTTGAAATCTAAGGATACCAGAAAGTAATTATTTGTTACCTAGCCAATGACTTCTCGTTACTGTTGCAAGTAGTAAACTTTTTGACTAATCTTGCTGAAATTTTTGAGTTTACTGCACAGGTTTTATGTGCATTGTAATAAAAATAGTTGGTCTAACTGATAATAGATACATTGGGTTGGTGCTAAAATGAAGACTAACTTCCTAGTTGAACCCTCGCAGAAAATATGTAGTAATGTCTTCAACGTGCTCTTCAACTACATGAAGATAATTTTAAATAGAGGAAATTTTCCCTCTAAGACTAACTTTTAGTTGTGACTTTATATAGGAACTTGAACTAATTTTAAGTTCAGAGGTTCTAAGTTACTCTATTTACGTTGGAGTCCAAGGAGATCTGAAAAATAATAAGCAAACAAAGGATATTTGATCCTTTCAAACTTTACTCTCAAGAGTAAAATTTACAATAAAAGTAAAAACAGGCTAAAGTAAAAATTACCAAAATAAAGTTTAATTGATCTGCTTTGTTAAATAAAAAAATGAGGGATACTAAGACTGTTGGCGCACAACACCTATTGACGCCCCACTGGATAAACAGAGCGGTTTAAGCCATTGGATTAGCTCTTTTTAGGCCATGTGAATGTGGATTTTCCTCAACAAGCTATGCAGGTTCCGCCACCTCCAAGCCCTACGACCTTCTCATAGTTATTAATAAATACATTTCCACATTCTTAATTAACCTCTGATGGGTAAACTTAATTAGGCTAGTGACCTGCTTAGGTAATGGGACATTTACCCATTAGCAGCAGCTCGCGTTACCTTAAGAGGGTAATCCACAAGCTGCTATAGAAGCGTTGTCAGCGCTTCAGAAACTACACATAAGATCCTCATTGATTGGTGATAAACCCCAATTGACTCATACAAAAAAACTAAATTGCATTAGTAAAATTGATAACAATTTATCGTTTATGGTTGATGTCATGATTCTGATATGACTGGATGATAAGCCTTAAGTTGTGATGGCGGAATGGATTGGATCCGCCAAGTTTACTATGAGTAGTGATTATTTGAGCGCCTCAAAGTAAGGCGATATTGGGTTGTTGGGGAATCGCCTCAAATTAGGCAATTGTGAAATTAATGAATGAAGAAGAGATGGAACCAATGAGATATGGCGAATCAAATTACTAAGCCAAAAAAGCAGTAGCAACCAAAGTTGCTATAATATAGATGAGATGAGACAATTAAGAAGGGAGGTTGTTAATAAGTTGAGAAGAGCAAAACAAAGAGGTTCCGCTGTGTTTAATATTTTAAATAAAGAGTATAGTAGGAGCAAGTGCTCCATACTAATTTATTAGTTTGTTTTGTTGTTTTTGAAGGGCAACGATGGTCATATTGTTGGTCCTATTGCTCAGTGGGCCAAAACCTCTGCAAAAACCCTCACGGCATATCTTAGCAATTCCTCCAATTTCATAACAGTGGTGCTCACTATAGGGGACCCATTGATCAATCACAATACCAACATTCCTCAGTCGCTGACCATGTCCTATCAGGCTTGCTCTGGCAAGGAGTCTTTTTTAGATGCTGCAACCATTGAATATGCAGAACTCAAGCTTGCCTTGGGTGCTGTGCTCCAGTGGAAGAAGGAGTTTTTACAGAAGGTTTGTATCAATAAGCTTCCTTCATTTGATTGCAATGGGAACATCCATAGATTTTTTAAGCAATTTGAGTTTGCAGTAGAAGTTTCAGATTATTGAAAAGCCAAACTATTAATATCCACCTTTAATATCAAAAGCGCTGACCAAGTTACTTGCTATCTTCCCACCAGTTCCGCTTCCTATCAAAAAGTTAAAGATTCTGTGTTGTGGTTATACAGAGGTACTATGAAAATGGCACAGTGGAAGGCCGAGTTCTTAACCATTAAGTTTTTAGCATAATGAGATCCTCACCACATTTGCTGATTGCTTTATGGTGGAAGCCCATGTGTTAATTGGGGCATGAATTTTAACCAAATAAGATGTATGCATAGTGTTGACCTCCGCTGTGAAACCATACCATGAGCTTTTCAATACCATGACTTCATATTTAGAAGTCAGTATACCTTTGCTTAAACTCGTCAAAATCTTGCGCCAGTTATCTGCTACCTTCCCTCCGCCAAAATAGAGCGGACCCATATCCTCTCCACTGCTGAAACTTCTTATTCAGGGAAGTTATTTCTTCCAGTTCAGTGTCCATTTAGTGACCCCCAGCCTTATTATCACTACACGCCTCCTCTCAAATGGAGTTGCTGTCAGAAGTTCAACTATTGGGAAGGGTCTTTTTACACTGCTCAACCCCAGCCTAACTTTTGGGGTGGACCATTTCACATCAATCATGGACGCAGATATTACAGGATCAATTGTTTCTCATGCAGTCACTCTGTGCACTTGTCCAGAAGTTGTCTTCATTGTCAGGTTCATTCCCTACCACAGGAACAGTACAATCAAGGAAAAGTCAGAGCAAAGTAGAGATGGGACTCTCTACTTCCGCTATTCTAACTCAAAACATCCCACCTGAACCTATCCCAGTACATCCAGTGAAAGTTCCCCAGTATGACGATGCCTTTCTATATCAGCAGCCTTTTGGGGGGTGAATGTGCTGACATGAGCGCAATTTATGGACACGGTGGAAGCTGGCCCCCAGGAGCAACCAAAGCCTTATGCCTTTCAAATGTTTAGTCAACTTTTTTACTGATGAACCAGATACATATGCTGATGCGCTTCTCTTAAAAGGGGTGAACGTGGCCTCCCTGTGAATTCTATTATTAAAGAGTATCCTAAAGTTGGGGAGGGTATTATGAGCTTCCTTGGAAAAAGAGATGCATTAAATGTCCATGTTTTAAACAATCAGAATGCATCTTATTCTGAGTGTACTTACTGTGACACTGTTGTAGCAAATGCCTGAGTTTGCGTGATAATCAATATGGGTGCCCCAATCAACATAGTGTCCACAAGGTTGGTGGCGAAGTTGCCATTAAGCCTGATGTGGAGCATCATATGGTGTATGGGACCGCAGGCGCAGAAATCACGGCCTCTGAAGGAGCGTATAGCGCACTACCTTTGCAATTTGGGTCAATTGTCATTGTAGCCCCAACCATAAAGCTACCAGACAATAACTATGACCTTTTGATTGGAACTGCTTTTATGCACCACTTTGGGGTTGTTGTTGATATGACCGCAGAGACATTTGAAATTCTGTGGCAATGGATCCCAATCTACTTCACTTCCAGCGGAATGCCAAAGGATCTGGTACACATGAGTCACATTAACCTTGCATATGGTGATGGGGCGATTTTGGTTCGCTATCAATGACTTAAGCGCAAGACCTGGGCCCTTCCCCAGCAAATTTATGAATATCAAGGGCTACCACTTAGAGCTGCGGGCCCTATATCTATTCCCTCTGGATACCAAGTAATCATAAACACCGAGTTAGAGGTGGAAGTGCCTGCTGGGCTTTATGGGGAGGTCATTGGGCCTTAACAGCAATCACAGCTCGAGCCCCACGTGGCCTCAGGATTTTTACCTCCAGGACATGGGGAGATCATGGTCTTGGTAGCAAATCTTCTGAATAAACCAATGCAAATTCGCTGGAAGCAAATAATGGTGTACTTACATTTCATTTCAGTTGAAGGGCCTCCAGGTTCATGAGTTTGGTTTATTGGATGAATTTGGCCTGCCCATTTAAACACAGCCTGGCGTAATGGCAGTTGTACCATGTGAAACTTAAATGAGGCTAACGGAAGACCAAAAAGATTAAGTGGAAAATTTTATTTCAAATAACAAGATATATTTGCTGTTGATGATCATGATTTAGGGTGTGCTTGGGGGTTGTTCATCAGCTGGACACTGGGGATCATACCCCATCAGGTCTCAACCAATCCGCTGATCAAGGGCAGCTGAAGAAGTCATCACTGCGGAAATTGACAAGCTGCTAATGCAGGAAATGCTCAAACCATCTAAGAGTCCGTGGGCTTCACCTGTCCTAATTGTTAAGAAGAAGGATGGTACTAACTGCATAGTAATCAACTACCGGAAGATTAATAGTATCACCATAAGGACTCATACCCTCTTCCACAGATTAATGATGCACTGGATCCGATAGGTGGAGCTTGCTATTTCTCAGCAATAAATTTGATATCCAGTTATTGGCAGATTGAGTTGCCCACAGCGGAACAAGAAAAATGCGCCATAATCACATCCAAAGGGCTTTTCCAACCAATTTGTATGCCACAAGGGCTATGTAATGCCCCAGCTTCATTCCAACAAGAAATGGACACCATTCTGGGTGATCTGAAGCTGTCATGTAAACTTGTGTACCTCAAAAATATTAACGTCTTCTCTCGCACATTCACTGAGAACCTTACCCATCTGGAAGAGGTATTTCTCCAACTGTCTGAAGCCAATATCAAAATCAAGCCCCAGAAATGTCACTTCTTCAAAAATCAGTTAGAGTACCTTGGTTTTGTGGTGGATTAAACTGGACTGAGACCCCAATCAGCCAAGGTGGAAGCTATTCAGAAGGTGACTAAGCCAGCTAGTAGGCGGGATATTCAGGTGTTTTTGGGGATGGTGGGTTATTACTGACGCTTTATATTCAATTTCAGTTGTATCAGAAAACACTGTTTATGCTGCTAAAGAAGTATGGCATGTTTAATTGGACGTAATGGTGCCAATGCACCCTTGATACACATCAAATGGCGCTAATTAGTGCGCCTGTGTTAAACTACCCAAATTTTGGAAAGGAATTATTTTACATATGGGTGGATCTCTTTCTGCTGTGGGGGCAGTTTTGTCACAAAAAGATGATGAAGGGGAGGAGCACCCAGTGGCGTACTGCAGCCAAATCCTGAATAGCCAATAATGTAATTATACTGTGACCAAGTGAGAGTGCTTAGCAGTGATTTATGCATATAAGCAATTCAGAGTCTATCTGCATAGGGTAAAGTTTAAAGTTGTAACAGACCACGCATCATTACACTGGTTGCAGAAACTCAAAGAACCTGAAGGCCGTTTGGCTCTATGGGCTCTTAAGCTGCAGGCTTATGACTTTGAGATCCTTCATTGGCCAGGAGTAAAGCATCAGAACGTTGACTGTTTATCTCGATTGCCAACTGTTGCAGTGATGGCAGACTTCAGCGATGTGATGTATGAAAAGATGCCCAGTGGAAAATATGATAATGAACCACCCCAAGTGATCAAAGCATTAAATAAGATGTGAAAGAATACCTTCCAACAGAATTGGGAACTGTACAATTGAATTGGTGATTCCACGATGAATTTTCTGTGACCCTCCACACAACTGGGAAACATTATGAGTGCGCACAAGGCAGTCAGACATGGTGGGGTGCGTAAGACAATGGAGTTGTTGCACCCTCAGTAGATTTAGGAAAGCATGAGCTTCGATGTACTTGAAACTATTTCCTGTTGCCATCAGTGCCAAGTAGAAAAACCATTCCACCGTAAAACTTCATACTTGGTAGTGAGACCATATTTCACTTGGCACATGGTTTCCCTTGATGTCGTTGGTCCTTTTCCAACAGGAGCCAACCGGTGTAAGTAAATCCTTGTGGCTATTGACCACTTGACTCAGTGGGTCGAAGCAAGGGCAATACGAGATTTGGGGGCAGTTACAAAGGCCAAGTTTGTGATTGAGTGCATTATTCAGCGACACAGATACCCTCAGTTTATTTTCAATGATAATGGAACCAACTTCACCTCGCACATCCTCCCCAAACTGAATGAGCTTATGGGTATTCGCAGGGTTCTAATGACCCTATAAAACCTAAATCTAATGGAATGGTCAAATGGGTGAATAAAACTCTATTGAACATCATATGAAAATTAGTAATGGATTGACCTTCTAATTGGACATCCCTCCTTTCCACCGCTGTGTTCGCCTAAAACATCAGTTACCGTTCCGCCACAGGGAAGAGTCCTTTCCAACTACTAAATGGCTAACACCAGGCTCTTCTGATGTTACTTTATTCATGTGTGGAAGACACTGGCGGAGTGGAACACCACTTCTACTTGACTAACCTTGCAAACATTCTGATCAAATTGCAAACTGAAGCATTTTCCTTCAGCTTTGCCAAGAAGATCAGGAATCAGGCTGCCAATCAGATATGACATAGCAGGTTGGTGCAGTTCAAGGAAGGTGATATGGTTCTCTTCCATGACCAACATGGGTTCAGGGGGAAACACATGCTGGCCAGTATCTGTATTGGGCCATTCAAAATTATTTAAAAGACAGGTGTGGATGCATATAATATTAAGGACCCCGCTAGTGGTTGGATTATCAACTGAGTGCATGCAAAGTTCCTCCATGCATATAGGCAATAGGAGTCTTATCATCCAGTCAAAGGGGGTTATATCGCAATTCTATTATAACTGGACGATAATCCCTAAGTTGTGATGGTGATATGGATTGGATCCGCCAAGTTTACTATTAGCAACAATTATTTGAGCGCCTCGAAGTAAGGCAATCTTGGGTTGTTAGGGATTCGCCTCAAATTAGGCAATCATAAAGTAATGAATGAAGGGTCGATGAAACCAATGAGATATGGCAAATCAAATTATTAAGCCATAAAAGTGGTAGCAACCAAAGTTGCTACAATATAGATGAGATGAGACAATTAAGAAGGGAGGTTGTTAATAAGTTAAGAAGACCAAAACAGCGAGGATCAACTTTGTTTAGTATATTATATAAAGAGTATAGTATGAGCAAATGCTCCATATTAATTTATTAGTTTATTTTGTTATGAAGGGCAACTATCATCATATCGTTGGTCCTATTGCTCAGTGGGCCAAACCCTCTACAAAAACCCTCACAGCATATCTTAGCAATTTCGCCAATTCGTAACAGTTGAGTATCATTCCTAACAAGAATTAAGAAATCTGGCGGATTTAATGGGTCACCCTGGCAGATTACTAAATATTCACTAGGGTGATTTTTCCAAACAGTGACCATCATGTCAAATGCTACCTCCCATATCCACTAGTAGGATTAATCCCCTAGTGAACCAGAAGATATTATGTAATCATTCAATATGGGTAACATGAGCATATAAATATACCCAGCACATCCCCCACTTGACCAGATTACCCAGCGATACAGGTTTTCAAAAGCAGGTGCATCCTCCTATTGAGACTTGACTAACAAGTCTGTTTCAGAGGTCCTTCCTTTGAATTTAACCAGCTTATTATTTCAGCGGTCCCCTTCTCGCTGCCACCTCTGCAGAGCGCAGTTCTGTGGCCCCATGCCATACCAGGACTATTTTAAGCGTCATTGCAGATAATATGTCTGGAAATCCTGTTTTAACCTAGGTTGGGCTTATACAATCCTACATCTAAAGTATATTCTTGGTCATCTTCTCCAATCTCTTATTCCCTGTATTCCCACAGGCTGGGCTCTCTTTTTTAATCAGAGTGGATCATTTCTTAGGGCCTCTTTACATCAATTCCAGTTTAAACTTGTCCTGATCCTGCCAACACCATACTTGTTCATTTCAGTGCCCTGGGACACTCATGGCAGATCCAGTTTCAACCTGAGATGAACCTGCAGACAACTTGTCATTTATAAGCGCCTCAGACTACCTCTGGTGTACCTAGTTGCAACCAGAGCTTGTCCTACTGAAAACACTATGTTGAAAATTTGGTATGACTGGCCAATAAGTCATACTTAGTTTGGCGGATTGTATTTTAAAATACTGAAGGGGGAATCGAACTTGGATAGTCAATTTATGTCAACTTGAGGCAAGTCAATAGAGGTGATATTATTTTGGTGAATAGTGTAATTCAGCCAGAGCATCAATGATGAGGTGGAACCAGACAAGTTCCACCAAATGATTAATAGCTAAGCCAAAAGGGTCAGAATTGCCTAAAGTGATGAAGATATGAGTGGGATGGGAAGACAATAAGAGGGATTCTTTTTGAGAGAAAATAGAAAAGGGAGTGAATAAAAAGAAGAGGGAAGTGCAAGCAGAAAGAGTCTGCAAATTATACTTATTTAAATTAAGTAGTTTGGTTGAGGTTTTTGCCTCATATTTTATAAAAGTTTACTAAGTACATTTTGTGGACCAACGATCCCCCATATTGTTCATCCGTTGCTCAATGGGCTCAACCCTGTGCAACCCTTCCAGCGAATATTAACCAGATTGCCAAATTTTGACAGTGATGCTCACTACAGGAGGCCCATTGATCAACACGCTAAGAAGTCCTATATTCGCCAAGCATTGGCGCAACAGGCTCATCTTGAGGGGATACTACCTTAGTTTATTGAGATATCCCAATATGTGGAACTAAAACTTGTTCTGGATACACTGCTTCAGATGCAAAAAATGCTTTTTCTGGAAATAAGGGTATAAATGATTAGTTTGACAAGGTTTTCCATCAACTGCACCTGGTAGGTTGCCAAGCCAGCAATTTACCAATCGCTTAATGCACTACAGAGCAGCTACACTGTGCAGAGCGTAAACTGAATAGTGTTGCTAGAGAGGGAGAGGTCTGCATTGACGATCTGTCCCCTTTTAACTGCAACAGAAATATACATGTATTTTGTAAGGGTTCAAATTTGCAGTAGAGGGGGCGTCAGATTGGCGTAAGGATGTTCTGTTGTTGTCCATTCTGTATATAGAGAGTGCGGACCAAGTTATATGTTACCTTAAGAATAGCACTGTAACATATCAAGAGAGTGAGGGAAATTGTGCTCAGTCTTTTTAGAGTGTGGAAAAGATGGTGCAATGAAAAACCAACTTTTTAACAATACAATTATAATGTAATGAGTCTTTGTTGGAGTTTTTGGAGTGATTCATGAATGGATGCTCAAATTTTAGTGGGAGCAGATTTTTTTACCAATGAGAATTTGAGTATCATGATGACAGCGGCTGTTAAGCCATATCAAGAGCTGTATAATGCTATGGTACCCGTTCTGCGTGAAGAGGGGGCAATATTGAAAAACATCAAGTATTTATGCCGTTTATCTGTCACATTTAATGCTCCCAACGTGGAACAAAAAGACCCTGCGACTGTTAAAAAATTTTATGTGAAATAGACACCAACGATTTGGCTATAATACGTTGGATAATACGTGGGCACTCAACCTTTTGAAGGTTCCTTTCCGCCCTCTTTATGGTCAGTCAGCTCATCCACAGTCAAATTACAATCCCTCAAGTACTTTTTGACATGGGTTTTTGGGGGTGCCGCAGATATGTGAGCCATATACTAACGCCTGCTTCTCTTTCGGCCAAAGAGATCATTATGCAGCTAAAAGCCCTGACAAACTGCATGCCTATGTATTACCACCAGCCCTGAATGAACAAGGAAAAGCTTGAGCAGAGTAGAGATGGGATACTCTATCTCCGCTGAAACAAATTTATTTGTCCCTGATAATTCTAACAAGTCCCTTTGTGTCATCCCTGGTACTTAAACTGACGATTTAAATACTAACAATCCTCAGCAATGCCCCAGACTTTCCCCTAGAGGGAGACAGGACAAATACAGACTCAGGGTTTCAATAAGATATACAAAAGCTGTGCGCCTAAAAATCCTTGAGAGAAACAGCACAGGTGAAGTCATACCCTCAATGGATGTCACTGACCTAGTGGGGTTGAACGTTGAAATATTGGTAGAGAAAATTGGCCAGGATATCTCATGTTATACCAGTACTATCACTTTTTCTGATAACAAAAAAGCCCTTGGATGTGCATGTGATAAATATCAATGGTTCTTCTTATTCAGAGTGTACATACTGTGATATTTTTGTTGAAAATACAAAAATGAGCAATTATAGATACTGGCGCTCCAGTTAATATAATATCCATTAAATTTGTGGCTATGCTTCCACTGAAGCCTGATGTGGAGCATTGAGTAGTGTACAAGACCACGTGGGCGCAGAGCACTGTGTCAGAAATAGCTTACAGTGCGTTGCGTTGAGGTTTGGCTTGGTCAGTGCATACACCAGTGGTGTTTCTGCATATTATTAATTATGACATGTTGATCAGGGCTGTGTTAATGTGGTGATTTGGGGCAGTGGTCAATATGGCAGAAGGAACATTTTGTATTATGGGCCAACAGATCCCCGTCTAATTCACCTCTAACGGAGTCACAAAGGACACCATCCTCTCCAGTCAACTTAGTATTGAATATATGACGTTGTGAATCTTGTTCAATATTGGCGGATGAAGCAGAGGACCCAAGCTCTTCTTAACTAGAATTATGAGTATAATGGTTGTGAGATTTTGAGGATTAGTTCACTTATTAAATATAATTTTATTTCAACAGTCAAGAAGAGTTTTGGCTGATAAATCCTTGATTCTGCTAAGTGTCTTACAGTGTTCCCTAACTGTTCTGAAGCTCACAAAACTAAACAATATTACTTGACTTTATGGTCTTTTCTGGGTATATTTTTCCTCTCTAATAGGGAACTCTCCAGACTCAGGTAATAATGACAAGCTCCCCTGAACGCTTATCTACATTTCTTAATATAAAGATCAATATAATATAAGATGATATAAGACGAAGATATGATTAAATGGAAAGATTATGTTTTTATTTTAGGACCAGGCGCCAGTATTTTATACCTCTATAGCATCTCATGGCCATACTCATCTATTATAGAAGTTCATTAAAACCATGCAGATCCGCTATGGATTGTGACAGTGGTTATTAAATATCCCAAGTTAATTTGGCCCTTGAATTAACTAAATTACAACTGTTTCAACCTGATTGAAGGCATAACTACTCTTGCAATCAGGAAGATTTTTAGGCTTAAAATTAGCACCTCAGTGGTATTTTTGCCACTCATCATCCCAATTATGTTTATTCATACAGCTAATGAAATATTTTAAATGGGGAGAAAAAACATATAAAGTTAGAATAATGATGCACCCTAATTGGGCCGTCAGCAGGCCTTTCAATAGTTTAGGTACGCTCTATTTGGGCTGTCCATGTGCAAGTACTATTGTGCCAATTACGATGATTGACATACATAAAAATAGAAGTCATTAATCATAAATGCATTAGATTTGAAAATGCAATTATATTTGTGCCATAAATTCACTTGGTTCACCCAAGTGGATCCCATAATCGGCCATAATGTAATTATATCATAACTATTATTAGCTTTGATAATTGGGACTGTTTAGATGCATAAAGGCAGTTTTGAGGTGAATCTGATTTATCAGATTATGCAGATAAATCAGGAAGGATCAAAGTATCCATCAATGGGAGTAATCTATTATCATTGATGGGTTTTCTCAAAAAGTTTCTTTTTTAGTCAACCATCAAAACATAAAAATGGTATTCCGCTAAAGGATGTGACCATCATAAGTATACCTACTTGAATCAGGTCATGGTAGGGACAGAGCCAAAATTGAAATCCACAAAGGTCTATATGGTGAAATTATGGGGCTCTACCAGCAATAGCAGCTTGAACCCCATGTGGCTCCTGGACTACTGTTACCAGGGCATGGAGAAGTGAAGATATTATTACCAAACCACAGGAGGAGCCTATGATGGTTCAAAGGCACCAAGTGGTGGATTTTCTGCACCTGACTCCATTTAATGAGGCTCACCATATACTTGACTTTGGTTCTTAGGAGGACATCATCTTAACGGTAAAAGCCTCATTTAGCATGATGACCATTGTTCTGCGTAAGGCCCTAACTGGGCTGTCCAGAAGAACTGAGAGTTCAGGCGATGGCCCTGTTTGAAGATACTAAGGCATTTTTGCTTCTGACAACCACAATTTGGGTTGCGCCCATGGAGTTGTGCATCTGGTGGATATAGGATATTACCCTCCCATTTTGGTCATGGCGTTCCATGGCTCCAAAGCTGCAGAAGAAGTTGTCTTTAAGGAGATAGATAAATTGCTTGAACAAGTGATGTTAGAGCTATCAAAGAGTCCCTGGGCGTGGCCAGTACTAATTGTTAAGAAGAAGGACGGCATCAATCAAGTAGTAATAGACTACTGGAAGCTTAACAACATCACAAAAAAGATTTGTATAATCTTTTGAAAATTGACAACGCTTTAGATTGGCTGGAAGGTGACAACTATTATTTTGCCATGGACTTAATATCAGGATACTGGCAAATTAAGTTGCCTGTGTCAGAACAGGAGAAATGTGCCATAATCACCTCTAAAGGGTTGTTCAAGCCTACGCGTATGCCCCAAAGGTTATGTAACGCTCCAGCTACGTTCCATCGGACTATGGACAATCTCTTAGGTGACTTGAAGCTGTCAGCATGCTAGTTTACCTTGATGATACCAATGTGTTCTTGCAGACATTCACAGAGCATCTCAACCACTTGGAACAATTATTCCGCTGACTCGCTGAAGCCAACATAAAAATCAAACTGTGAAAGTGCCACTTTTTAAGGAGCAATTGGAATACCTTAGGTTTGTAGTAGACTCCAAACGGGCTTAAACCTCATCTGTGAAGGTGGAAGTTATCTGCAAGATGGATCAACCAGGTAATAAGTGGGATATCCAGGTGTTTTTGGGGATGGTCATTTTCTACTGGCGGTTCATTCCTAACTTCAGCTATTTTGGGGCGCCGCTCTTTGAGTTTTTGAAGAGAAACGCCACCTTTAACTTGTCTTTACGTTGTCAAAACACTTTTGATGTCTTACGGACTGCGTTGGTTAGCGTGCCAGTTTTTCATAACCTAATTTCAAAAGTAATCTATTGTGCAAACAAATGCTTTATTTTCTGCCTTAGGGGCAGTATTAGCCCAGAATGACGATGATGATTTTGAGGCACCATGTCACGTTTTGTAGCTGAAGCTTACATTTACATGAACATAATTGCACTGTGACCAAGTAGGAGTGCTTAGTGGTGATATATGCATATAAAAATTTTTGGATATACCATACGGAGTAAGATTCAAAGTGTTAACAGATCATGAATCCTTGCGTTGGTTGCAGAATCTTTAGGAACCTGAAGGGTGGATTGCGCAATTGTCACGGAAGCTCCAAGCTTATGACTTTGAGATAGTACACCAGCTGGGGCTAAACATCAGAATGAAGATTTTCTCTCACAATTACCTACAGTCACTATTGGAGTAGATTTGGCGGACATAATGTATAAGAAGATTATTGTTGGCAAATACCACGCTGAGCCGCCACAGGTGGTCAAAGCGCTGGATGGGCTTAGATGTGACACCTTCTTGTGCCATGGGGAACTATATAAGAAAGTTGGGGAATTGATGCTGAGTTTTTAAAACCTTCCACCAGGCCATCAATTATTTGGGACTCACACAAAGCGGTAGGTCATGAAGGGTTGAGGAAAACATTGGAGTTTTTGTAACCACATTACTTTTGGGAGAGCATGCACTACGACATGCTTGAGACAATTGCTTGTTGTCACCAGTGTTAAATTTTGATGGTTGACTTAAAAATAAACCCTTTGAGAAAACCCATCAATGCTGATAGATTACTCCCATTAATGGATCCTTTGATCCTTCCCAATTTATCTGCATAATCTGATAAATTAAATTTACCTTAAACTGCGATTATTGCGTCTAAAAAACCTGATTATTGTAGCTAATAATAATTATGATATAATCTTATTATGCCAATTATGGAATCCACTTGGTGAATCAAGTATATTTATGGTATAGACTTAATTGCATTTTAAATTTAATACAAATACAATTAATGAATATTAAATTCTATGTATGTCATCATTGTAATTGGCGTGATAGTACTTGCACATGGATGGCCCAAATAGAGAGTACCTAGTACTATTGAGAGGCCTGCTGACGTCCCAATTAGGGGTGTATCATCATTTAAAATCCATATGTTTTTTCTCAACATTTAATGTATTTTGTCAGCTGTATGACGAACTGTAACTGGGCTGGTTGAAAGGCGAATATACACTGCTGAGGTGCTACTAAGCCTAAAAATATTCCTGATTACAAGAGTAGTAGTGCCTCCAATCAGGCTGAAATGATTGTAATTAAGTTAATTCAAGGGCCAAATCAACTTGGGGATATTTAATAACCACTGCCATAAACCATAGAGGATTGGCATGGCTTTAATGAAATCATATAATTTATGAGTATGGCCAGGAGATGCTATAGAGTTATAAAATACTGGCGCCTGGCCCTAAAATAAAATCATCATCCCACATATAATCATATATCCATCTTATATTGTCTTATGTTATTTCAATTTCATATTAAGAATTGTAGACAAGCATTCAGGGGAGCTTGTCATTATTACCTGAATCTGGAGGGTTCCCGATTAGAGAGAGAAAATATACCCATAAATAACCAGAAGAGTCAAGTATTATATTTTTAGCTTTTTGAGCTTCAGAACGGTTATTGAACACTGTAAGACACTTAGCAGAATCGAGGATATATTGTTCAAAACTCTTCAAAACTATTAAAAACAGGACTACATTTAATAAGCAAGTAAATCCTCAAAAATTTATAAAGTGGTGTTCACTTAAAATCACATTACACTTATAATTGAAAATACATCCAAATACCTGGCAGAAGCTTCCAGAAGATATGACAAAAACGATATGGAAACCAGTGACCAAGATATCACTGAGTACTTCATCACTGCTCGCCAAGGCACTGAGGTTAGTATTTTGTACTCCTTAGATTTCATCACGGTGGAAGGAGGGCATGTGGACTCAACAGGCCCTATTGAGTTTACCTCAGACAGTGTGAAGAAGATGATGGAGACCCTCTTTCATGGGTATAGGATCATTATAATGCAGGTGGACCCATCTTTTGGTCTGTTTTATTACTTGAAGGATCATGCCTTAAAAATAGAGATGTATATGCAATACCAAGTTGCAACAATGGCAACTCTGGCCAGACGCCTCAATTGTACACAAGCAACCAACAAGTTCTTGGTCAGTTTTGTACAGCCCTCAATTAAGCACACCCAAAGGATTCTGGCTCAGCGGAATCTAGTGCTTGTGGAGATATGCAGAGTTCAAGAGGAAGAGTGATATTCCCAGTCTAAACTACTGGATAAACTGAATTCCAGCTTCAACGAAGTCAGAAAGGCCATTGTCAACATTATGGAACAGATTCAATGATGCCCACAGAAGATTAAATACTTTGGATGAACAAATTAATAAAAAATTTACAAAGATTGCAGCTGAGGTCTTCTCTTTATATATATTGACCATTGAGTGGGTCCATAATTTTCAATAAATTTTGCCAGAATTTGGAAAATCTCTCCAAATTTCTTTTTTTATTGGACTAATTGTTTTACCAAAGATTCCACTTCTGCTTGAAAAAATCATCTGAAATTGAAAACAATGCACGTTTGGCTCAATTAATATGCCCAAACTCAGTTTGGAATTTTACAAAAAAGCGTTTCAACCTAGCTGCCATTTCAGTAGGGCCGAATTATGAGGAGGATTTAGCTCAAATTCATGAAATTATTTTAGAGACCCCAATCATCAGTATCATCCATGAAAACTAAGAATGTCGAATTTGTGAAGAAAAAGCAAAATCTCCAACCCAGCTATTGGTGATGAATGCCCATGTTGATGATCTGACCAAAGATGTGCAACATATATAGGCTTCTCAAATTACCTTTAGAAAAGAACGTGAGAGTCTTAAGAAAGAAGTCAATGCCCTAAAGGAGAAAAGTTGCGACTGTTCAACCAGTCCTTGAGGAGGAGAGCAGTAAAACTTCTAGGTATTTGGGCAGAAAACAACTGGGGAAAATTCATAAGGCCCAAATTCAGGAGTCCGAATTGAGAAGTCAGAATAATTCCACAAAGCAGAATCTTCAAGGTGTGAGACAGATGCTAAAATGGATATTTCAGATGTTTATTCTATGCCCAAATTTTTTTTTCCTTTCTCACTCTAGATGACTCTTGTTGCAAATGTGGACTAATTCTGAACAAAGATTCCCCAAGACGTTCAAACTCTATAATAAAGTGTACCTCCTCTGGCCAATTCAGGGCGTGATGACTTTAAACCTTGAATTTACCTAGATTTGAAAAAGAAGGATACATACATTCGTTCTAAAAATTGTTTAAAAACTATGTAAAGAGGATCTAATCATGCAAATTCTACAGCCTTCATGCATTGCCTGGACTCCCAAAGTGTTGATCTTGTTATGCCCTACCTGGGTGAAGACTGGTCCTATTCAGATGCAAAAAACGTATTAATAAGACAATTTAGAGTGCCTGATAAGCTATTTTCCTGAAAGACAGATCTGCTCAATATTTTAATTCCAGAGGAATGAGTCCATCAGAGACTTTGCGGATAGGTACTACCATGAGGCTCAGTTCCTACTTGTTTCTAATGCTATAAAAAAGTTTGTTGCAAAGATTGCCATGCAGCATTCTGTCAAAGCATACCATTACTTGCAGCGTGTCATGATTCTGTTTTTAATCAAAACATGGGAGCATTAGAACTCAAGAATTATTTGAGACAGTTTGCAAGTAGCTTTGACGCCCTTAATTGGCCCAAAGATTAATCAAAATTTTAATTTTTGGGACCAAAAAAATACAAAATTAAACAAACAAGGGAAAAACAATTGACCTGTAAATTAGAAAAATGATCAGCAAACAGGGCTAATTACCTGTCATAGTTGTGGCGAAAGGGTTAATTGCTAGTCATTGCTACAGATGGGAAGATAAAAACCTGGTGTGAATGTGGCCCTAAAGGTTAACATTAAAGAAAGGCGGGAAAAGAGCAGGTGGAGTAGAGGCGGAATGTTCTACCTCCACCAGTGCCCTAACACACATTCCACCCAGCCCAGAAAGCTTTTCTTAGCCAATGAAGTGGCCAAAGATAGCCTGCACCACATTGTGACTTACGATGTTTATATGGCTACCACTCAAGCCAAAGCGAAAGAATTAAAGCAACTAAAGGTCACTGAAGAAGCTCAGGCCAAATTAGCTAAGCCCTATGCCAAACATGACATTGATCAAGGGCTAAATAACCATCCTAAATGTTCATCCAATATGCCCACACTACTTGATGTGCAAGTGGCCATACCCATGAAGACTTTAGCAGAGAATATTTCAGAAATCTGCTTAAGGTTGAAGTACCACTTGGAACCGAGCAACTACTCCAATATTCACTTAATAAATGATTCTGATACCTACCTTGAATGTACATATGTGGATATTGCAGTGAATAAGGTTTGGGTTTTGGCCATAATTGATAGTGAGGCACTTATCAACATTGTCAGCACCAAACAGGTCAAGAAGCTGAAGATTGTTCCTGACGGTGCTCATTGTCAAGAATATGGCACAGAAGGAGCTCACAACATTAAGTCGCTTGGGGCCTATAGCATGTTAACACTACGATTTGATCCATTGTAGTGATGTCTATGACCATAGTATTGCCAAATACAAGCTACGACATTCTTATTGGGACCAATTTCTTGAGAAGATTTGGTGTTACCATGAATCATAAAGAAGACACGCTGACTATCTTGGGGCAAAGCATCCCGTCATATTATAACAAAATTGGAAAGGCTGAATAGAAACATCCAAATTTATTTTATAACTGGCCTACAAGGATGGGATAGTACCAATTGAGTACACAAAATCCCGTTCAAAAATTAAGGCTCTTCCAATTTAGATTTGCAAATCAAAAGGAATCCCATAACGCTCTAATCAGCAATTTGCTGAGCTGCCTGGAACTCAAGTAGTCGTCCCTAAACGGCTGACTATTAAAATTGCAGAGGGACTTTATGGGGAAATATTCCAACCATGGTCTAGATCTCAAACAGAGCCAATATTGAACCTTGTATAGTCATTCCATGGCATTAAGAGATTTAAATCTTATGTGTAAACCTACAGAATTGGCCCATTGATATACAAAGCATCAAGTTATTGCCTACCTTCATTTGTTTCCAATTACAGAAATTCAGACAAATCATGAATTTGGGACCCTAGATGAGATAGGGCTTCCCAATGAAGAGACCATTAGTATCAATAACGTTATTCCTATGGCCAGATTAGGGAACCTGAATGACCCAGGTAAAAGCTCAAGTCTGAGATTTATTTCTGAAATACCAAGAAATATTTTCAAAAGATAATTTGACTTAGGCTGTGCTAGAGATGTGGTATATCTTATCAACACTGGTGACCATGACCCCATCTGGTAATCCCAATTAGACACTTAAAAGCAGCAGAAGGAGTTGTTTCAAAAATAAAATCTCCTAGATTGTGGAATGCTGGCCCCATCAAAGATCCCTTGGGCTGCCCTGATTTCAATAGTAAAAAAGAAGGATGGGAGCAAACAGGTTGGCATTGACTATCAAAAATTAGATAATATCACAAAAGAGGATTCTTATCCCTTTTCATGGATTGATGATGCCTTAGATCAACTTGGAGGAACAAAGTTCTTCTCCACTATGGACCTAATAAGTGGATACTAGATGATCAATATGACCAAAGAGGAGCGCGAAAAATGTGCTATTATAATGCAGGAGGGCCTAATCCAGGCGACAAGGATGCCACAGGGGCTATGTAATGCCCCAGCTACGGTTCATAGAGTAATGTACACAATCCTAGGAAATTAAGATTGTCTTGTGTTTTGGTTTATTTGAATGATATAAACGTCTCTAGCCGCACTTTTGCCAATCATCTGGAACATTTAGAGGCAGTTTTTAAGAGATTAGTGGCCGCTAAATTGAATATCAAACCCAGGAAGTGTCAATTTTTCAAAGATCAATTGGAATGTCTTGTGTTTGTTAGTATTGAAGAGGGACTCCGACCTCAGCCATCCAAACTAGATGCAATATGAAATATGAGAGGCCTGAATCCAAGCGCAATATACAAGTTTTTCTGGTCATAACTGGTTATTATCCCCATTTATTGCCGATTTTGCACAAATCGGGGAGCCTTTGTTTCATCTACTCAAGGACAAGGTTGTATTTAAATTGGAATCGGGCCTGTCAAGAGGCATTTGATCAGCTCCAATCAGTCCTAATAACGGCTCCAGTCCTGAAATACCCTGACTTCAAGCTTGAGTTTATTATTCAAACTGATGTTTCGCTTATGGCAGTCATAGCTGTGTTGTCTCAAATAGGAGAAGATGGCGAGGAACATCCAATCTGCTTTGCTAGTTGGACCTTAAACATCCATAAGTGGAACTACACAGTGATAAATGTGAATGCTTGGCAGTCATACACTCCTACAAGCAATTTTGGGTTTATATGCATGGCACTCACTTTATAGTTGTAACAAATCATTCGTCCCTAAGATTACTGAACAACTTAAAGAAACCAGAGGGCCAATTAGTGCACGGGCAATAAAGCTTCAAGTCTATAATTACACAATTAAACATCATTAAGGGGTGAAGCACCAAAATGCCAACTGCTTATCCCGTTTATCTACAATTGTTACTGTCAGTTTGGCCGCAGATGAGCTGTTCTAATAAATGATCAGTGTAGAATTGTAAGACAAACCCAAATCTGTCCAAAAATTGCTCACAGATCTACAAAAAAACACTTTGGTTGAAAATGGAATATTGTTAAAAATGATTGAAGGAAAAAAGGTCATTTTTCAAGACCCTTGGCTTGAACAGATCTAAAAATGGCTGCGCATAAGGCCATAGGACATGGTGGATTCAAGAAAACAAAGGAGCATCTTAAAAGATATTACTACTGAGAGTCGATGAACTTCAATATTCAAGAGACAATGGAGTGTTGTGCTAAATTCCAAGGTGAAAAACCATTTGCAAAGAGCACACCTTATCAGCTCATTCATCCAAAAGTTGCTTAACATACTGTATCCATAGATGTTGTTGGACCACTTCCTACTAGCAACTCCAAGTCCTAGTACATCATCATGGCTATTGACCACTTGATTAATTGGGTTGAAGCCAAGGCTATTTTGGAAGTAGGTTCAGCGATGACAGCCACGTTTATCCTTGAGAATGTTATCCACAAAGATGGTTGTCCACAGGTTATCCTGACTAATAATGAAAGTAATTTTACTGCCAATGTTATCACAAAACTTAGCCAATTGATGGGGGTGAGAGGTGCGCTCTCTGCTCCCTATCATCCAGAGACAAATGGAACTGTTGAGCGCGTAAATGGGACGCTTGTGAACATTATCTGGAAGCTAACCTCAGGCAAATCAATTTGAATGTAGTACATTTCTAATCTAAGCCATGTTCACTTACAATATATTGTATCACTCTGCCACTAAGATGTCCCCTTTCCAGGTTTTATATGGAAGACATTCAGACCCACCATCACCACTATATTCAGTCCTAGAAAATACTGGTGAGAGCTGTTAACCTCAATACGTTGATAAGCTTGCAGAAACCTTAATCAAACTGCAAGCTCAAGCCTTTGACAACAGTTTTGTTGTTAAAAAGGCCTGACATAAAAAGAATGCTAAAGATCAATACGTTTTGACTGAATTAAAAATTGATGATGAGGTACTATTCTGAAATACACATGGATCAGGTTGATTACAGAAGTTAAATTGCATTTGGACTGTCCCATTTGTAATTTATGAGAAGACATCAAGGTTTGTTTACACCATCAAAGAGGGTAAAACAGGCCATATTTACAATCAAGTCCATGCAAAGTTCATGAGAAGTTTTAAAGAGGGCTGATTAGAAGATAAGAAAATAAAAAGTACACAATTATAGGAAGATTAAAATATGGTAAAAATAATAAAAATAACAATTACAATTAACAAAATATATACCTAAAAATAATAGTAATATTGAAATATATATATATGTATAATAAAATTAAAAATTTTATAATACAAAAATAAATATATTGGTAAAAAATAATTAATCATCAAGGTTTTTATTCCTCTGCTTCAAAGGGGGAGGGGACTCAGGACCAGATTTCTCATCTGTGCGCACCAAAGTGGCCCAATCCAATTGTTGAGTAACAAGAAAAAGGGCTATAATGGCATAGAGCAAGATATGCTGCATACTAGTTGTAGCTGATTCCCAGCAAATGATTGGTAGGGGAGGCACAAAACTGTTACCTGTGATCTGATCAAGCTCACAATCAGGTAGAAAACAAATGCCTAGGAGAAGAAAGTTGGACAAGAAATCAGTCTGGTACTAATATATTTCTGGGGTCGTCAGTTTAGCACTATAAACTTGGGCTTTCCACCATTTAATAAGGGGGTACATGCAACAACCGGCCTTAAGGTATCCAGTTAGGAACAATACGCATAAGGTGGCCAACTAAGGCCATTTTTGGAAGATATTCGCCCGTGCTATCCTGGTTCAAAGCCTCAAAGGCTGCACAAACAGCCAAGTGAAAATGAACATCCTGAACATCATGGGTATTTAGACCCAAGGATAACCAAAATTGGGACTACTCTTAAGCGGCACAGACCAGATTCTTGGTAACCTTTTCCACAATAGTGTCAACTTAGACAAAATCTTGAGATCATACAATCACATCTTTAGCCATATTAAGCTGAACTGGGTTATAAAGCTGCTAATATTTAGCCCTCACTTTAATCAAGAAATTGACCCCAACACAAATAATTTGACAAGACCATTACTGTATTAGAGGCTTAAGTTATCAGAAAATGGCTGTGGGCGAAGATAAACTCTTCCAAAATAAACCATCCCAATAGATAGACTGAAGTGAGAAATTTGTACCTTGAGGGTCAAAAATGTGGCCCTAAGTGTCCACTAGAAGAATTGTTGAAAGAAGCAACCAAAGTTTGTAACCCACCAATCCTCAAGTATGCTCAATGGTGGGGTTAACCTCCTCCTCAATGATAATCTCATGCCGAGTAGACGTCATTAAAGTTAGCACAGGAACAAGTTGATTCAATTGTGACTCCTGGAGGGAGCCTAGAAACATATGCATCCGCATAGTCCTGTCCAATTGGTTAAACTGACAACGTTGTTCAGGATCAAGAGAAGTGACGATATTGTTGTAGGCAGAAGAGGTACTGTTTACAGACATTGAATATAAAATCAGGAGACTCAGGGTTTATATTCTAGTCAAGTGGGGGAAATGTTAGCTTTTGATAATTGAATAAAAAATAAGCCCTTTGAGAAAACCCATCAATGCTGATAGATTACTCCCATTAATGGATCCTTTAATCCTTACCAATTTATCTGCATAATCTGATAAATTAAATCACCTCAAAACTGCCTTTATTGCATCTAAACAACCTTATTATTGTAGCTAATAATAATTATGATATAACCTTATTACGCCAATTATGGAATCCACTTGGTGAATCAAGTATATTTATGGTATAAACTTAATTTCATTTTTGAATTTAATGCAAATACAAATAATGAATATTGATTTTTATATTTGTCAATCATCACAATTGGCACTATATTACTTGCACAAGG
Source organism: Massospora cicadina (assembly GCA_022478985.1). Lineage (NCBI taxonomy): Eukaryota > Fungi > Entomophthoromycota > Entomophthoromycetes > Entomophthorales > Entomophthoraceae > Massospora > Massospora cicadina. Next base: position 110,274 of record JAKSZP010006585.1, read on the forward strand.
ATGGCCTTAATAGGGAGTACCTAGTACTATTGAGAGTCCTGATGACGTTCCAATTAGGAGTATGACATTATTCAAACTCCATATGTTTTTTCTCCCCATTTATTGTATTTTGTCAGCTGTATGACGAACTGTAATTGGGCTGGTTGAAAGGCGAATATACACTGCTGAGGTGCTACTATTAAGCCTAGTAATCTTCCTGAAAACAAGAGTAGTAGTGCCTCCAATTGGGCTGAAATGATTGTAATTAAGTTAATTCAAGGGCCAAATTTGCTTGGAATTTTTTAATAACCATTGACATAATTATAGCGGCTTGGCATGGCTTTAATGAACTCATATAATAGATGAATATGGATGTGATCTTTTCTCTATTGTTGCAACACTTTTGCAACATATTCAAAATTAGATCTAGGTAAGTTTGATAATTTCATTGAGGAGATTAGTGTGCACCCAGTGTCAGGTAGCAGTTGGGCGAGCAAAGTAAAGGGCACAGGAGTGGGCCCCACACCATTCAAGTTAAGTAAACGCCCCAGCGACACTGGCAGCCTAGATAAAATTAATAGTAAAAAACTTGAGGTTAGTATTTCCCCAGAAGTTTTGGCTGGCAAGCGAGATGTAACCAGTTCATCAACACGCCACACTCCCAGCCCCTGTCGTCAGTGGAGAATGGGGTGAAAGTTTTCCTGGATATACAACAAATGGCGCTTTGGTAAAGGTTTTGTGGAGATGCACACACCCATTTCCCAAGCACAGTGCACGTTGCACCGCACTCCATGCCCTGAGGTTGGTTGGATCTTAGGTTAAAACCAAACATTTGGCAGACAAAGCCGCTAAGGTGCAGGTGGTGGTGGACCTCCCAGATGGTCAATAGGTAGTTGACATGAAGCACACTTGTTGGACTAAATCGAATCAAATTTTTGTAACGTTTGACTTCCTACCTACAAAGATTAAGAGCACCATGCTTGAGCACCACCTAATGGCGGGACTCAATGAATATGGGGAAATCCAATCCTTCAAGATGCAGCACTTTACGCTCATGCTGGACCTGTGCATGGGCAAAGCGATTACTGTACTCACCCATCTGCAAGGGTTGTAAAAGATTTGACCCAAATCCCCCACACTGCTTTTGTGGAAATTGATGGGCATGAATCCTGCCCATTCCATGTCACCATGGATAGCGCGCCTCTTATCTGAACCTTCTGTCGCACTTTTGTCCACAAGGCCCACACCTTCCCCACCAAGGAGGGCATTACCCCAAAATAAAATCATCCCAGATGCAATGAGCGGTGCAGACGCCCATTATGAACTGGTGATAGACACTGACACCGCCTTTCAGTGGGTGTGCAGCTGTACTACATTCATTTCAAAACTGGTGTCCCCGCAGGAGATAAGAAGGCCAAGCAAACCCGCAGAGTGGTGGCCAAGGTGTCAGCCACAGCCGCATCCATTATCACACCCACCCAGCTCTAGGAGGACATCAAGTCATTTGCTGTAGAAGCGTCTTATGAATCCATCCACTAATCAGATTGGGTCCCCAACCTGAAGACCTGATGGGTGAGTCAGATTCACCCAACCAATGTTACCAAGCCTCAATCATAACTGATTCGCCCACCAATCTATCTACAGCTTTTTTCACCAACATGTGATAGTACTTCCAGGTACACACCAAGATAAAGAATTGTACCAAGGGGGAAATAAGCCTAAGGCAAAACCCAATGACAATCCCACTGTGAAAGCAACCCATACTGACACTTACTCCGTAGCACAGAATACCCATGCTGTCATACAACAACGTGATGAAAAACAGAAGGCTGAAGGGCACAGGAGCCCTTCCCCTTGCACCTAAGGTGTGATGAGAGGAGCCTTTACTATGGGGACGTTGAACATTGCTGGACTTTAGGCCTCGCCATCCTAGGCTAGGAAACTGAGTTTTTAAAGAATAATTTACCCATGGACATACTGGCTATTCAGTAAACCAGCTTTCTATATGGTGCTGAGGACATATGGGTAACCATGCTCCTCCCTTCCCTTTCCTTTTGGTCGCCGCACTGTGTGGTGCTTATATGAGCGACCCATAATTTTAAATTTATTTTGTCATCTTCATACCTCGATGACCATATCCTTGTTGTATCCTTTTCATGGGATGACGAAGTTCACGCTGTCATTAACATAAATGCCCAACCTGTCCATGAGCTCATCAAAGAATCTTCTCAGCTGTTAATTCCCTCCCATTTCACCCTGAACCGTTTGTGGTGGGAGATATGAACAGCTTGACCAACCCAGCCACCAACCTCTGGCCCTCGTCACCTACCCCCCACAGGGGCACATAGAACTTTACGTTCTAAAAGCCACTTTAGGGTCATTTGATATTCTGCCTCAACATGCACCGCTGCTCACAAAAATTCAAGTCCCCATGTGCACAACGGTCAGCTGAGGTCTATGTCCCACATTGACCTTGTTCTTACACCGTTGAAATTTCAGTCCCAGGTTGCACACTTTATGATGACGAAACCTGATCTATTTAACCACAGGATGGTATCAATTTCCTTTTCTTTTTCACACCCAGAGGCACAGACGCCAAAGTGGTGTAAACTCCGCCCTTCCAAGTTCACGTCGCCTAGGTTTTCCTCATGAGTGGACACTGAAACCTCGGCTCCAGAGTTTACCACACCGTTATGTGTGGACCCACTTTCTACCTGGTCAGAATTCAAAGCAAAAACCATCTACCAGGCATTCCACATCTCATTGCGTTGCTCTTAGGCTGCCTCAGCAGTTATTTTGTGAATGCTGGAAGAAGTGGACCACCTGTAATCTAATGTCCCTGCTGCAGGCCACAGCCCAGCTTAGGGTTGCAAGTGGGCAGAAATGTCCGCTCGCCTCAATGCACTGGTAAGGCAACACAAACATTGAGTTTGTGTGCAGTATAAGGCAAAGAGTATAACGGCGGGTGACATGTGCTCCACTTACTTTTTCCAAAAATTCTTTGCACCACAACAGTGCTTGGCCTGCACATATGTGAGGCGGCCAGACCACTCCATCGCAGATACTCTGGCCAAAGTGGCAATCAAAGTTCAGAATTATTATTCTGAATTGTATCGCTCCAATCCAGTGGAACCAGCCGAAGTTGCTGATTTTCTTGAAAGTGCACATATCTGCACCATTTCCCGTTATCTAGAGTTGATGAATTTACTTTTTTTGGGCAAACTCTGGTCCACCGCTTGCAGTGCACCGTACAGGAAATGCCCAGGTCCAGATGGATTTCCTTATAAGTTCTATAAAAAATATTTCAATTATTTCTCCTCCTTGCTGCTTGCCTTAATGAACCAGTGCTTGTTGGAAATGCGCCTCCTCCCTGGGGATCAAGAGGCCTACATGATAACGCTGTTTAAGAAAGAGGATAAGCTTGACTTGGCCAACTGGCGCCCCATATCACTTACTAACACAGATATTAAAACTTTTTACTAAAATCATGGCCAACCGCCTAGGGGAAGTTGCCTCTTCTTCATTTCCCCTGATCAATTTGGTTTCATTCCCAAGCGGTCTATTTGGGACAACATACACACTGCAGCCAACGTCTGCCAATCCATAGCTTCTGGAGCACTTGTTTTTTAGATCATCAGAAGGCTTATGATAGAGTCAACTGAGATTACCTCAAAGCCTGCCTCCACAAGTTCCACCTCCCCCATTGTTTTATTAATTGGGTGATGCTGTTCACGTAATCTGCCACAATGTCTGTGCATGGCCCAGGCTTCCAAATTGATATAGTTCACCCTCATAGGGGCCTACGCCAAGGGGACCCTTTAATCCCACTCTCGTATAACTTCAGCCTTGACCCACTTTTATGCAATGTAAATGCCCGCCTTACTGGTGTCCATTTGCAAGGCCAAGCACCAGTCAAGATGTTGGCGTTTGCTGATGATTGTGTGGTTGGACTGTCTAACAATTATGATGCACGAGCGCTTGAAGCTAATATCCAGGTTTATTCCAGGGTAAGTAATGCTGCACTTAACGCCTCCAAAACCAAAATCATTCTCCCTGGTCGGTACTAAGCCCGCTGGTCCCCAGCGCCCCGTTTTCTAACTGCTTCAACAGCTAGCTCATTGGTTCACTTGCCCCGCCCACCCCAAACCACTACGCTCGTCCTCTTTGTGCCAAGCCCCACCGCTAGTCTGGTACGCCATTTGGGGGTTTGGCTGGAAGCGGGAGTTATGCCTCGATGATGATGAAGCACCATATCCTGGACAATGTTACAAAATGCATAGCTTCCCTAAGAGCCCGCCAAACCTCCCTTACAGGCAGGGTAGTGCTAGCCAATTCTATGCTCCTTTCTAAAGTTTGGTTTGGGGCCCATGGTATCGCTTTTTCCCCATCTTTCTTCACATCAATATACGCCCTTCTGAAAGGGTGGCTTTGGTTAGGCCGCCCACCGCCAGTGCGCCTGGATGTCATGTTTGGCCCTCGCCATAGTGGTGGTATGGGCCTGCTCAACTTTGAGGCCCAAGCCGCCAAAATACTTGGCACCTGGATCGCTGCAGTCACCAACCCAACGATCTCAGCCCAGCACTGGTCACGCGCGGCCCACTCTAACTTTTTCAGTGCCCTGGGCCTCAGCAATATTACCCACCCACATTCCCTGCTAAAGTACCTTGCCTCACACCCTTCTGCTGCAGGCCTGCATGGGATGTCGCCCCGCTTCAAAAGAATTCTCATATCCATGTGGAGCGCTGAGTGGAGTATTTTCATCAGAGGGCACACCACCCAGAGGGGTTGACCTAATCCCTGGTTCACCCAGGAAGTACAAGGCCAAGCCATTCTGAACAGTGTGATACCCATGAGGTCCCCTGTTATGGCCAGGGTGGATTACCTGGACATTTTGGACATCCCCTACTCCCTTGATACCCAGAAAATCATCTGGAAGTACGCCCACCACCCTCTTCTGCAGCCACATATTCGTTCCCATGTGTGGCACTGCTTGAAATGGGTATACCGTACTGCCAATAACTCTAATGCATTGCACTCATCTTGTGTCATGAGTGACCAGTATGGAACTTTAGTTCACCACCTGGAAAAGTGCCCTCCGTCAAAAGTGATCTAGCGTGAGGTTCAGAATCTCTTTCTCCAGGATCATACACGGCCCTTCAGCCTATCTAAGGACACCTTCGCCTTGTCCTTGAATTCTTCTATATAACCTTCCCTCTGGGCCTTAGTGGTCACAATTGCTATGTGGACTATCCTCACGATTGTCTTGGATGCTATCTCAGGCTCTACTCCCACTCTCCAGGAAGCTGTACGCCAGTTCCACTCACACCTCGTGGACCACTTTCAAGCATGGCTGTTTGGGTACCTCCCATCCCATCACCATCAGTTGAACTCATCCTGGTTTCCGGTTTGGTTAATCACTTCAGACCTTTTCTTACATATGTGCTCAATAGTGGCGCAAGCCCCTACACACGATATCACCCTTCCATTTCTTGGTGTTCCCGCTGGCAACAGGAGATAGCGTTTTCTTCTCTGGAGTGCCTATTGCTGATACAAGTTATTTTAGTTTAACATATCAGAAGATTCCATCCCCTGGCCGGCCTTCTCCAAATAAAATTCTAAAATTCTAATAGATGAATATGGCCAGGAGATGCCCTAGAGGTATAAAATACTGGCGCCTATCCCTAATATCATCATCCTACATATAATCATATTTCCGTCTTATATTGTCTTATAATAATTCAATTTTCGTATTAAGAAGTGTAGACAAGCATTCAGGGGAGCTTGCATTATTACCTGTTTCTGGAGAGTTCGCAATTAGAGATGTAAAAAATACCCAGAAAAGACCAGAAGAGTCAAGTATTATTGTTTAGCTTTGTGAGCTTCAGAACGATTAGGAAACACTGAAGACGCTTAGCAGAATCAAGGATATATCAGCTGAAACTCTTCCCAGATATCAAAACAGGACTACATTTAATTCGCGTAAATCATCAAAAGCTTAAGCCAGTGTCAAGTGGAGAAACCATTCTGCAAGAAAACTACCTACCAGCTGGTTAAGCCCCATTTTGCTTGGCACACTTTCCCTGATGTGGTGGGGCCTCTGCCAACTGGGGCAAACCGCTCCAAGTATATACTAGTAGCGATAGATCACTTGACCAGGTGGGTGGAAGCAAGAGCAATAAGAAATCTAGGGACTGTTACTGTAGCCAAGTTCATTATGAAATGTGTCATACAGCAACATGGCTGTCCGCAGTTTATTCTAATGGACAATGGGACAAATTTCACGTTGCATACCCTCCCCAAGTTAGATGGACTAATGTAAATCTGCAGGGTCTTGACTACACCATACCATCCTGAATCTAATAGGATGGTTGAGTGGTTTAACGGAACATTGGTGAAAATTCTCCATAAGCTTATAAAAGATTGCCCCTTGGAATGGAGCACCTTCTTGTCCACCTTTTTTGCTTATAATATTAGCTGTCATTGTTAACAGGTAAAAGTCCCTTTCAATTGCTTTATTTAAGACATCCAGCTTTGCTGGTATTGCTTTATTCCTGTGTGGGGAACACTGGCAGAGTAGAGCCACGGCGCTATCTGACTAACTTAACAGACACACTATTAAAACTTCAAACTGAAGCTTATTCCACCAGTTTATTCAAGAAGATTCATGATCAGGTGTCTGACCAATGTAGATGTAGCAGCTTCCCACAGTTCATCATAGTAGATTATGTCTTGTTCCAAGACCAACATGGTTTTGGAAGGAAGAACAAGCTCACCAACATATGTACCAGACCATTTGACATAATTGAGAAGACTGGAATTGATGCTACACCTTTAAGGAACCTGCGGGTAGTTGGATTATTAACCAAGTACATGATATGTTCCTCAACCTTATAAGCAATAAGGGACTTATCGTTCAGTCAAGGAAGATGTGATATTGAGAAATTGGTATTACTGGCTGATAAGTCATACTTAGCTTGGTGGATTGTATTTTAATTGCTGAAGGGGGATTCAAAATTGGATAGTCAATTATGTCAACTTGAAGCAAGTCAATAGAGGTGATATTAGTTTGGTGAATAGAGTGAATTTTTCCAGAGCCTCAATGATGAGGTGGAACCAGACAAGTTCCACCAAATGATTAATAGCTAAACCAAAGGGTCAGAATTGACCAAAACAATAAAGATATGAGTGAATGGGAAGACAAAAAAGAGGGTCTGTTTTTTGAGAAAAGAGAAAAGGGAGTGAATAGTAGGAAGAGGGAAGCGCAAGCAGAAAGAGTCTGCTAATTATATTAATTTAAATGAAGTAGTTTGGTTGAGGTGATTGTCTCATATTTTCATAAGTTTATTAAGTATATTTCGTGGACCAACAATCCCCATATCATTCATCCATTGCTCAGTGAGCTCAACCCTTTGCAACCCTTCCAGCGAATAAAAACCATTTCACCAAATCTATAACACATTATTTATTTTAACGCCTCAGAAGTACAACCAGTGGACCCAGGTGCACTCTGTGCTGGTCCTGCCACATCTTGAGGTAACATTGCCAGATGATTTTGATGCGGCAAAAAAAGCATTTTTTAATCTATTTTTATTTCTTTCATATTTTTACGTATGTTTGTTGGAATCCTGGTGTTAACAGGTGCTTGCTGGTGCTGGTTTAACCGGACTTCAACAATAGGGCGATGGCAGGAGGTTCACAACTCTAAACTTCTTTTTTAACTTTAATAAAGGGATTATTACTAACCACAAGGGAAAAGTGAATTTTTATATGTTTTTACTAATTGTAAATTTTGGGGAGCTGAAAGAGAGAATCCCTATTAAATTTGGAGCTGCTTAGTATATATGAAATTCTGGAGCTAATAGTGAGGGGCGAGGGAAAACAGGTTAGGCCATGGATATCTTGATTTTGCTTGGATTTTGATGTGAGTTCGACTTTTGGAATGACATAATCATGCAAGAATTTTAATGTAGTCCCGCCAATCAGCCATTTTGTATATATGATTAGTCGGGCCAATTATCTGAGATCCTAATGGGTGATTGGTTAATAAAAATAATTTTACTCCCCTGAACCTCCTTAGGCCTATATAAGGGGATTGCTTTCCCTTAGTAAGTTGCACCAAATTCAAGCTGGTGTTTGGGCGGAGTTCCAAGTCAGTTTGATTAATTCCCCGGAGGTTTGGAGGAGCTGGGGGAGCCAATTTCTAAGGTTTTTGACTGGAGTTTTGAAGTATAAAGATTACTCAGATTTAGAGGGTTCCGCCAAGATTTGACCAGAGATTTTGCTATAAAACTTACATTATTTGCCGCTGAAACACTCTTCCCACTGAATCAAACATTAGATTGTCCAACAATGTTTTTTATTATATGAAATCTTTTATATGTATTTTTCTATGCAATGGGACTCAACCTATCATTAGTTTCAGAGGTCCATCTTTTCCCCTACTCTGGTTCAGAGGTTCATTTTTGAATTTAAACAGTTACTATGGTTCAGAGGTCTATTTTTCAAAACTTATGCATCTATTTTCGTCCAGCAGTCTCACAGGAAAGTTGTAATTATTTTATTTCCTTTAAGGGTAATTTCCCTCCTAATAAATATATATTTTTTCCTATAGATTTTTTTATCTCTTTTATGTTTTTTATATTTTTCATTCTTTATGTATATTATTTAGAATTTGTTTTCAGCATTGTTTGCTGACTCTGACGTTTGGATTAATCTTACCAACAGATCTGAAAAATAATCCTTTAATCACAAGAATCAATATGGCAATGCTAGCTTCACCCATTTTTTCTTAAGCTGGTTATTTTCATCTTTAGAATTTCTTGCCATTTACATTTATTGTTATTGTAAGGCCAAGTGACTTCCTCCTCAATTTCTGGACCAATAGCCTTCATTTTTATCTCACTCTCATTATAGCATTACTTTTGGCATTGTATCCTAATATATTTGATCCTCCATGAATAAATCTGTTGTATCTACTTTGTCTGAGAAGATATCTGGTGGGACAGGTTCTCTTGCAGTGCTAGATTGTTCTGCATCTAGACTGCAAGGCCTTTTATTGAATCTTGAGTATTCTCATCCTCCCCTTGAAGCAACACAAGATTTACATTTCCTCTTGACATCTTCCCCCACTTTGGGCAGCTAATTGTCCCTTTGCACCACTTTCGCAGTTGTGGTTTTCTGATTTATCTTTCCTCTTAATACAATGAGGTTTTCCCCGTTAAGACTTAATTCTGCTAATTGTATTATTTTTCCATAGTATCATCATTGAATCCGCCATACTTTGATCCTCATCAACCAAAATTTCCTCTTCTGAGGCAGCGACATCATCTTGTGTCACTGAGCTTAACACATTCTTGTTAATGGGTATCCAACTCAGCCCATAGTTTTCTAGGTTTAGCCTTGAATGACATTACTGATACCTTCTTCTGAGAAATTTTTTAAAAACTCAACTATACCCCTGTAATGAGCACCAATGTAAACTTTTTGACTACTCTGGCTGTAGTTTTTGAGTTTATTGCACAGGTTCATATGTTCTCTGTAATATATATAGTTGAAATAATAGATAATATTTAAATTGGGTTGGTGCTAGTATGAAGACTAACACCCTAGTTAAATCTTTACAGCCAATATGGAGTACTGTATCCAACGCACTCTTCTAATCCTTGAAGATAATGATAAGCTGAGTGAACAATTCCCTCTTACAATTCCTTCTGTTGGAACTTAATATTGGAAATTAACTTAATTTTAGGTTCAGAGGTTCTTGGTTTCTCAAAATACAGAAATCCCGTGGAGATTAGAACAGTAATATATAGCCAAAGGATATTTGATACTTCCAGACTCTATTTCAATAGTAAAACATAACAATTTGTAAACAGGCTAAGTATAAAAGTATCTAAACTATATATATTTGATCCAAACTTTATTAAAAGAACTAGAGGTTTTATAGGGCAAAAGGCGCACAACTTTCAGCTGACTCACAAGATTAATTAATTATTCTCCACTACCTTTAATCCTTGAGATTTACTTCTGATAATAGCAGGTTCCATCTTTTCAGTTAATCCCCATTAGATTAACCTTTATGGTTAGCAGCCATCTATTAGTGTCAGGAGCCAGACACTGATTCTATAAGGGGCCTCTTTGCCTGATTATACCTATATTCTACTAAGTATCAAAACACTTCAATCCCTATAAAAACGACCCTAATTGTTCAGCACCTCTGCCTGAACGATCCACCATAGTAATCTGATTATCGGGTATCAATATCTCATTGAATTACCTATTTACTTTGTTAGGGATGATTTCCTGATGAAACAATAAGTGAAACCAATCATAAGATTACATTCTTTGGCTTTTTGTAATGACTTTGTTAGCAGCTATTGCTAAACAATAGATTGTTATTGACAATCTTTGAATTTCTTAATCTGTAAGTGAGATGGATAATTTGGTCAATCACTATTCCAACATATTTTTAACTAGTTAGGTTTGTCAAGGTCATCATCCTTAAAATTAATAATCAATTTCATGCCTAAAGAAACAAAGTACTTGATCATGGCGCTGACCTTGGTTTTTGACCTTAAGTAAGTTGGGAATGTGCACTACTCTCTTGGGTCCAGATTTTGAGTCATCTACTAATTGTATATTTTGTGGATGAGGTTCTGAGTTTGTAATTAAAGCTTTTCTTGGTTTTTGGTGATAAGTAAATGATAACCACTTTTTGGGGTTTTTTGTGGTTTCATTGTGTGCCCTGACCACTAGAATCCTACCAGATAAGACTTCTATATAAACTTAATTCCTATGTTCTTTTTTATAGCGATGACCATGACGTGGTCTAACTATAGTGCTCAGCATCCCAGTTGTAGTTACAATGGATGTGACACGTGGTTGTGATTGTCGCATAGTTTATTTTCTTTTGTATGTATGCTTATGTTTTGGCAAAATTTACTAGATTATTATCAAGATTTTCTTTAACATGGTGTAGTATTTCAATCTCACTTATTGATAGCCATACCTTTATTACTGGTTGTTGCAATGATTGTTTCTGGCTGCCTGATACACAGGTGTGATATTTATAAATTAAGTTGCAAACTGAAGTTTGTTTCATGTTTTGATGTTTTTAGTAGGTGGGGGATTTGATATGTTACGTGGAGGGTTTTTCAAAATTGGATTTTGTTTCCAACCACCTTATGGGCAGAAAACTTTATTAATGTACCAGTCTCATGTTAATTGTCACCAAGGTTGCTTCAACACTAATTTGGGAAGCTTCTTTAGTACTTTTGGTCTTGTGTCAAGTTAGTATCATCTTTGAAAGTGGGTTTACCCTAGTGGCTTGCGATTTTTATGGATTTTTGATTTTTCTTTATTGGAGTGGCTTTATTACAATGTGACTTCTCATTTTTTTCCCATTCTGCTTGGGCGGGGTGGTCCTTTTGAGGTACCTATTCATTACTCCCTCATATCTTATGAGTTCAGTTTTGAGTTCATGAAAGGTTTATCCTCCAAGTTAGGGCTCAATGCTCATTCTTGTACCCATACTATTTTTCTTTGTGATCCAGCTATTATTGCTAGTGTTCATGTCTGCAATTTTATAAGGTTATAAAGGAGCCATCAATTCGCTTTCATCCATAGGAAATTTTTTCTACCTTGGTATCTCCTCTGACAGATCATATTATTGTTACAAGTAGTTTTCTTCTTGTGGTAACAATGGACCATTGTATGCCACGTTTGGTAGCAGAAATCTCAATACTGCTTAGCTTCCTCTTTTTCTTTAATAACGACACTTTGCAGGCCTGTAATTATGATGAAGTGCAAGTGGGTGATTTTGCTTGTTCTCATATAAGTTGCCAGTTTCTACAAATCTCCAAATTTGAGGCTGTAGGCATTTCATCGTGTACTCACCACCACTCTACTCAGCTTCCAGTACCTCCCATAGAAAGAAATGACCATTTGTATGGCTTTTGTAGCCATTTAGTCTCCATATCTTTAAGAGGTTGTAAATTGTGACCCACTTGGCTTATTAAATTGTGAATTTCACAGCTCAGTTCTTATTAGGAATCTTCATATTTGATATCCACCTCTATAAGTCTCTTTTAGTTAAGCTTACCCAAACTTAATATTTTAATATAACTCATATCCAGGATCCAGTGGTGTTTAGTCTCTGCCATGGATATTTTTGTCCAGCTATGTGTAGATGGTGAAAAACTATACTAAAAATTTCACTTTTTGACAAATTGGAGGTGAATTTAAACAGCTCACTTGGGGAAAGATATAGGTAACAGACGTTCCAGGAACCCCCACTTTTGAAGATGCATATGTACTCAATATGGCTTCTGGCACCATTAAATAATTTTGTTTTTTGTTATGCCGTCACTGTAATTTAAAATTTTCTTTAGAATATCACACTAAATAAAGAGCCTTGTTTAGTGTTTTTATCAAATTATTCAACTATTTTATCATACAAAAAATTTCCTTTATTAAGAAGAGTGGGACTTGATTGTTGCTATATAAAGTAAAAACCATCTTATAATTGCTCTATCTGCTTAATTCTTATACTTGACCAATAAATTGGTAGAGATTTTATTTGATCTGGATGTATTCCAACGTCATTATGTATAGCAATTTAACAGAAAACTTTATTTTGCTAAATCGCTGAAAAGCTGTTACCATATGTTAAATCATAGGCCATCAGCGATGGAAGTTTGGTATTAACATATAATTAATTCCTTACTACCCTGCCATCACTAACCCCTGTAACATTAATTTTCCTTGATTTAATTTCAGCCCTGCAGCCTTGTAACTAAATAACTATTTTATTTTACTACCTCCCTTGCCCTGCGTCAGTGAAACCATTTTTAGAAATTTTTATACAAGTTTCAATCTATAGTGGTTTTTGGTTCCTCTTAGTCCAAATGCTAGTAGCTGGAATTACCCCAACTTTTAGGCACTTTTTCACTGTATCTTTGCAGAGCAATTATGAAACTGACCTAATATTTCTAAGCGCACCAAATTACCAAATAATTGGACCAATGAAAATCTATAATTTTCGAGTTGCACATAGTGGCAGGTATTATTTTATGATCTATTTTCTTTTAGTAGGCTTTCATATAGCATCAACAAGGAAAACTATTTTCAAGCCACGAAGCCACTACCAAAACTAAAATTCTATGAAGTACTTATTTTTTATTATAATAACTCTGCTGCAACTAATTAGTTTGCTTTGTGTCTTTGTTTCCAGGTCATTGTTCTCATACAATATACCTGTTGGGTTGTGCAAATCTAACGTGCATCTAAATCTGATGCCTTGGTGTTATTTTAGCAATTCTGGTGCTCAGCACAGGAGAGCACTTTCTGAAACCCTGCACACCAACTCTATCAAAAATGATTACAGCTTGGCTCAGTTTTCTATTGGCTTTTGCAAAAGTATTCTTATGAGCCTATGAACCAAGGCGATTCTACTTTTGACCGTTTTCAATTGAGTAGATTTAAGAATGGCGAGATGGGAGCCCCAGTCAAAAATCTCACCATTTTTGTTTAATTTAAAACACTAAGGGTTGAATTGAGTTTTAATGTCTCATTGACCTAGATTAATGGTTTGTCCAAATGATTAATCCACAGCTATCGCCTTAATGTTAATGAGAATGAGGCCCATCTGACCATGTTTTAATTACAAGTTTCAATATCTAAAGTATAAAAACAATCACTTGCTCCTGGATGACCATTTTAGTGATGAAAAAAGCCTTCCTACCAAGAGCAACTTAGAAAAGTAATTTTCAATAGAAAAACATTTAACCAACAAGCTCATTACATAATAGCACGCCATCATATTGAGAATAGTGGCTTGGAGGCGTTCATGGAAGCCCAACAGTAGTATAATTATTTTTAATGACTGGATTGAACGCTACACAGTCTTAAAGCAGTTGTTCTATACAATCAAAACCAGACTAAGGACGCCCACTAAAATCTTAAAAACTGGCTACCTATCTCTATGTTGACCTGGTGCAGATTGTTATTGACATCATGAACAAATTGGGGAGTAACCTCTTGTTGGGATTTGTTGATCTCTCTGAAGGTCAGGGCCTTCAAAGGCTGTTTGTCTATTAGTCAAAAGCAGATCCAGTAGAATCTCTTAGGGATAGTGTTCCCTAAGGCAAATATCTCTCAGTGGAAGGACTTTTTGGAAGCAAATTCTGTTCATGTAACACGTAAAATTTCTGTAAAAACAGGAAAAATAATCTCTAGTAAAACAACTAGGCAATTCTAAGATATTTTTATTGATTAAAATTCGGAGATATTTATAGGCCTGTGAGACATTCAGGATTGCTTATGGTAAGCTTTGTGTGAGAATAGGGATCAAGATGTGTATGGAGATCTCTTAGTTGATGCAACAGAATGTGAGGGCTTTCTTTTTTAATTGACCTTTTTAGCTGGAATGGCAAAATTTGGAGACCTCCAAATGGCAAGATATTAACCATCAAATCAGCACCTTTGTTAGTTAAATGGACGAAATTTTCCAAGGTTCATGATTTTGATCGCCCTTTTAGGAATTCTTTGTTTGAATTGGTCTCAATACTCATCAAATTGGTGGAGCTCCCTTGACCTCAGTGTGAACCAGGTCACGTTCAAATCTCGCTCATATTCATATGATTCCCAACAATGCACCCTCAAGATCTTGCCAAGGAGGGAGATAATTTTGGGGGAATCTAGCATGCACCCAATTCACAATGGTGCCCGATTTTACAAAAGCAATTAAATATTCAGGACCACAGAGGTAGATCACTTGGTATGGGCCTGACCACATGGTGTCAAGCTTATGAATTCATCCCCCAGGCCGGTGATGGTAGAACAGTATGAGGTCCCCTAAATAGAATTCAGGTGAACCATTCACTAGGCGTTCCATTGGTCAGCTTTCCGTTGTCAAATAGTACCCATGGATTTAGTGGCTAATGCTTGTAACCTAAACAATTCATCATCCAGCCCTCAAATGGCTAGGTCAATGTTTTCCAGTGTAGAAGTTTCTAGTATGGGCTGTACAATTGAGGGCAGAATTGGTTCTTGTCCATAAAGGGCAGAAAGGTGACTTCTGGATAATATGATAATAACTAACTTGATAATCTAGTAAGGCCGCCGGTATTTGTTCCATCTTGAAGGATCAGGTGAAGCCATCTTGCGAAGGATGGCAACTAAGGAACCATTCACTCGCTCTACAGACTTATTAGTAGCCGGGTGGTAGGGGGCTGTAAAAGAATGATAGGTACTCATTATAGAATTAAGATCAGAAATCAAACTGGAAATAAAATTGGTACCATAATTGGATAACAACACATTGGGACTACCATGGTGACTGAAGACCTGCTTCATTAAGAAGGATTTAATCACTTTGGAAGTTGGGGAGGCAACTGAAATAGCCTCAAACCAATTTTAAAGTTTTTAACTGCAAGAATGATAAAACAGTGGCCGTACATTGACGTAAGCAATGGTCCAATAACATCAATGCTATCATGGCAAATGGGGCCATTGGACCCATGACGTGATGTAGATATAGTGGATTGGGCGGCTTCTCATTACCACGAGTGAAGCAAGAGTCAATAACGTCCTGAATTGTCTTGATCGTTTATTCCCAGTAGCAGTGGTCTCTTGGCCATCAGTAGGTTTTCTTTACTGCGCCATGCCCCATGGCTACATGCGCTTCAAGGGCGAACTTTGTCCAAGCAGAGGGCTGAACATATGGTAGCCAAGTAGTCCTGACCTGCTTATACAATAATCCATTTTCAACTTGAGTCTGATCAGCCATTTGCTTCAAGAGCTGCTGAGTCAATGCCAGTTCCTGGCTCCACTTTTCCGGTTTTAAATGAGTTTGTAGATATGGTCCTCCTTAGAAGCATAAAGGGCCAGAATAGGTAAGCGGGACAACCCATTAGCGTTTTAATGTATACTCCCCATGCAGTGAGCTATCAAGAAATCATAGTTTTGGATTTTAAGGGACCATTGGGCCAATCGTCCATCAGGGTCTTTCATCTGTTGTAAAACCGTAGAGAGGCATGGTCTGTCACTAAGGTGAAATGGTTTCCATACAGAAAAGTAAAAATGTTTGATAACTAACAACATGGATAGACACTCACTTTCATTCATGCTGTAATTTCATTCCTCCTGGGTTAAATTTTTTAACGAAGTAATCTGTGAGGGTGATCAATTTGACTTACATCAAGTTGGGCAAGAATGGCCCCCACAGCCACATTGCTAGTTTTAATAGATGTTACAAAAGGTTTATCAAACTCATGATGTACCAGAATAGGGGCAGTAGTCAGGGCTTTTTGTAAAACATTAAAGTACTGCTGTTGGGAATCTTCCCATTGGAAAGGAACCTTTTTATATAGAGATAAGTCAACGGCCCAGAGAGCTTGGTGAAATCCATTATGAATTGTCAGTAGTACCCAACCATTCTGAGAAAAGCCTGAATGTCAAACAAACTGTCTGGTTGAGTCATCTTCTTGATAGCAACCACCTTGTCAGGTAAAGGCGAAATCCCTTCCTGGGTGACATTATGTCCAAGGAATTTCATTTCAGTCTGGAAGAAATGACAATTGGTGGGATTCAATTTCAGCGCAGCAGAGTGCAGCCGCTTGAACACTTCCTTCAGGTGGGCCAAATGCTGGTTTAAGTGTGAGAGAAAACATTTAAATTATCCAGGTAGACAGCACACACGACATCTTTGGATCCCCCAGCAGGCAGTCCATGGCTTGCTGAAAAGTGGCTGGGCATTGCACATCCCCTGATGCATGCAAGTGGATTCAAATAAAACTTCACTCGCTATAAGCGCGCATTTTTTCTGGTCATCTGGTGTAAGCTCTATTTGCAGTACCCTCTGGAGATATTCATTGTAGAGAAAAACTGGGATCTGGTTAAGAGGTGTAAGGAGTCACCTATCCTGGGTAGTAGGTATCTATCTTTCTGAGTAATGTCAATCAGCTGGAGGTAATCAATTACCACCAGATGCCCTCCATCTTACTTCCTCACAAGCAACAACGGCGAGGCCCAGGGGACTCTGGGATTGTTTTAGCAGTCTGGCGTTAAAAAACTGTTTTAATTCTTTCACAACCTGGGCTTCCTTGAATTTAGTTTTCTGATAGGGGAGAGCGTGAATTGGAGGGTCATTGCAAGTAGGAACTTGATGTTGCACACCCTACATCATCCAAAAATCCTCTGACCAGTGAAGAAAATATCAGCAAATTCTTTGATTAGAGCGTCAGCCTGTTGTTGTTTGCTAGTAAGAGTTTCACTAATTTTTACTTCAATTCAGGCTATAATAACATTTTCGTCTATCCCTAAGTCTTGCAGGTCTCCACATCCCTAGACAGACTCAACCTTAGAAATTGGCAGCACTTGGACATATGTTACAGGTTTGTTTTAAGTTATCTTAATCAGCTGATCAGTAAAATTGGCCATTAAGACAGTCAAAGACCCTGATAAGCGGGATCCAGCACTCCATTACAGGTAAGGGGTTCTCGGATGGCTGAATTGCTCTTTCCTTGAATTTCCAGTAAATGGTACAACGCTATGGTAATTTTGAGTCCAGTGTCCACTAGAATTTGATATTAGGCGGTATGACTACATGGCCAGGCGCATACACAGACATCCTTTCCATAGCCTCTGCATTGGAAGGCGGCAATTTGGTCTTTTGTCTAATTACCTAATACTCTAGCTGCTCAAAGTGTTCCAGGTGTTCTAGTAAACAACATTGGGGTTTCCTCTTTTGTTATTCTCTTAGGCAACTTTCATGACCAGAGTAATGCGATACCCTAAAATAGAAAAATATAAATCTTTAATGCTTATTTGAGTATCGAATTCAACCAAATTTGAGTGCCACTAAGTAAGTAATAACCATCATTTTATAACACAATGGCAGGAGCCATTACAACCAAAGAGCCAAATTGAAGAGGTAATGAGGAGAATGCTCCCAGAGAGCAGGTCTGGTGAGGTCCCACCATCCCATAGTCTAGGTTGTGATTCTGGTCTGGTGCAAACTGTATCCACTTGAACAGCTGTTAGGAAAAGACGTTTATTGGGAGAGCTGGTGTCAATGATAGCAAGATCTTAGTCTTATGGCTGACAACCTCTACTTGAGTAACTTTGGTGCCAAAATGGGAATTGAGTAAATTAAATTCGTGGAGGGAGAGGTCCAGAAAAGGAAGAATAAGAGGAATTTATGTCTTTATTTAAGATCTATAATCTGTAACGTCCAATTTGTCAGGTTTCTCCAGAACGTAACATTTAGCACGTGGAGTGATGGTAGACTGAGATTGAGGCGTGGCGTGGCGTCATCAGCAGAGGGTGGCTCGCGCCTTAAGCTGACTCTACTTTTCCCAATCCATTGGCTTTCTTCTTCTAACCGGAGCTTTCTTGGTGGCCAAAAATTTTTCATTAAGAGCAAGGGTCATGGCGTAGTCTTGATCTCTGAAAGCATCTGAAGGCATAGATTTTGGGTCAGTTCCCTTTATTTATATCTTGGCATACTTCTGGCTTAGAAAGACCTTTATAGACTCCTTAATGTCGAGGACTGATTTAAACATCTTTCTTGGGATTTTGAAAATAAAGTACCATATTGGTACTGTGTTAGAAGGCATAGAACAGCCACGATGGCATCATCTAAGGCAACCCAATCACAGGAAGCCAGCGCCTGGGCTTCATGATAGAAGCGTTCAGCAAATTTGATGTGAGAACCCCTCATCTTGGGCAGATTCGCATCAAGGCCTGCTTATGATAAGAAAGAGATAGGGTACTTCAAAATTCTTTGATAAGAGCCTCCTTGATGGCCATCCACGAGGCGCATGTCTTGAAATAAGGCATCACTATTTCTCATGCTTTGTCTTCCAGACAGGTTTGTATATGTTGGCATTTCTGCCAGTCTGTAGCCTGCTCTATTGCACTTTCATAACCAAAGAGTTATGACTGAATTGGTTCAGTCCTATGTATATACTTCTCCTTAAAGGTAGGTTTGAAATATCAACCAGCTCAGAGAGGACATGGACATTAGGAGAAAGTGGGAGCCCAAAGTTGGTGGGCTTCATGGTGCTACATCAGTATGTGAGATATCCTTATCAAAATGATGGCAGATCTCATCCATGTCATCCTGTAGAGTAGCATACAGTCATTTCATGCTTAAGGGGGCCTTAAGTCCAAAAGTTGGAGTAGCTTCTTGTCTCATTGGAATGATGGGTCAATTGTGTGGAGAGAGTATCCTGTTTAGATTCAATGGTTTTGACCTGGGAAATTATCTGATTGATGTGACAATTTGCTTAATTTTGCAAGTCTATCAGGTTGGAGAAGGCGCTAGAAATCCTTGCACAATTGTTATACAAGAAGGAAAAGGTTAAGTTGGCATCAAGGTGTTCCCCTCGATAGTCATCTCAGCTCCCTAGCCACCAGTAGTATTTTCATTCAAGAGCCTTAATTCGTGCTTTGTGGTCTTCATTGAAGGAGGGTCCAGAAGGTAAGGAGATTCCAGGAGGACCTCAGGGGCTCCCAGGTCCAGGGGGCTCTTGCTCCCCTTCTCTTCCACTAGGTCCTATTTCGCTGGAAGTCTCATGTTGAACAATAACTTTTGGAGTCAGCGTCATAGCAAGTCATTCACTCAGCTGCTGGATTCGGGAAAACAAGTCAGCAATTCAGGAATTGTCCATTGGGCGATCTTCAGCAATTCAGGTGAGAAGAGTAGATAAGGCACGTTCCATTATTTGGTCCATGCCCATAGTTAATTGAATCATTCGTTGGGAAAATTCATTTTGCAGATATTGGACAGCCCCAGTGTCAATCTGAGCCAAGTGAAGTTGGATGTCATTAGTCTCCAGGCAGTTGTCAAAAATGGCCTTTTGGTTTATCACAACCAAAAGTAGAAGCGGCATCAAATATTCAAGGAGCTGGACATGAATCTGGTTAATCAATCTGAGCTGCCATTGCATTTCCATATGGTAAAATGTGAGAAACTGCATGTGATGGTGTAAGGCAGGATGAACTCATAGCCGGTGGTAAAGTTCCATTTGGGCCCTCCTACTTCACTGCAAGGGAGCTCAGTTGAGTTAATAAGTTAAGTCATGCTGAAGGGAATATGTGCTGAATGGCTGCGGTTAGGTCCGCCATCAGGGGTCATGGCTCCTCCTAGTAGTGCTCTGACAGTCTGGGTGACATTAGGAGCCTGAAGTTGATAGGTGGACTCATCTGGAACTGAGAAAGTTTAAATCATGGTTGCACGGAACTCATGTTCTTGCAGTTGAGGTAAAGTCATATCTTGATTATTGATTATGACCCATTGGGCTAAACTCGTGTTCTCCTTCATACAAGGATGGCTTTTTTCGCTGGAGTTATTCATATGGAAGATAAATCTTCATCAGGAGCCTCAGGAAGGGCATAGAAGAAAGCACCATTTTTTGGGATTTTCTGATCTCTCTGAAAGTTGTGGCCTTTGAAGGATATTTGCTTATTAGTCAAAAGCAGCTCCAGTGGAATCTCTTAGGGATAGTGTTCACTAAGAAACGTATCTCTTGTAGAAAGGACTTTGTGGAGGCAATCTCTGCTCATGGACCAGGCAAAATGTCTGTAAAACAACTAAAAATCTGAAGGTATCTTTATTGGTTAAATTTCAGAGAGGTTTATAGGCCTATGAGATATTCTGGTATTGCTTAGGGTAAGCTTTTGTGAGAATTGGGATTGAGTTGGGTATGGAGACCTCTTAGTCAGTGTGATGGAATGCAAGAGTTTTCTTTGTATTTGACCCTTCTTGTCCAGGGCAGCAGAATTTAGAGACCTCCAAATGGCAATATCTTCACCATATACATCAGCATCTTTGAAAGTTGTATTGAGGTATTCTTAGAGGCTTAGGAATTCAATTTCCCTTTTAGAAGTTCATTGTTTAAATTGGTCTCAATATTCATTAAATTGGTGAAGCTCCATCCGCCATGTTGCAACTCAGGTCACATTCAATCTCGCTCATATTCATACGTTTTCCATGATTCCTGACACCTCTTAATATTTTTCTGATGTTACCCACCACTGCACACAGGCCAAGGACTATCTGAGGACAGATTTAAAATGACATATTAATGATGAAGCGGACAACCACAATGCGCACAATTTTAAGTCTAATGATATTCATCAAAAATGTGACAAATATAATTGCCACAATAGCCTACTATCTGATTTTCTAATATTCACGATTGCCTAGTGAATGAATTAGTAAAAAATACTGAAGTAAATTGGTGCCAGATTAATGACCTCAAAGCATGGATTTGGATGGAGCCATTTGCTCTTACAATAGTTTATATCTTTAAATTGATCTCCTGTGCCTTCAAATGCAAACTCAGTGACAGAAAGCAAGGTCATTTATTAGTAAGTCTTGATATGAAAGTGGATCATCTGGATGGTAAACAAAAATATAATGTGGAAAACATGATAAAGTTGGAACGTCACGTCCTGTAAATATGATGGGTCAATTAGAAAAAGTTCCAGAATAATCTTTGCACATGCTTCCAGGGGCAGTCAAGTTAGTGACTATTGGATATATTTATCAATAATTGGGAATCTCAACTGACTGAGACTGACACTGAGGGCGACAAGGCGCCTCTTAGGTTCCACATGCCTAACTTTCACACATCTATTCCAATGACAATAGTGGCCAATTTCTCCGTCTACTTTAGTGGCTACCCCCAATTCTTTGGTGAATATCTCAAGAGAAACTCCAGTACACCAGTTTGCAATGAGTCATATAACTCTGATCACTTCCTTATAACACTTTCCTCTCATGCCACTCATGCGGCAAAAAGACATTTTGTCCCTTCTCATCATATACTTAACCTGTAAAACATGGAGGTAACTAAGTGCCTCCAGCCAGAAGCCATAAAAGTCAATTTCATGTGAACCTTATCATCTTACCTAAGCTTAATAATAATTGGAACATGCACAATTTTATTTGTCTAACTGAGAGTGGTATGGATGGTGTCTCTGAGAAAGATAAGCTGGTGACTTCAATAAACTCCTTAATTTCAGAAAAACAGGAATTAGTCATGCTGAAATTAAAAGATGTTGGTATTACTTTCCTTGACGTCTAGGGTCTTCTTATTTAATAGTCTGGTGGTGGAATAAAGGATGACTACCCAGAAAACTGAGTTTTCTAGACATTTCAAATAAGAAAGGATGAACCAATGAAAGTTTTTACTAATCATTTCTACCTTGAGGCGCATATGCTATCTGAGATCTAAGTTATATATGACTTTGACACTCAGTCGTCAATCACTATGGCTGTAAACCTTACAGGAACTGTAGTGTGTTTTGTTACCAGTTTTGAATGAAGAAAAAATATCTTTTAAATGGTAAATTATCTTTGCAATTGCGCCGCTACATTTAAGGCTCCTTACAAAAGTTACATTGAGTCTCATGACAGCTATGTTAGGCCCACTCGTCAATAAAAAGAATTTGAATAGGCCTCAAGGTCCTTTTCCTAATAAACCTGATGTTTGATCCATGAATTGTCACAATTGCAAAAGAATATGCACTATGCAAATCAATGCCTTATGTTGTACAATGTTAAAAGTCCATGTGGAAACCAACCAGCTGATGATGACATGGGTGAAGAAGGGGTGGAGTAGTTAAGGGATATCTACTTCTGTGATCTTTAAAAAATCACACTTATAAAACCCCAAAGATCCTCTATGCGCTATCAGGTTGTGTGAAAATGACTCTGAGGCTCCGTCTACCACGTTCCATCAAATAGTTGTCAATAATGTGTTAGCTGTGATCACCCATTAACAGGAGGAAGGTGAAACTGAACTAGCACAGAAAGTAGTTATGAAGTCTTATGCCCAGCAATTGAAGCAACAATAGCTTCCAGTCACCTCTGGCGATGCCCCCCAAATTGGACAGAGTCCATGTGGCTATACCAATTTAAGTGTTGTGGTAATTAAGCCCTCTCTTGGGGTAACAGTACTCTTGACTGTCTCCAAAGTCTAAAAGTAGGCTTAAAGCTTAAAATTATCAGAGAGGTCAAAAATGAAAAGATGGAGAGGATATAGACTACTTTATTGTTTTAGAAAGTGTCAATATTTATAGGGTGTGTGGGGACATGGTGCCTCATGGACCTTTGTGGCCCTGCAGGATCAGGATCTTTTATTGGCTTCTGGATAAATCGCCTTTCTGGCACCTTATTGTACTGCATCATCCTCATGACCGCGGCAGTAGGGGCGGCGCCTCTCTTAAGATTCAGGAAGCAGGGATGGGATTCCTGAAGGTGGATCCATCAATTCTCATATGTGTGATACTTCCTTATTAAATCTAGTTTCAGTGCCTTCAGGTTAAGGTTCCGTTTACACTGATTCAAGAGTTGATCTGTCAAGGCTCGATTCAGGAGCAGGGTTTCAGCTTTCTCATCATCTTGAATCCTGACAACACCCCCTCATGATCCTGTTGGAGGGGAATATAGGGCCAGAGGAACCAGCCATGCACTCAATTCACCACTTTCCTCTCATTTACATCAGCAATGGAGTACTCAGAGTTCACCTTATGAATAACCTTATAAGGTCTAGGCCAAAAAACGTCAAGCTTATTTGTCAACCTCCTAATCAATGGTGATAAAAAGAGAATGAGGTCACCTAATTGAAAATTGGGCTAGGAGAGGCAGCCAAAATTAAACTTGGATGTCTCCCTTCCTGTGGTGGTGACGAAGCCTTGTGTGGCTAGGGCTTGAAGCTGGACAATTTCATTGGATAAGGCCCTCATAATAAGATCAGAGTTCCCATGAGCGGAGTTTTTGAGCAAAGGCTGAATGCACTTGGAAGATGGGGAGCAATTCCATATAAAACTTCAAAAAGGACATTTTTGTGACTTGATGATAGCTTATCCTATAGGCAGGTAAAGAGCTGATTAGATAATGATTCCAGAGAGAAGGGTTAGAGGCGGCCGTCTTCTGTAAGGTAAAGACAAGGATTTTTTTAGCAAGTTCCACCACCCCATTAGTGGATGGGTTGTAGGGGACGACGAAACTTTATTTAGTACCAAAAAGTGAAGTAAGTTTTTGGACTACCTGCGAGGTGAAATTAACCCATTTTCTAAAAATAAATTTTGTGGACATCCATACTGGGTGAAAATGTATTGAATAAGGAAGAGAGCTGTGGCTTTTGCAGTGGCAGCGAGGACCTTGATTACTTTGACAGGTTTAGTCAGATGGTCCACGGCTAGGTGGATATATTTATGGCTGTGCAACCCATTGGGGAGAGGTCCTATCACATCAATGCTAATGACATTAAAGGGTTCCATCAGGGCAACGACTGAGTGTTGGTATTGAGGACTGGCCCAGTCTTGAAATCAGCATATCATACAGGCTTCCAGGACCTCTTGGATGGTTTCCACCATTAAGTCCCAGTAACATCGTGTTTTCAACCATTCATGAGTTTTCTTAACTGCCCCATGTCCCAAAGTAGAATGAACCTTTAGGATAACGTCAGTGCGTGAGGAAGGTTGGACATAAGGGATCCATTTCTTATTAATTAATTATATAGAAGCTGGTCCTTGATTTGAGTGTCTCAGGTCATCTTTTGAAGCTCAGCTTGGACCTCATGTATTTCTAACTACCCGCATCAGATCATCCAATCAGATCAAAAAGTCGTTTTTCCTTGGATGTCTAAGCAGCTAGCACTGGCATCCTAGAGAGACCATCAAATTTCTGGAGGATTGCACCTGACAATAAGCAATGGTGAATTAATAGCTCTGCAGCCTTAAGGCCCATCTAGCTAAATGGCCATTTGGGTCCTTCATCTGCTGGAGCCACCAGAGCGAGGAATGAAGGTGATGATGGTGAAGTGGGTTCCATAGAGATAAGGCCAAAAATGTTTGATTGCTAGCAAGACAGACAGGCTTTCTCATTTGGTAACGCTATAGTTCCATTCAGCCTTACTCAGAGTCTTGCTAAGATAGGCCTCTGGGTGGTTGACCTGACTTTCGTCATGCTGGGATAGGATGCTCCTGATGGCAACATCGCCCACATCCGTGAATAAATGGAATGGTTGATTAAAACATGGGTGTACTAAGATGGGTTTAGAGCAAAGAGCGGTCCTCAATCCATTATAAGCCTGTTCTTGTTCCGGCCACACTCAAAAGGCATATTCTTATTCAGGAGTTAAAATAGTGGCTTGAATTAGGTTGGCAAACTGAGGGGTAAACTGACAATAATATCCCGCCATGCCAAGGAATACCTGAATATCCCTCATGCTCTGGGGGCGTGACATCTTTTTTATGGCGTCAACTTTTCTGGTATGGATTGGTTGCCATCTTTTGAGACCTTGTGTCCCAGAAACTCCATTTCCGACTGAAAGAAGGAGCGCTTCAAAGATTTGAGCTTTATCAAAGCCTTTTAAAGCAAATTGAAAACTTCCTGAAGATGCTCTATATGTCTGTTAAAAGTTTGTGAGAATACAGTGATGTTGGTAAGGTGGATGAGGGAACAATAGTTTCAAGTCCATGAGAATCCCATCCATGGCGCGTTAAATAGTGGCCAGCGCATTACAGAGGCCATGGGGCATCCTCGTGTACTTAAATAACCCTTCATTGGCTATGAGAGTGCACTTGGCTCAATCTTTGGGGGAGATCTCTACTTGTCAATATCCACTAGCAAGGTCCATTAAGGAAAAAGTACTGCAAACCATAAAGTAGTTGAAGAGAGTTGTCAATTTGAGTCAGGGGATAACTGTTTTTCTTGGTGATGGGGATGAGCCATCAAATGTCCATCACCACCTGATGGCCGCCATCCTTTTTCCAAACCATCAGGAGAGGGGAGGCCCAAGGACTGCACAAAGGCACCAAGAGTCCAGCTTCGAGTAGTTGTCTAAGTTCAACCACCACCTAGGCTTCTTCAAACTTACTTTCTCAGTAAGGTTGGGACCCAAAGGGGGAGCGTCCCAAGTCTCCACATGATGTAGAACCCCGTTTAATTTTCAAAGTCGTAGGTCAAAGCTGAAAATAGGTCTGAATACTTTTCCAATAATTCTGAACTTTGCGCTGTTGGTCTTCAGTGAGATCCTTTCCAATACTGGTGTCGACAAGAGCCACTGATGAGGGCGTCTCCAAACCAAAGTCCCTTAGGCTTCCAAAACTACAGACATTGTCAACAGCCTCCATGGGTAGGAGGCAGACTTAGGCGGCGAGACTGTTTGGGCCGAAAACCCTGGGTCTGTTGGTAAGGTTATCCAACAATACTGATATAGATTCAGCATAAGCTGGATTAAATTCCCTAGCATGTTAGAACCTTCTTAGAAGATGGGTTATCTAGGCCCCAGATTTTCAGCAAGTAAATATAGGGGATGTTAACATGGACCCAGGTGTTGGCAATGATTTGGGACTTTGGAGGTATAGTGGCCGCTCTAGGTAAGTAGATTGACATGCCCTCTTGTCCATCAACAGCAGGTGGGGCAGCCGGACCCAAGAGCCCCTTATGTGATATTTGATTAGTTGATTTGGCAATCACTCTCTATTAGGTAAGCCAGCCTTGAACTCCATCTTAGAGTTGTGGGGAGTTTAATTATTAGGAGGACCTGATGCCCCAATAGAGATAAAAATCCGTTATCAAAACGTACCACCACCAAGAAGTCTCAAAGAAACTGAGTTCCACGAAGAAGGTCATAGCTTGAGTTATCCATCGTGACAGCGGGGGTATTTACAGAGAGCTTTCCAAATCAAATAGGTAGGAAGAATAGGCCCCTATAGAATTGGTATATTGCGGGCCAGCTGTGCTATACTCCATATAGTTTGGGTAGTCCAGAGTGATCTTGATATTCTTCATCAACTTGGACAATATAAAAATTTATGGGGAACCACTTTCAACTATGGAAAGAACCAGAATAATATGAACTCAAACAGAAACTCAGGTAACCAGACTTTCAAACTGTGGAGGTAGTGTGAGAAGCATGAGAGAGTCATCAGAAGAATTTTAAGTAGTAGCAATTTCTTTAATGTAAATGGGCACCAAAATTCTTCTTCAGGTACAATGGCTCCAGGTTCATTCAAGGCCATGGATGATTCTTGAGGCGTGGTAGAGATGTAAGCATGGAGCGCCTCATCCTTCATGCTTATGGACCTTTAACCACCTCCTTGTTAAGTTGCTTCCAGCATGTCTTAGTGCTGTGTCAGAAGCCATTGCAATAGGTGCATTGTGGTTGAGTATTCTTCTGGTTTTTGACCACATGGACCCAATGACGGTTGGAAGAACCCAAAGAGATAGCCTTTGAGTTCAGGGTTAACGCAGGGATCTCATTAATCGTTTCCTTGATTTCTTGAATGCATGTGAAACTGTTCTTTTGGGCTGATCATATGCATTTGAACCTCAGGATAGGATTCTGACGTGGAGATGACAGTATTAATGGCGTCATACAAGTTAATATGGTTGATGTTAACCAAGGGTTGTGCTTGAGCATAGAAACGGCTGGCGAACTTCATGTAGCTCTTTCTTTATTCAGGCGGATACCCATTAATGCTCGTTTTTGATTGGCCAGGGTTTATTTGCTGCTGAATTCTTGTATTAAGGCCGTACGGACATATTCCCAGGTGTTGCACTCTTCCAAGTGGGGAGTAATGATCTTTTGAGCAGTGCTGTTAAGGCAGGAGTGGATATGCTTTACTTTCTGCTGGTTGGTGGCCTCTTCCATGGAACTCTTGTAGTTATACAGGAAAGTGGCAATGCCTTTCTATCCAGGGGTGAACCTTTCTTTAAGACTAGGTTTGAAGTTAGTTACAAAAGGAGTGAAGAGGGTGTTAACGCCAGGAATTGGTGCAAGCTCTGAGATTTCAGTCTCCGCATAGTCGCAAGTAATCTGCTGGTCCAACCATCATCCTAGGCCCTTGAGGTCCTCTTGGATAACATCCCATTTTTGGTTGAGAGAGGAAATGGAAGCCTTATGGGCAACCTGCTCCTTAAAGGCTTGAATATCAGCACCCTGAAGGTGAAGCTGACTCTTGAGGGTGGTCAAATGGGTCTCAAACCCTTAACAAGCTTGTTCAAGATGAGAGATGCAGCTATTGGTAAGCTTGATGAAGATGCTAAACTTATCCATCTTGCTTGACAATGCCTACATGGAGACCCTAGGGTTGAGGGGGACTCCATCTACTCAGAGTTTGCATCCCCTGGCTACATTCTATATTTGATCACGTAGGCAGCTAGGGTTGCCAAATCATCCTTTTGCCAAGGGTCATCAGGGTCTATGGGGGTAGGAGCTGTGGGCCTGAGGGCCCTTGAGGCCCACGGGGACCTTTATGTTCTTCAGGTCATTCACGTCCTTTGGGACCTTTGGGCCCCTTAGGTCCTTCAAGTCATCACTCCTGGAGGTGTAGTCGTGAGAGGTCAGCTCCAGATAGTGTTGTTGCAAGGACCATACCAGATCTTCACCTTGGTGGAGGCGCTGATTCCAAGTAGCCTAAAGAAGATGGACATTCTGATGCAATTGGTCTTTGAGGTAGCCAGAAATCCCGATATCCAACAGAGCAATTTGGCCTAGGCTATAATAATTAACAGTCAGTCATTGATGTTGGCCTCTCAGTTGTCATGGACGAAGGAAGAAGCCATATTGTAAAAATTGAGGACATGGGAGTGTAATGTTTGGGAGAGCCCAGTTGTTGGGAGACTTCATTATGGTTCAGCTTGACTAACTGGAGGAGGTGATGAATAGCAGGGTGAATAAAGTTCTGTAGGTAGCGCTTAGTTTACAGGGTTAGTTCCCCTACTCGCAGCTGTGCCGAGGTATAAAGATCATACATAGTAAAGGGCACTGAAGAGGCGTGGGAGCGGCTGGAGAAGGCACCCATGGAATAAATGCCATTTATTAACTGTTGAACAATGTCATTGAGGTTCTTGTACTGAAGTTAATACTGATTTCCATCAAATGAGGGCATGGAGAACTGGAACGTGGCCCAAAATTCTAGACTTTCAGGATGCATGGGAAGCACTTCATACTACAAGGTACTAATCCATTGAGCAACGGTTCAAAACTGATCTGCAGATTTATCTTCATGAATGCTAATAATTTCCATTATTCATTATAGACGTTTTCACTTAGGACATCTTGGAGCCCCCTATAGTGAGCACCACTTCTCTTGGTGTAACAGTTCTCTCGATTTCCTCTGAAGTCTGAAGATGGGCTCAAAGCTGAAAATTAGTGGAAAGGTTGAAAAACAAAAAGATGGAGAGAATATAGACTACTTTATTTGTGTTAGAATGCGTCAATATTTATAGGGCATGTGGGGACATGGTGCCTCAGGGACCTTCATGGCCCCATAGGATCAGGATCTTTTACTGCCTTATGGATCAACCGCCTGAATGGCGCCCTCATTGTACTGCATTGTCCTCATGACTGCAGTGGTGGACGGCGCCTCTCATGATTCAGGAATCAGGGACAAGATTTCTGAAGTTGATTTCATTGATTCTCATATGCATGATACTTCCTGATCAAATCTATTTTTGGTGCCTTCAAGATAAGGTTCCGTTCATGCTGGTTCAAGAGTCAATCTGTTAAGGCTCAATTTGTAAGCAGGGATTTTGGCTTGCTTGTCATCTCACTTCCTGACACCCTCAGTTATGAGAAATTAGCAGTCTTATTTATATTAAGCTTAATATCTCATGTCATCCTATAAATACTTCTGATGCTAATTATTCTTATTTTAACCTCCTTTTTATTACAATAAACAAGCTCAAGGTAGAGGCTATTGTGCATATTTGAGAATCAATCAATATTATGTCCACCAAAGTAGGGAAAATACTCTGCCTAGCACCCAATGTTGACCATTGTAAACAATATGGAACCACATGGCCCATGTTGACTACCTCTGAAGGAGCTTACAGTGCATTGCCGCTGCATTTTGGCTCACTGGTGATACCATATTAATCATCGTTTTATCTAATCACAATTATAAGTTTTATTAAGATCTCTTTTATCAAGACTATTGATCAAAGCAGATCTTGAGAATACATTGGAAAAATGAGGACAAACCCTTCCACTTTATTATAATCATAGCGACAGCATCCATGCGTCCCAAAAATCAGGCGTTTATCAATTGTTCATCCAAAGATGGCATATTGACAAATAAGTAACAAAGGATCCATATCCAGACCAAGAATTTGCCAAACCAGATTATAAAATCAAAGGACATCGCTTAGATCTAATTGTAGCATTACCATTCTGTTGAGCTACCAAATCATAGTGGGGTCTGTATTTTTTAATTATTCCTCAGGGGTTATATGGCAAAATATGATCCATTTTGCAACTAAACTTAGAACTGTTCACTGCACCTGGTTTATCCTTTCCAACCTTGTTGAAATCCAAGTTATACTAGCTAACTCTTATTTCTAAAATCTTCAGGTTAAGCAACATCAAATTGTTATTTATGTGCGCATTATAACAGTAGACAAAGTACAAAGCATCCATTATTTAAGTTATTTGGATGAGCTTAGGCTTGAAGACTAGGAATTCTAATCGCTTTGTTCGCTGATCTCTTGCTAAAAACTTTTCAGTGTTATGCATGGTCAAAGATAAAACAATGGCTTTATTTAAAAAAGACAAGGTAATTTTTGCAAGATAACTTTGTTTTGGGGTATGCACAAGATGTTCTACACCATAATGATATAACTAATTATCCTCCCGTTCACCAGCATCCTATTAGGTGATTCAAAGTGAATGATGAAGAGGCTGATAGTAATTGGGTTGGGACCATCTAGTACTAAAAAAAAAGAGGCTGATAGGAAAATAACTAAGTCATACAACTGGTCATGTTAGTTCCATCCAAGAGTCCTTGGGTTTCCCAAGTCATATCTATAAAAAAGAAGGACAGCTTTAACTGGGTGGTGATTGATTATTATGATCTTAATATGTCACTAAAAAGGATTCCTATCCTTTACTACCCATTAATGATGTACTATACAGCTTAGGGAAGTTCAATATTTTTTCAGTTATTGGTCTAATTTCAGGCAATTGTTAAATTGAGTTTCCTAGGTTCAAAACTATAAATGGGCCATGATTAAGCTCAAGGCTTGTATCAACACACTTTGATACCTCAAGTGTTGTGCAATGCACCTGCAAGTTTTCAACATGTCTTTAATAATATCTTAAGTAACTAAAAATCTACTTGTATGTCAATTTATCTGGATGATATAAACGTATGTTCTGGAAAGTTTAAGGAGAATTTGCAGTACTTGAAGGAAGTCTTATGCCAACTCACTAAAACAATTATATAATCATGCCGCGGGAAATGCAAATTTTTGTATGAACAATTTATATTGTTTTTGTTGCGATAAGCAGGGCTTATGTCCCCAACCATCTAAGATTAAATCAATCAAAAATGACACAGACAAAGAGCAAGTAAGACGTCCAAGTATTCCTAGGGAATGAT
Organism: Massospora cicadina; assembly: GCA_022478985.1. NCBI lineage: Eukaryota > Fungi > Entomophthoromycota > Entomophthoromycetes > Entomophthorales > Entomophthoraceae > Massospora > Massospora cicadina. The sequence goes on from JAKSZP010006585.1 coordinate 141,657, forward strand.
TGGCTAATATTACCAATTAATTAGAATTTTTTAAAGCTGAGTAACCTTTATTCCATCTTTTAGATAATGGAGTAAAGTTTGATTGGATGGGTAACTATTACTGACCTTTGAAAAAACTGAGAGTTTTTTGACCAAAACACCTATATTGATGTATCCTAATTTTAAGAAGTTCTTTCTTATCTAAACAGACGCGTCCCTCTCTGCCATAGGGGCGGTGTTATTACAAACTGATGATGAGGGGATAAAACTGTGGCTTATTGTAGCTGAAATTGAATTTTCACATATGAAATTACATAATAACTAATAAAGAGTGCCTGTCCATTATCTATACTTGTAAGCAGTTCTTGGTTTATATCTATGGGGTGCACTTTAAGTATTAACTTAAATGCTTCTCTTCATTGGTTACATGATCTTAAAGAGACAGAAGGGAGGCTGGCCAGATGGGCTTTGAAGCTATAAGCCTATAGAATTAATATTTACATTGCCCCAGCGTAAAACACCAAAACGCCAATGTTCTCACTCATATGACCACCATGGCCTTAGCGGGCAATATGGCTAATGAACTGTTTGACAAAATGGTGACTCAGCAAGATGCCTTTGAGCCCAAGGAAGTTCAACACACGCTAGAAACTTGATAAAAAAATACACTTGTTAAAAATAGGAAGCTATACAAGATTATATATGCCCAACAATTAATATCACTTAGGCTAGCTGAGCAGATTGATTTGTCTACCACAGCCATAAGCCAATGGGGCATGGGCGCTATAAGAAGACACTTGAGCACTTAAACCTGCACTTATTGGGAATTGATGCCTTTCAACATCCATGAGACTATTAACTGTTGTCAGGAATGTCAAGCTAAATCCCCTTACTTGAAGAATGCCTCTTATCAATTTGTTAAACCCAATTTCTCTTGTCACAACATCTCTATCTGACGTTGTAGACTCTTTGGGCAACAGTTGTGGGAAGTTCAAGTATATCATCATGGCCATCCATTACCTCACTAAGTAGGTGGAGGGTAAAGCAGTCAAGGGCTTAGGCGCCATGATAATGGCTAAGTTTATATTAGAATATATAGTATACTGGCATGGTTTCCCAAAAGACATCATAACGGACAATAGGACTAATTTTGCCTCTTATATAATCCCCTAAGCTGAACAATTTGATGGGTATTCAAGGTGTGTTGTTGACTCCCTATTGCCTAGAGACTAATGGCACCATGGAAAGAGTAAATGGCACCCTCTTCAGTATCATTCAGAAGTTAATTATACATAAACCATCCAAATGGCACCTTTTCCTAACTTTGCTGTACTTGCCTTTTTGATTTTTATTAATCAGCTAGGTGGTCACCTTTTAGTTATTATATGGGAAACATCCTGCGGTATCCCCTAAACTATACACATACATCCACAAGGAAAAGATGATTTTTACTCCTTATATAAAGAATCTCATTCAAACGGTAATACACTTTCAGCTAGAATCCTACTACAAAGTTGGATAGGAAAGTGAGATCTAAGATTTGGAACAATATGGCCCAATGGATCTTACCCACCTTTAATGATGAAAAGTGAGTCCTATATTATGATAACCATGGGCTCAGATGATCTGGCAAGTTAGAGCACATATGAAAAGGCCTTCAAGTTTGTAAAGTATACGTCCACTGATGCTTACACTCTGAAAGAACTCATCTAGGGTTGCCTTATTAAAAGGGTTCATGTTATGTTTTAAATTAAGTATCAGCAGAATACCAGCTTTATGGTCATGGCTTCCATTAATCAATGTACCTCTTCTATTTTTAGTTTACTATTATTTGTTTAAGTGGGATAAGTTGCAATTTATTCTGAATAACCATAAGAATTATTACTTTATTTATTTTTTATATAACTAATCTAGATGAACGTTTTGATCAATATAAACATGATTCTTACATCAATATGTGTAGCAATTTACCATTAAAACTTTATAAGACTGCATTGCCACAAAACTGTGTTCATATGATAGATTGGAGAGCATCATTAATTAAGTTATTTATCAATTTATGATAGATTCCTTGATACCCACTGGTCATAACCCCCATATCATTATTTTATCTTGATTTACTTTCAGCCCTGAAGCTTTGTAAATTATGTCACTATTTTATATTATTATCTCCCTTTCAGAAGCGTCAGTGAAACTGTTGTTATGAGTTTTTATATAATAAAGTTTCAGTCTATAGTGGTGTTTAGTCCCTGTTAGTCTAAGTGTTAGTAACTAAGGTTTATCTTGTAGACATTAATTTCCCTGTCTCTGCTGAGCATTTATGCAAATGAACTAACAATCCCAAGTTCACCAAGTTACCAATTAATTGGCACCAATGGGAATTTGGAATTTTTGGTTTGCACATAATGAAGGGAGTGTCATTTTAAGGATCTAGTTTTCATTTAGTAGGCTTCCATATAGCACCACAAAGGAAAACCATCTGCAATAAACAAAGATACTGTCAGAACTAAATTCTATGGAGTGCTTATTTTCTGTAATAGTAGCTCTGCTGCAATAACTAGGTTGTTTTTGTGCTTGTTTTCAGGTTACTGTCCTCATACAGTATACCTATTGTGTTGTGAAAATCTACCTGTACCCATGAAATCTGACCCTAGTGCCAATTGTGACATTAATGTATTTAATTATTGTGTTTTAGATGCTGTGTACTATTGTGGTCCCAATATCCAACTCTTGCCAGTTCTCTTTAGTCTTAGATTGCCCAAAGCGGTACCAGTTTGAGCTACTTCTGGGATGCAAGTTTTTGTGTAAATATTTCTGGCATGTTCATCTCAAATTGCTTTTCACTGACACCAGTTATTTACCAAGATACTATTCCAACCTGCGTTTATGAAGAGGCAATCCAGGTAAGATGAAACATTGGCTTTGCCACATTATAATGCTTTTTTCTGGTGTGTAACCGTCAGTATCATGAAGTTCCACCAGTGATGATTTATAAAAATTTTGGTTTTATCCCCAAATAGCTTTGACTCTAATATCATTTTTAGCTATTTCTATCCAGGTTTGGGGTTGCCATTCCGTTCATCAATGTGGCTGTTTTAGGAGGGTCTCAAACTTAGCCTTAAAAGTAAGATGTTTCTGGAGTAAAGCCCAGATACTTCCTGTCATCTGCTGTTAGTAATGGTGCATACCCTATAAATACTCTCCATTTTGGCAATTGTGAATATTTTATTTAAGGTTTCATAGTTCTTTTTATCTACTGTGATTTCTAATATTTCTGGACCTGGTCAATGTTGTTCCTGTTAAAAAACATTACTTCATCTATGTGAGTGTAAACCCATTTATGCTTCACATAATGGTCTTATATGAGGTCCAATATCTGAGGGTCATCATTTGACTGCCTTTTCTTTGTCCACCTTTCTTTTAGTAAGTAAGAAGCAATAGCGGGTATAACCCTTATGTAGAATCATTTTTATGCTTATGTTACTTTAAACCCTTTTCTTGATCTAGAAGATTACCATTTTGTTTAAATGTTATATTATACCAATTCATTGCCACTTCTTCATCCACCTCTCAACAAGACCAGTCTAAGGTGACCAAAACTTTAGAAAATTTTAATTTTACATTCAATTTATTGAAGTTAAACTCAAGGCTCTGTCAATTCTGGCTTTTTAGCAGGTATCCTCACCTTATTATATTCCATTGATATGGATATCAATCCCCAATTCTAGCCATATGTTAGCCACAACCAGTTTTAGGTCTCTATGGAACACAGTTTTGATGGTTTTATGTTCTATAGGTAAGCTTAGACGTTTGAAAGCTTCTACAATTTTAACACAGGAAAATTTGGAGAATACTACCATGGTCATTGGAATTGGGGTGCCTTTCCATATCTTGGCTGCACCCACAGAGAACTTTTGCTTTCTCCACACATTTGCTTGCTTTAAGTGTAAGCCCTTAGTTTGCTATAGTATGGCAGTTGCATAGGGTAAACTAGGATTTTTTCTATATTTTTTGTCTTTTTTGATTATTCCACTTTTTGAGAGAGTATCCTTATGTATTGAACTGTATGTGATTGTTGCATCATGCATATCTTTGTTGTCAGCGCCATTGCTATTATTAGTCACTTATCCTTTACTTTATGGAACTGTTAGTTTTCATTTCTTTTCTTTTAAGTTTAGGTTGCCCAAGTGTTCTAACTTAAACCTTTAATCTACTATCTTAAAGTGGGGTCTTAGTCAATTTATTATGGTGTGTAATTGAGTGGGCCTATGAGTGTGGCCATTTTTCTTAACTGATATTTTTGGACTTGCTGAATTGCCCATTAATGAGTTTTTTTACATCCCATCGAGCTTTTTTCTTCTAAAGTATTTTTATCTTGTATTTTCATTGTTCCACTTTAATTTCTGTTAGTTTCAATTTGTTAATTGAATGCTTGCAGACCAAAGTTAGATGGTAGGGGGAAAATTGAATCACATCTCCAAATTGTGATCTTGCTGGTTCTAGTGAGTGCTGCAGGGTTACGCTCAGGTGCCAAAGTTGTAAGCTTTGGCGCTTTGGCTGCCAGATTGATATTTGACTCATAGGTATCATCAATACCTGGGATTAAGTGATCAGGATTGTTTTTGCCTTACCCCATGTCTCCATAGCTTGTAGATTACTAGTCATATAGCTTGGGTTTTTTTAGTACTAGATGGTATATATAGTTTGGGTTTTGTTCTCTGTTTCTGCTTTGTTTTGTGGTAATATGTGTAGAGATTATTATTGCTTAAAATTGAATTACTGACAGTATGGTTTTACACAATAGATAAAATAAAAAGGCTGGCAGGATTTTCTGGCTTCTTAAGCTTATTACTGCTGTCAACTGAGTGAATTTTGGTTAGCCTGTGTGGTAGTACTAAGTGGCAGCCTCCCTGCTCCTATAGATGGTGCAATTGCCACCACAGTTCTGATAAATATTTTGCATTAAGTATGATCCTATTTTTATTATAAGTGATGAATTTAATTGAAAGGTCACTGATAAGCTTTTATGACTAGACTAACAAACTTAATCTATAGTATATATTTTGATAATATACTATTTTCTTTTAGTCTAGATTAAAGTCCATCTTATATTAATCTAGTGGTCTTTAAATCCTATGCTTTATAGATAAAGTCAAATGAATTTTCCATGTTCTTATTTAAAAAGTATCTGTACTCTGATATCTGTAATAAAATCAGGAGCAAAAATATTAACCATTCTTATATATAGCACACCCTTTACTTCAGCCAAGCATTTTGAATTATTAAGATTAATATAAAACTTACTTTCTTTTATTTTATACTGTGTTTTGACAGAATTAAATTAACATTAGTAAACCTTTTGTTTACATTTATTATAGGTTATATTATTTTCTGATGATTACTCCATCTTAAATAAAAATTGTTTATTATAAAAAATGATCTTTATACAGACCATAAATATATAAATAATTCAATAGTTTATATACTTAACTATTACTGTTTTAAGATAAGAAGCTGATGAAATGAATTTAATCTTAGTATGAGAACATGAATCTTGCTTTTAATAGCTTTTATACAAAAAATAATTGAGAGGAAAATCACTTTATAATATAAAATTTAGATAAATGTTTTATGTCTGTATTGTAAAAATATATTCTAAAGTCTTTATAACAAAACAATTATATCTTTTTCTTGCCAAATATCTAATATGTATACAATACAAGACTCCAAATTAAAAATTACTAAAAAATGTTTTACATTAGAATTTTTACATAGGTGTCTAAGATACCTTGATATTAATTAGATATAGAACTCAGATTTGTAACATAGAGAGTATCTAATTTATCCTTAAAATAGTTAAAAGTAATTTAGATAAAATTGTTATCAGAGCTAAAGGTGATTAAATGCAGCTGGTTTTGTGCATATGGTGTTTAAAATTAGCATATGGGCCAGAAAAATTAAGTCAAAATATCCTCGGGTTTTAATCCTTTAAGGGATGAGCTTACCTGGCAGTATTGCAGCAACTACAAAGCACCAAGAAAAAACTATTAATTAAAAAAACTTTATAATATTTGATTTCTCCTAACTCGAATAAAAACATCTTAATCTTAGTAAAATTAAAATGCATTAAGTACAAAAATATCACTTTAATAATTAAAAATATAAAATACTGTTAAACAAATAATTTCTAGTCAAACTTTATACACTATCATCTTTGTTAGTAGATAGAAAAAGTTATAAAACTTTATCATGATTTTATATCAATAAAAGTTTAAAGCTACTATTATTATATGATCTTTAGACCTTAAAATTTCTTTCCAAAGCAAGTTTTATATAAAAAACTATGATAAACCAATTTATATTATGGGAAATGAATGTTAAGATAAAGATTGGGATACTTTTTAAAAAACAGAAGATTTTTAACAAGCTAAATATGTACCACAACATCCTTAAAAAAGTTGGAAGTTTTTTCATACAAATTGCCTGATCATGCATAAGATACATTTTAAGATAATAGCTATAACAAATAATGATGAGTTTTATAATGAAAATTATACTATAATACTTAGTTAAATTTTATAAATAAACTTATTAGCGGTTAAACATTGTATATGATGTTACCATAACAAAGTATGGGTAGGATTGTGGGTTACTAGATATCAATTTATAAAAAACAATGGCATCATGTCATTTGTTCTGATTCAAATATATGTCATATAACGTTCAATTGTGTAGTAATTATTAAATTGACTTAACCTTTCTAAAAATATAAAAATTATAATCTATTGTAGCATAATGTGACTCATGCTAAACAATTTATGTAGGAAAACTATTACATCTCAAGTATAAATCTATATATATAAAACAAAGTCGGGTTAGTTACACCATTTATAACTCAAGAACGGCTGGACCGATTTTTATGATCTTTGATTTGTTGGATTTGTCTCCGCCCCGAATAGCAGAATAACTATTAAAACATGGGAAAAACTCACGAAAAAAATTTATGAAGAAAATTCATTTTCTTATACATTTTGTATGGAACGGCTTTTTTGATGATATCTCGAGAACGGATTGACTGATTTCGATGATTTTTTTTCGTTCGTCTCGGCCTCGAGAAGTTTCCTCGCGCATTGGAAAAGTAAGAAAATCACAAAAAATTAAAATCCGTATACAACGCCATCTCTGATACATGACAGAAACAAAAAAAGGAACAAAATGAACATAGCGTTGTATGCTGGTATTAATAAATTCACCAAATTACTCACCTGAGACTAAACAAAAATCAGTATTAGAGTTTTAAGTAAATTAAGTAATTAGGATAATCAGCTCACCAGCCACGAGGGCAACAGTGAAGCTGTTAGTCCGAGTGGCTAAATAGTAGTGTTGGCACAGCCTATAGGCTACAATGTGAGCTTACCATCATCTGATAAACTAAATACCGTAGCGAAGCACTGGTATCTGGATGTTAGGTTTATATATTTTAAAAACCTGCCTAATTTGGTTTACCTAATTAATAAAATACTTTTGGCAAGTTAAGTAGAAGTTGATTTAGTAGTTTGGAAGATGTCACGTACACAATAATTTTAAATATAGAGAGATGTTTCGGGTAGCAGTTTGGAGTTAATTGATTGATTCAATTGGTTTATTTTTTTTGGCCGAGTGGTTAATGGCTTTTGGTCGAATCGATAGGACATAGTTTAGTTTTGAGGGGTGATTAGTTATTGGTTGTTTTGATAAGTTCAGTTAGGCTTACCTGAGTGGTTGGTGGTTTTTGGTTGATTCGATTGAGCAATTAGATTTGGCTGAGTGGTTTTATTTATCTATAGTATAAAATTTAAATTAATAAATTGAAAATCTGAAATTTTATAGACACCATAGCGAAGCACGGGTAAATCGGCTAGTTAACTATAGAGAGAATAAGTTTACTTCATTAAATCACTTAAGCAAGCAATTATCATACTGGCAATAGTTGGGATGATAGTTTTATAGTAATTATATTTACATAGACACTTTAGAGCTTTACTATAATATTAAAAATTAAATTTCTCAGCGAATGCAACGTAAATTATTACGACAAATGTTGATCGAATATTACACTACCATGAAACTTTAACCATAAGACGGCTATACCTTGGTTAATGTTTTAAAGATTCAATTTATGCAATTTTAAATGAGCGATATATCAGATTTCAGCGACAACGATAAAGACTTTGAGCCCCTAGAAGGTTCATTGAGAAATATCTTGGAACAAACTACTTTAAAATGGATCTTTGTTGGTGGGAAAGGTGGTGTAGGAAAACTACTTCCAGGTATTGCTTTGTTTTTTGAAAGCTTTTTCAAATTTGGTTGGCTTTTTTATGGATCTTTATTGTACTTCATACCATTTTTTAGCACTAGGTGGTCCCAACCTAAGGGTGATACACCGATCTTGTACTTCATACCTTGTTTTTTCTTTTTACAAAGAGTTTCTTGCATACTAGATTGAGTAGAAACCCTATAGAATCAAGTAAAAATTTGTGTTTTTTGACAAAGTTGAGGTTATTATTTGTTACCGCGCCATTTGCGTTTTGCATTTACAGTTTGCTCATTTCCAAAATAAGCTGTAGTTTGGCCGTTCAGTTATCAAAAGTGCGTAAAAGCGTTCTCCTCTATCTCTACTGACCCAGCTCATAATCTTTCCGATGCTTTTGCCCAAAAAATTACCAAGGAGCCTACACTTATAAATGGTTTCGACAATCTTTATGCCATGGTAAGTTTAACCCAAAAAGTTGGGCTTAATGTTATTTCCTTTTCTTGCTTTTTTGGTAAAAACACCATAAATTCTAATATAATACATTTAGAAATTGATCCCTCCTCTTCGGCAAAAGAATTTTTAAATGCAGGTAGATCTTATAAAAAGTTTTTTGTCATGGAAATTGGGGTTTCTTTTCCGCATGTTTTTAACTTTGAATCCAGGTGAAGGCAACATGGCTGCTGATTTCATGAGCGATATTCTTGAATCTTTACCTGGAGTTGATGAGGCCATGTCTCTTTCATGAGCTCACCAAGTTGGTTAAATCAATGGACTACTCTGTTGTTGTCTTTGATACTGCTCCTACAGGCCATACTTTGAGATTTTTACAGCTCCCAGGTATCATGGATAAAGCTCTGTCAAAGATGACAGGCCTTCGGAATCAGTTTGGGAATATATTAAGCACGGTAGTCAAAAGGGTCTGTTTATATTTGCTAATGTTCTAGATGCCTATTGCGATGCCCGATGGTGCTTCTCCGGATGATCTTTTTAACAAGATCCAAGAAACGCGCGAAGGTGTTAAAGAACTAAATAGTCAGCTAAAGAATCCTGTAAGATTTTATTTATATTGGGCCATAACAATAAACTAATTAATTGAATATTCTAGGAGTTAGCGACCTTTGTGTGCGTATGTATCTCTGAGTTCCTCTCTCTATACGAGACGGAAAGGATGATCCAGGATCTAGCAACCCAAAATATTGATACGCACAATATCATTGTAAACCAACTGCTATTCCCTGGCCCTGATTCAAATTGTGAGCAATGTCAAGTTCGCTACCGTATGCAGCAAAAGTACCTCGAGCAGATTTATGACCTTTACGAAGATTTCCATATTGTTACTTTGCCCCTTTTGACCAATGAGGTACGAGGAGTAGCTGCACTAAAAGAGTTCTCTCAAATGTTAGTCACTCCTTTTAAACCACCTTACAAACGCTAATTATAATGGTTTGTGTTAAAATTATAGCACTGGTATTTAGAATACATTTACTTTATAAGCTGTAGCATTTACCTTTAGTATTATTTAGTTCTTTGATTTCTGCTATTCATTAAACAAAAAATACTTTTTGATTTCTAAGAGGTTAATACTCTCTTCCTAAATCGCTCAGCTATGATTTAATTATGCTTAAAGCACACCACTAAAATTTAATGTAGCAAATATAACTAATCTCTTTGAGGTAGGATAACTAAATGTAACACTTCTCTATATATAACCTGAGTTATTCAATTCTCTATAATTCAAGATTTATAAAAAAATAATGCGAAATTCCTAATGGCAGAGTATTTTTTATAAAGGTTTTATAATATATTAAAATCTTTTTGCTTTTTACCTTTTTTAGATTAAAATTGGATGTTCAGCTATAGCTGTGCGCTGATTTTTTACTATATATGTCCATCATTTTAGCTGCTTTCCTATTATAAGGTGGTGACATACTAGCAAGCGTTTTATATCATGCAATAATTGCTCCTAAATCATTTTACTTGGCTAACATGTACTTATGTTTACTTTAGCCACTAAAAGGACTTACTTTTTTATTCTAAACATGTTTATTTTTTACTGCTTATACTCTTTCTATCTTAGGCAATTTCTTTAGCTGTGTATTTATATACCCATCTTTTATTCTTTGTTAGTAAGATGATTATTGAGTTGGCTACTGCTGCTTTTGCATTATCTATTAATTTTTGCCCTTATTAGGGCTGTAAGAAACTAATATGCACAGGTTATACTGTACAATAAAATCAATTGTTTTACAAATAATTTAGCTTTGTGGGGGTCTACAGTTTGCTTAATTCAAAAACAAGGGCAACCCTAAATAATATTGTATAAATATATATGAATTTACTACATTTAATTAAGTAAAAAACTACATATACGTCAATCATTTTCATTAGATCATTTGTATCTCCAAACTTCCCAAATTAAAAATACTGTTTATACCCACAATCTATTGACCCAAACATGCACAAACAGTATGTCCCAAAAACAAATTAATTATGTTGTCTCAGGTAAATCTGTGGCAGGGTAAATAAGTATATACGTTCACAGATAAAGAATGTTCCTGATTAGTAAACCAGAGTACCTGTTTCTTGAGGCTACTAATGCAGGAAACATGTGTCACTTTTACTACTGAGTTTGAGACAAACACTTAAAAAGCTGTGAAAATAGATTATAGGTCAGCTACCCACTTATGGATGTTAACAATTAGTTTGGGCTTTTTAGGTTGAAGTCCTAGTAATAGGTTTATTTTAGTAAAGATTAAAAAAAATAAGGTTACGCTAAGGTGCAAAAAGTCAAGTTTAAGTCAATATAAATTAAAAAATGTAAATAATATCAAAAGATCATATAGAATGATTTATAATATTAAATGTGCTCAAAGTCTGCAAGATTAATGTTAGGAACCCAGCGTGCTAAGGAAAGACCTGGCTTTCTTTGTGAGTAGGACAGAACCCACAAAGCCAGCCAAAGTCCACAAGGCACCACTTTTTTCCAATGTGCTGTGAGTGGCCCTGTTGGAGGTGTTGGAAAGGGTCCAATTCAGGGAACCATTTCCCATTTACTGTTTAATTAGTGAAATGATCAAAAGAAAATGGTTCAATAATATTCTTATCTAAATTAAAGGGAAAACTCAGTAAAAGAAATAACCCAACACTCTACCATTAGCAGGGTGCTGGGTCTTATGGTGTGAAAGGGGTAGAAAGCTGCTAAGCTAAAGTTGAATAAATGGGAATGATTGTGGATTTCAGATATTGTGATTAATAGGTTAAAATACCAATTTTCCATTTGACTCTTGTGGATCAGTGTCTTGATTGATTCCTAGAGCAACAATATTGGCCAAAGTTCCCCTGCTATTCTTGAGGCAATTTAAAGGGTTTTAAATGCCTATATTAATGTTGATCTCAGAATTTTGTGCCAGGTTTGTTCCCAGTTTTTGCCCTCTTCTTTAAAACCTTTTGCCCAAATCTAACCTGTTGGGTATGGTTTTGCTATTCAGGTTGGCTTCTGGGTATACTTGTTGAGGTCAGAGAATGGGGACCATAGTGTGGGAATTCTGGTTTTCCTAATTTTTTTACAAAGTTGTTTGATCTTCTTTAGTAAAGCCCTGAAGTTTTTGAGACTTGGGTGGATTTGAGCTGGGGGTAGATGGGGGAAAGGCGCGTGGTAAGCAGGGAGGGGCAGCGGCTACCCATCTCTTATCCAAGGGTATGCCCTAGGTCAGAGATCTGGGTGAGGGCAGGAACTTGGGGTTCAAACCCTTTTTGGTTCCAAAGGGATGCACACCCCTGTCCAGCTTGATGGCTGGCACCTGAGGCCATACAAATATACTCAGAAGCCAAAAAGGTCTTCCTTATGGCAATAAATTATCTTGCAATAAATATGATGGTTACTTTTTAACTGCGATCTGGAATTCATAAACAATGTAAAACTGTTTTATGAGATTTGCTCAATTAAATCACCAAATACTATATTTGGCTTTTGTAATTAAACACCAAGAATGGTGAAGCTGATCTACTTCTGGAATCAGTAAGTATATCAAGAGTACAACGCTGACTTCATGATATTCTTTATAAATATATCACGCAGATATATCACACATCTCCCCTTCCCATATATACATAATAAAGAAGAACAGGAGAAAATATAATTTGAACTTCCAGTTGTTTATATGTGAAAACCTTCACCAGAATAAAGACATTGTAAAAAATAGAGAAAGATCTAGACCAGTTGGGAATGTTCAAATCAAAAGTTTTTAACAAGCAATTATATCTGGGCCAAATGCCTCAGTTCAAAACCATAAGCTAGTTTGCTTTATCAAACCATAGTAAACATAATAGGTCATTTTAAGGGAATATGAACCCTGAATTCAACGTTCATAGTAGAGTCTTCAACTAACACACTGAGTGCCAGGATTCTCCATTTATTGGGGAATCCCTGACTAGGGGTTGCAACCCACCTATGGGTGGATGCCATATTGGGCTCCCCATTAGCTTGGGTTTAGCTCAAACCAAAGTATTGGAGATTGGTCCCAATAATTAAATTATTTTTAAATTTCTATTTATCACTGGAAACTAAATACTGAGATGTTAAACATCAATTAGGCCATGGAGAATAACCATCTGACGCTGACCCAATCAATTCACCCTTTTGGGATCACCAGTGACTAATGCCAAGGATAATCCAATTCCCTGTTGTATTATTTAGCTATTTATATTTTACTCATTCTTAGAAAGTGATGCTGAGACTATACCCATATCAAATCCACCTGTTCCCAATCCATTGAGGTTCTATAAATACCTCAAGAAAAATTTCAATAAACTACCATTTTTCACAATCTCTTTTCCTTTTTAACCTATCTAAGGCTTTTAAGGCCTATTAACTTGCTAGGGGCTTTGGGGCCTGATTAATTATGGGAATGGGTTGAAGTTGCTCCCCCATGGCCCAACAAGTGGTGCTCCCTTCAAGGTGCCCCCAAGTTCCCCATGAGAGCTAATTCAGGGAAAAGAGGAGGTGTCAGTTGCAGCTGAGGGCCTTTGGCTTGAGGCGTATACCCTTGGTCTAAACAACCCAGGGGTAAAACCTGGCTTGGACCCTGCCCCAAGAGGGTAAGCCAGGTTGGAAGTGATAGGTTCAGTCAGGGAGGCACCAGATGATCTGATTCCAGATCTGGGCAGTCAAGCCCAGGATACCCTGGCCCCTGCCCCAAAAGGGCAAGCCAGGTGACCCTCACCTCTTCTCTAAAGGGCAAGCCAGGATGAAGGGGGACTAAGGGCCCCCAAAACTAGCCTGGGTTACCAAACCCAGGTTACCGGGGTTCAATTTCCAATGCCAGCCCCAGCGCCAGTGCCAGGTGTCAATCCTAATGCTGTAACCTCCTCCTGATGCTGGCCTCAGCGCCAATGCTGGGTGTCAATCCTGATGCTGGGACCTCCTCCCAATGCCAGCCCCAGCGCCAATGCCAGGTGTCAATCCCAAAGCTGGGACCTTCTCCTGATGCTAGTCCCAGTGCTAATGCCAGCTCTTATGCTGATGCCAGGGCCACTCCCCAATGATGTTCACCAGTTGCCACCGTTGTGTCTGTGCTGGCCAATTTTGGGCCATTCCAACCTGCCAACCGGATCTGGTGCCCACACCTTGGCTCTGACCAATTGTTAAGGCTTGGAGGGGGGCTCTGTCTGGGATTTTCCCTTTATTGGGGGAAGCCCCAACTAGGAGTTGTGACCACCTATGGGCGGATGCCAGTTTGGGCTCCCCATTATCTTGGATTGAGCCCAATCCAAAGTATTGGGGATTGGCCCTGATAATTAAATTATATTTAAATTTATATTCAACACTGGCAACTAAATGCTGAGGATGTCAAAACATCAATTGGGCCATGGGGAATTACCATCTGACGCTGACACAATTAATTCGCCCTTTTGGGATCACTGGCAACTAATGCCGAGGATGATCCAACACCCTGTTGTATGATTTAGTTATTTATATTTACTCTTTCTCAGCAATTGATTCTAAGACTTTCCCCATCCCAAATCTGCACATTCCCAATCCATTAAGGTTCTACAAAAACCTTAAGGATCATTTCAATAAACTACCATCTTTCACAACCTCTTTTCCTTTTTAGCCTACCTAAGGCTTTTAAGGCCTATTAACTCGCTGGGGGCTTCAGGGCTTTGATTAATTATGGGAATGGATTGGAGTTGCTCCCACGTGGCCTGACACTGAGCATGCCAAACAAAACAGACATGAAAATATAAAGCTTATTCCAGTTAGGTACTTGTAAAATGGAAATTAGAAACCAAGAAGGCTGAAATCAAATAGTGCCCTTTCCAATAAAGTACAACCAGATATTTATACAAATTGGGAACAAGATAAGGAACATAAAGATAGAAGTAAAGGTTACGACTTTTCTTCATTTTTCTTAGCATGTTTTTAAACAGAAACTATCCTCTAGCCAAATTTATAGTTTACAAAAAAGGATTATATGATTTCTTAGACAATGAGTAAATCATATCAATTGTTTTAGGTCTATAAGATTCAGAAAGGTAAAGTGACTCCTGTGAAAAGACTTCTGACATCTACTTTATTTTAAATTTAACTTAAATCTACAAATTAATAAAAACAAATATTACACACACTTACTTGTCCAAAGTACTTATACTTATGCTATAAAAAGCTTCTATGACAGCATTGTTCTAGTTAATTGCACAAAATGACATAGGGTTTAAATCATGTTGCATTAGATAAAGACAGCTAAGTCTTTTATCCAAATCTCTATCAAAGTTTTACAGGCCTTTTTCCTGGACTAGGATTATATTTTTTATGTAATAACTTGGGGTCAAGTTTTTCTTTCCGCTTGACATCATTTTCAAGCAATTTTGATTAAAAGTAACTGTTAATTTTCCATCACCACCTACACCACATCATATTTCCATTATGTTTGCGGATCCACCACCTGCTGCCCCAGTATGGGGCAGCGGTGCTCCACCTGATAGCGTTTTCCGCCCAGCAGGAAAACGCGTGTAAACTGGCTCATCCAGCCTGCTTAATGCATCAGGCCATTTTGTTCCTCCAAGGAACTTATCATTACACTTAGCGCAAGTCCACCCAACCTGCCCCACCCCCTAGCTCTACCCTGATCTAATATTTGCTTTTGCCTACGTGTTGAATATGGATATCTCTTCCCATATGCTGACAAAGCAATAATTGAGCTGGCAACGGCCACGTTTGCACCAGCTGGGTTTATCAACTTCCTCCCTTACAAGGGATATTTTGATATAGGCTTTCTCATTGAAGAAGATGCAGACACTGCAGCCGCTATGCCATTAAATTTATAAAAACACACCCATTTCCACCGCCCGTACACGCCTCCCCAGTGATACCACATTTGTGGTAACCTTTGCAAACCTTCCTTCACACCTTCCCCCTCAAAAACTCAATGAAGAATTGATGACAGGGCTGTCCAAATATGGCACAGACCCCATCCTCCAATTCCTTGTCCCAAGCGGTTCTGAATGATTAGCAGCACCATAGGCAATGGCCACCATTACCCCCACCAGCCAACCATAGACCAGCACATCCCACCACGTGCCTATATCCCATCTGCACCAGATCACTTCTTTTGGGCTCGCACCAATAACAGCTGCACAGTTTGCCCCCTCTGCCATGAGTTAGACCACTCAAAAAAAGCCTATCACCATAGTTCAAAAAATGTGGAAACTGCAAAGCCCACATGTGAGGCCACACAAACAGCATTTGAGTGGGGATTTTTGGCTGCCCCCACCTCCTCCAGCTGAACGTGTGAGAAATCAGCAAACCTTTGCAACTAAAACCCAAGCTGGCCAAATTTCTCACAATATACCCAATTGGGCGCAGGTTTGGACACAAATTCAACCAACCAATTTAATGCCCCAAAACTTACCCATTCACAGCCACATCTCTCCAAATCAATTTTACTCAACCAAAATCTTTGGGACTTAGTGGATGAAATAACCAAATCTGGGGAAATTGCTCCACCTCCAGACTTCCCAATTAATTTAGAACCATATTTGCCTTCAGAACTTGATGCCCCATTCCCTCCCGAAAATAAATCCCCAAACTCACTGCTACCCCATCCTTGAGTGACCATCAACTTGATGAGGTTGCGATGGCCTCTCCTGATAGTCACCATCTCCAATCAGCCATGGCACTCTCAGTTGCTGAATTTAAAGAAGGGCTACATTTATCTAAATTCACTGCTGATTTCCCTGAGGTTGCAAAAAGGGAAATCAAACGATTACATGAAACTGCCACCTCCACTGTCAAGCATGTGGCTGCACTGGCAGAATTTTCCCCCACCACATGTATCACATTAGCCAATATTACAAATTTTCCCAGATTCCTGATGCACACATACAAGATGAACACCATGTTTCCAAACTCCTGGAGGATTTTCTACAGGCCCAGATTGTTATTAAAGATCTTAACAATTATCTTTTTTACCTCAACCCACATCCTGAGAATGCCCCAACCCCCTTGATCTCAGCTTTGATCCACCTCTTTCAATGGTGAAAATGAAATCAATAATCTGCCTGATAAAGCTTTTCTCTCTCGTTGCAAACACTTTTTCAACATATTCAAATCAATTCTAGGTAAGATTGATAATATTTTTAAGGAGATTAGTGTGCATCCAATGCTGGGTAGCAGTTGAGCGAGCAAAGTTAAGGGCACAGGTGTAGGACCCACATCAAACAAGTTTCATAAATGCCCCGCCAAATCCAGCAGCATAGATAAAATTAATAGTAAAAAATCGGCAGTTACCATTTCCCCAGAAATTTTGGCTTGGCAAGTGCGCTGCAACAAGTTCATCAATATGCTGCACTCCCAACCACTATCATTGGTGGAACATGGGGTGCGTGTCTTCCTGGATATTCAACAAATGGCGCTTTGGGAGAAGTTTTGTGGAGATCTACACACGCATTTCCCTAACGCAGTGTATGTCACACCACACTCCATGCCTCACAGTTGGCTGGATCTGGGATTCAAAAACAAAACTGTGGCAGATGAAGCCGCAAAAGTGCGAGTGGTAGCGGACCTCCCTGACAGTCAATGTGTAGTCAAAACAAAGTGCACTTGCTGGACTAAATTGAACCAAATTATTGTAAATTTTGACTTCCTACCTACTACATTCAAGCGCACCATGCTGGAGCACCACCTGAAGGCTGGGCTCGCCAAATATGGGGAAATACAATCTTTCAAGATGCAGCACTTTACACTCATGCCAGATCTGTGCATGGGCAGGGCGATTGCTGTTCTCACCCCATCCATGGGGATAGCGAAGATTTGACCCAAATTCCTCACACCACTTTTGTAGAAATTAATGGACAAGACTCCCACCCATTCAGGGTCACCGCGGATAGCGCGCCTCCTATCTGCGCTTACTGTTGCGCTTTTGGCCACAAGGCCCATACCTTCCCCACCAAGGAGGGCATTACTCAAAACTGAAATAATCCTGGAAGCAATGTGTGGTGCAGATGTCCACTATGAACCAGCAGTAGACACAGACACAGCCTTCCCATGGGGCGCGCCTGGGTGCTACATTCAAGTGAAACCTGTATCCCCACAGGAGCATAAGAAGGCCAAGCAGGCCTACAAGGTGGCGGGCAAGGAGGCGGCCAAGACCGCATCAGTGATCCTGCCCACCCAACTCCAGGAGGACATCAAGTCATTCCTGGCGGATGTGGCTCAAGAATCCTTCCACCAATCATATTGGGACTCCCAACTGATTGGGCCACTCAAGCTGAAGACCTGATGGGTGAGTCAATTCATCCAACCAATGCTACCAAGCATCAAATGTAACTGAGTTGCTCACCAATATTCCTGCCAAAATTCCACCTTCATGAGATGGTGCATCATAAGTGCACACAACGCCAAAAATTTGTCCCACAGTGGGTAAAAAGCAGAAGGCAAAAGCCAACGCAAACCCCACAGCTAAAGCTTTCCATACTGAACCATACTCCATAGCACAGAATACCCGCGCTGCCATACAGCAACGTGCTGAAAAAGAGAAGGCAGAAGGGCTCAGGTGCCCTTCCCCTCACACCTAAGGTGCGATGGGGGAGCCTTTACTTTAGGGACATTGAACATTGCTGGACTCAAGGCCTCACTGTCCTGGGCTAGGAAACTGAGTTTTCTTTTTAAAAATAATTTACCTGTGGACATCCTGGCCATTCAGTAAACCAACTTTCTATATGGTGCTGAGGACATATGGGCAACCATTCTCCTACCTTCCTTTCCTTTTGGTCACCGCACTGTGGGGTGCTTATTCAAGTGACCCATAGTTTTAAATTTTTTTTCATCAACCTCATACCTCGATGGCCATGTCCTTGTAGTCACCTTTCATAGGACAAAAAAGTGCACGCTATCATTAACATTTATGCCCCAACCTGTGCATGAGATCATTGGGAATTCTTATCAGCCATCAATTCCCTTCTGCTACCCCCTGACCCATTTGTTGTTGGCGACATGAACTGCTGGATCAACCCAACCACAGACCACTGGCCCTCGTCGCCTACACCCCCACAGGAGCACGTTAAACTTCACATTACAAAAGCCACCCTAGGGTTGTTTGATGCTCTGCCTCATCATGCACTGCTACTCACAAACATGTCTCACCCCCATGTGCACAACGGCCAGCTAAGGTCCATGACCCACATTGACCTTATTCTCGCACTGTTGAAATTTCAATCCCAAATTTTCCACTTTACCATGACGAAAATCAATTTATCCAACCACAGAATAGTATCAGTTTCTTTTCTGTTTGTCCAATCCAGCGGCCTAGGCACCAAAGTGGTGAAAATTTCGCCCCACCAAGATCACATCACCCAGGTTTTCCTCATGGGTGGACACCAAGACCTCAGCTCCAGAGTTTAACAAACCATTAGGTGCAGACCCAGTATCCACCTGGTCAACCTTTAAAGCAAACACTATCCACCAGGCTCGCCACATCTCATCACGTCGCTCGTGGGTTGCCTCAGCAGTCATTTTGTACACGCTGGCAGAAGTGGACTACCTGGAGTCTAACGTCCCTGCTGCAGGCTACAGCCCAACTTGGGGTCACAAGTGGGCGGAAATGTCCTCTCGCCTCAACACACTGGTAAGACAACACAAGCATCGGGTTTGTGTTCAGTATAAAGCAAAGCATATAACAGCGGGCAAAACATGTTCCACTTACTTTTTTCAAAAATTCTTTGCACCGCGCCAGATCTTGGCCTGCACACAGGTGCGAAGGCCAGACCACTCCGTTGCAGATATGCCAGCTGAAGTGGCAATTGAAGTACACAACTATTACTCCAAATTGTATTGCTCTGATCCAGTTCTGCTGGCTGAAGTGGGCAATTTTCTCAAAAGCACACATATTCGCACCATTTCCCATTTTCCAGAGTTAAAGGTTTGATTTCTTAAAATGAACTATGGTCTGCCATTTGTGGTGCACCATATAGGAAATGCCCAGGTCCAGACGGCATCCCTTATGAGTTCTATAAGAAGTATTTCAAATATTCTTCCTCCTTGCTGCTTGCCTCTATTAACCAATGCCTTATGGAAACGCGCCTCCTTCCTGGAGAGCAAGAGGCCTTCACGATAACACTGTACAAGAAAGGGGATAAGCTGGACTTGGCCAACTGGTGCCTCATTTCACTTACTAACACAGACACAAAAACTTTTACTATAATCAAGCAAACCGCCTAGGGATTGTTGCCTCTGCTCTCATTTCCCCTGAACAATTTGGTTTCATTCCCAAAAGGTCTATTTGGGACAACATACACACCGTAGCCAATGTCTGTCAATCCACGGCTTCTGGAGAACTTGTTTTTTTAGAACAGAAGAAGGCCTATGATGAAGTCAACTGGGATTACCTCAGAGCCTGCCTCCACAAGTTCCACCTCCATATCAATTCATAAATTGGGTGATGTTGCTCACGGAATCTGCCACAATGGCTGTGCGTGGCCCTGACTTCCTCACGGATGTAGTTCACCCTCATAGGGGCCTACGCCAAGGGGACCCTTTAATACCACTCTTGTATAACTTCAGCCTTGACCCACTTCTTTGAAATGTGAATGCCCGCCTTACTGGTGTCCATGTGCAAGGACAAGCACCAGTCAAGATGTTGGCGTTTGCTGATGATTATGTGGTTGAGGTGTATAACAATCATAATGCATGAGCGCTTGAAGCTAAATCTAGGTTTACTCCAGGGTAAGTATGGTGCACTTAACGCCTCAAAAACTGAAATTGTTCTCCTTGGTCAGTATCAAGCCCGCTGGTCCCCAGTGCCCCGTTTTCTACCTGCTTCAACAACTTGCTCACAGGATCGCTTACCCTGCACACCCCAAACCACCCTATCGTCCTCTTTGTGTCAAGCCCCACTTCTGGTCTGGTATGCCATTTGGGGGTGTGGCTGGAGGCGGAATGGTACGCCTCAACAGTGATGGAAAATCATATCTTAGACAACGTTACAAAACGCATAGCTTCCCTCAAAGCCCACCAGACCTCCCTTACAGACAGGGTAGTGCTAGCCAACACTATGCTCCTTTATAAAGTTTGGTTTGGGGCCCATGCTATCGCTTCTTCCCAGTCTTTCTTCAAGTCATTATACGCCCTTCTGCAAGGGTGGCTTTGGTTAGGCCGCCCACCGCCAGTGCGCCTGGATATCATGTTTGGCCCTCGCCATAGTGGTGGTATGGGCCTGCTCAACTTTGAGGCCCACGCCGCCAAAATACTTGGAACCTGAATCGCTGCAGTCACCAACCCTACGATCTCAGCCCAGCACTGGTCCCACGCAGCCCGCATCAACTTCTCCAATTCCCTGGGCCTCACCAATCCTACCCACCCCCATTATCTGTTAAAGTATCTCGACTCACACCCTTCTGCTGCGGGCCCATATGGGACGTCGCCCCACTTCAAAAGGATCCTCCTCTCCATACAGAGAACTAAGTGGAGAATTAGCATCAGTGGGCACACCGCTTAGAGGGGGCGCCCTACTCCTCAGTTCACCCAGGAAGTACAAGGACTACCCATTCTGAACGGAGTGATACCCATGAGGTCCCCTACCATAACCAGGGTGGACTACCTGGACATGCTGGACATCCCCTACTCCCTTGATACCCAGAAAGCCATATGGAAGTACGCCCACCACCCTCTTCTGCAGCTGCATATTTTTTCCCATGTGTGACACTGCTTGAGATGGGTATACCATACTGCCAAGCGCTCTAACGCTTTGCACTCATCTTGAGTCATGTGTGGCCAGTATGGAACGGTGGTTCACCGCCTGGAAGAGTGCCCTCCCTCAAAATCAATATGGCATGAGGTTCAGCATCTCTTTCCCCAGGATCAGGCACAGCCCTTCAGCCTGTATAAGGGCATCTTTGCTTTTTCCATGGTTTCCCCTCTACCGCCTTCCCTCCATGCCTTAGTGGTTGCAATCGCTATGTGGACTATCCACACGATTGTCTTGGATGCTATCTCAGGCTCTACTCCCACCCTCCAGGAAGCTATCCGCCAGTTCCAGTCGCACCTTGTGGACCACTTTTAAGCTTGGATGTTTGGGTACCTCCCACCCCATCGCCGCCAGATGGTCTCATCCTGGTTCCCAGTTTGGTTCATCACTTCAGACCCCTTCCTACATATGTGCTCAATAGTGGCACAAGCCCCTACACACATATCCCCCTTCCTTCTCTTTGCGTTCCCGCTGGCAACAGGAGATAGCGTTTGATTCTCTGGGGTGCCCTCCTCTTGCTGAAGTTCATTTTATTAGTTTATTTTACTTATCAGAAGTGTCCGTCCCCTGGTCAGCCTTCCCCAAAAATTTAAAAATTTAAATAATCCGCCTGATCCCCCTCCCCTCCACCATGGTGGGATAAGCGGTTCACTAATGCTACACCAGGCAGGTTATTTTTCTTTTGTTTTGGTGTCTCTCTTCACATTTAGGGCTTTTGGTTTGTGTTTTTGGTTTTCTTATTATGTTTTGTATTGGTAATGTCCGTCCCCTGGTCGGCTTACCAGAAATAAAATTTATTATAAATTTATTGCGAGGAAGGCCGACCATAAGATGGACACTTCCAAATTTGACCCAAACGAGACAAAACTTAGTAATAGGGAAGGCACCCCAGAGAAGCGATGCTATCTCTTGTTGCCAGCGGGAACACCACCTATGAGGAGGGGGAGGGAACGTGTGAAGGGGCCGTAGCCACAATTGAACACATGTAGAGGAAAGGGTCTGATTTGATGAACTAAACTAGAAACCAGGAGGAGACCAGCTGTCGGCAACATGGTGGGAGGTATCCAAATATCCATGCCTGAAAGTGGTCCACCAAATGAGACCAGAATCTGTGGACAGCTTCTGGGAGGGTGGGGGTGGAGCCTGTTATGACATCCAAGACAATCTTGTGGATAGTCCACATGGCGATTGCAACCACCAGAGCACAGAGGGAGGGTGGAAGAGGGGAGGCCATTGATAAAGTAAACATATCTCTTGACAGACTGAAGGGATGTTTTTGATCCCGGCCAAGCAGACGTTGAACTTCGCGCCATATCACTTTAGAGGTAGGACACTTCTCCAGGCGGTGGAACAGCGTTCCATACTGGCCACACACGATGCAGGATGAATTTAAAGCATTAGAGCGCTCAGCCTTAAAGTACACCTGCCTCAGGCAGCGCCACACATGGGAACGGATTTAAGGCTGCAACAAAGGATGGTGTGCATATTTCCAGATAGTCTTTTGGGTCTCAATGGAGTAAGGGATGTCCATCATGTCCAGGTAGTCCACCCTGGATAGGACATGGGGCCGTGTGGGGATCACGCCATCTTGGATGGGTAGCCCCTGTACCTCTTGTGTGAACTGAGGAGAGGGGCGGCCTCTCTGGGCTGTGTGTCCGCTAATACAAATTCTCCACTCAGCACTCCGCATGGAGAGGAGGATTCGTTTGTAGTGGGTTTTAGTCCCGTGAGGACCTGTGGCTGATGGGTGTGAGGCCAGGTATTTCATCAAGGAGTGAGGGTTCAATGGATTGTTAAGGCCCAAGGCGCGGGAGAAGTTGGAGCGGGCCGCGCGGGACCAGTGTTGGGAGGGGAGCGTAGGGGCGGTGATGGCCACAATCCAGGTGCCCAGGATCTTGGCAGCATGGGCTTTGAAGTCAAGCAGCCCCATGCCACCATGATGATGAGGGCCAAACATGACCTCTAGCCGTACTGGTGGTGGGCGGCCTGACCATTGCCATCCTTGCAGCAGGGCATACAAGGATTTGAAAAAGCTTGTGGAGAAGGGGATGGCGTGGACTCCAAACCAGACTTTGGAGAGGAGCATAGAGTTGGCTAAAACAACCCTGCCAGTAAGGGAAGTAGGGTGGGCTCTGAGGGAGGCGATGCGCTTCTTCACGTTGTCTAGAATACGACTTTCCATTACTGCTGATGCTTACCCACCTGCCTCCACCCACACGCCCAGATGGCGGACCGGCCCTATGGTAGGGCGTGGCATGAGGGGGAGCACTAGTGGGGTGGTGTGGGGTGAGCTGGGAGGGCGAGCACATGTGCGAGAAAATGGGCGGGGCTGGGCACTGGTCGCTGGGGCCCAGCAGGTTTGATACTGACCAAGGAGGATGATTTTAGTTTTAGAAGCGTTCAGTGCAGCATTACTTACCCGGGAATACTCCTGGATGAGAGCTTCAAGTGCGCGTGCATCTTTATTATTAGACACCCCAACCACACAGTCGTCTGCAAATGCCATCATCTTGACTGGGGCTTGGCCTGGCACATGGACCCCAGTGAGGTGGGCATTCACGTTTCGAAGTAGTGGGTCAAGGCTGAAGTTGTATAAGAGTGGGCTAAGGGGGTCCCCTTGTCGCAAGCCCCTTTGAGGGCGGACTACTTCTGTTAGGAAGCCAGGGCCACGCACTGCCATTGTTGCAGATTCCGTGAGCAGCATCACCCAGTTGATGAAGCGAGGGGGTAGGCGGAATTGATGGAGGCAGGCCCTAAGGTATTCCCAGTTTACTCTATCATAGGCCTTTTGTTGGTTAAAGAATACAAGTGCCCCAGATGCTGTGGACTGACATACATTAGCCACAGAGTGCACTTTATCCCAAATTGACCTTCTGGGGATGAAATCGAATTGTTCTGGGGAGCTGGTGGCAGATGCTACAGTCCCTAATCAGTTAGCCATAATTTTTGTTAAAATTTTAGTGTCTGTGTTTGTTAGAGAAATGGGGCGCCAGTTGGCTAAGTCTAGCTTATCCCCTTTCTTGAAGAGTGTGACAGTAAAGGCCTTATGTCCTCCTGGTAGGAGGCGCGTTTCCAACAGGCTTTGGTTAAGTGAGGCGAGCAGCAATGGGGATATATACTTGAAATATATTTTGTAGAACTCATGTGGAATGCCATCTGGGCCTGGGAATTTCTGATTTGGTGCACCGTGGATGGATGTCCATAGTTCATTCAGAGTAATCAAATTCATTATTTCTGGGTATGGGGAAACAGTGCAGATGTGGGTTTGGTCGAGAAATTCCGCCACTTCAGCTGGCTGAATTGGATTGGATCAGTATAACTCAGAGGAATACTTTTGTATTTTGATTGCCACTTTGGCTGGTGTATCCATGATGGAATCATCCGATCTTCACACCTGTGTGCAGGACACACTCTGGCGTGGTGCAAATTTTTTTTTTAAAAATATGCGGTGCACTTGTTGCCCTCTGTAATGCGTTTGGCCCTGTACTAAACACAAACCCAATGTTTGTGTTGCCTTTTGAGCGCGTTAAGGTGGGCGGCTGCCTCTGCCCACTTCCAGCCCCATGCAGGGCTGTATCCTGTGGCTGGGATGTTGGACTCCAGGTGTGCCAACTCTGCCAGAGTGCGCGAGATGATAGCCAATGTAGCTCGTGAGCATCAGGAGGAGAGATGACGAGAGTGGCAGATGGTATCCTCTTTGAAGGCTGCCCATGTGGAGATGGGGTCCGTGCAAAATGGTGTAACAAACTCTTTTGCCAAAGTTGCTGATTCCACCCAAGTGGAAAATCCTGGCGACGCAAGTTTGGGAGGGCGGAGTTTGCACCAATGTGGGGCCTTAGCCACTGTGACAGGTAGGTGGTAGGTTATTGAGACCAGTCGGTGGTTGGAGAATTCAATTTTTGTTGTTTGGAAGTGGAAAATGTGAGGGTGGAATTTTGCCAGCATAAGGATAAGGTCGATGTGGGTCATGGACCTTAATTGGCCATTGTGGATGTGGGGGCATGTCATGTTTTCAAGCAGCGGGGCTCGCCGTGGCAGCGCGTCCATTAACCCAAGGGTGGCCTTTAGAACACGAAGTTTTATGTGACCCTGGGGCGTGGGAGGAGGAAGGCCAATGGTCCATTGGTGTGTTTAGCCAACAGTTCAAGTCGTTGACTACAAAAGGGTCTGGGGGTAATGGGAGGGATTTGACTGATGAGAAAAATTCCTGATGCTCTCGTTCACAGGTTGGGGCATAGATGTTGACAATAGCATGTGCCACGTCAGCCCACGAGAAAGTGACAATGAGGACTTGGCTATTGAGGATGGATTCCAACAATTAAAACTTGAAAAATTGTTTTTCTGAACTAGCACCCCACAGTGCTCTGACCAGAAGGATAGGGATGGGAGGAGCATGGTTTTCCAAGCATCATCAGAACCTCATGGACAGTGGGACTCCTGGATGGCCAGGATATCCATGGGTAATTTTTTTTGTAAAAACTCAGTTTCCTAGCCCAGGATGGCGAGGCCTTGAGTCTGGAGATATTCAACATCCCTAAAGTGAAGGTTTCCCCCATTGCACCTTAGGTGTGAGGGGGTGGGCACCTGGGCCCACTAGCCTCCTCTAGATCCCCACAGGCCTTCACGGCAGTGCGGGTGTTTGCAGCTATGCTATTGGTAGGTTTGTTGATTTTAGCAGAAAGGTTCGCGTTGGCTTTTGCCTTCACTTTTGTTTCCCCAACGTTGAACAAATTTTTTGCAGTGCGGATGAGTTTGGTGCACCAACAATTGGGTCAAAAAATTATTTTCAGGTAGGTTGGACCCCAAGTCAGTTTCTACTGGAGCTTGGTTGCAAAGATTGAGTGAAATTGAGTCACCCATCAGATCCTCAGATTGGGTGGCCCAATTGGCATGGGCTTCCCAATTTGATTAGTGTATGGATTCCTGAGTTGCTTCCACTGTGAAGGTTTCGATGTCCTCCTGGAATTGGGAGTGTGGGATAGCAGTGGTGACTTTGGCCGCTTCCTTGGCCGTGGCCCTGTGGGCCCACTTGGCCTTCTTCCACTCTTGCGGGGAAATAGGTTTCACCAGTAGGTAGCAGCCTTGTGCTCCCCATGGGAAAGCTTCTTTGGTGCTTGCGGTTGGTTTGTAGTGCACCTCTCCGCTGGCCATGGCTGCCAAGGGGTGCTATTGGAATGTGATGCCCTCCTTAGTGGGGCATGCATGTGCCTTATGGCCAAACGTGTCACAGTGAGTGAAGATGGGGGGCGCACTGTCCACGGTTACCCAGAAAGGGTGGGTGGTATGCCCTTCAATATTGATATATGTGGAGTGCAGGATCTGGGTTAGGTCCTTCGTAATCTTCTCAGTTAGGGTCAGAACTGCAATAGCTTTGCTGGTGCACAGGTGTGGCATCAGCGTAAAGCATTGCATCTCAAAAGATTATATTTCGCCATAAATGGTGAGACCATCTTTCAGGTGCTGCTTTAAAATGGCACATTTTACCGTAGTAGGCAAAAAGTCAAACGTGAGGAAAATTTGGTTGGATTTTGTCCATCTGATGTGTTTGGTTTTGATGACCCGTTGACCTTTGGGGAGGTCAATCACTACATGCACCACAGCAGCTTCATCTGCTGCCTCCTTATTTGAAACTGAGGTCCAGCCAACCACGTGACATGGAGTGAGGTGCAACATACACCGCGGTTGGGAAAAAAGTGTGCACATCCCCACAAAATTTTTCCCATAAAGATGTTTGTTGGATGTCCAGAAACACACGGACTCCGTATTCCACCAATGAGAGTGGTTGGGAGTGTGGCATGTTGATGTACTGGTTGCATCGCGCTTGCCAAGTGAGGATTTATGGGGAAATAGTGACCACCAGTTTTTTTTATATTTTTTTCTATTCTGCCAGTTTCTCCAGGGCGTTTTCAAATGTTTGAGGCTGCAGGCCTACCACCTGCTCCTCTTACCTTACTTGCCCAAATGCTCCCTGACATGGGCGCAGACTAATCTCCTCTGTGAGATTATCAAACTAGAATCAGACTTGAATTGAATAAGTTTCAAAAGTGATTGCAACGAGAGAGAAAAATCTATCCTGAAATAAAATTTAAAAAATTAAAAGCTTGGGGTTAAACTTCATTTTCTATTACCTAAATCAAAAAAGTCCAATGGTGAGGCGCCTTACAATCATCAATTGTCTGCCAAAGTGCAAATTTACCTGAATGTAAACTTAAGAAATAGTACCATTTTTTTAAGCCTGGAAGCACCTCAAATTCTAAGACTGTGTATTCATCTTTACTGATGTCTTGAGGTGAAAGTATAATCTTTATCCGCAAAATCTGAAAACTACTAATCAACTAAACCCATCATACTTCAGTGTACAATGAGACAAAAGATGTATTTAAATTGCTTTGAAAAATAATGGAAATTTTTTTTGATATTGGGAAAGGAATTTTTGCGGCTTTTTAGATAAGAAATATCCAATTATCTAGTCAATTTTTCCTGGCTTTACAATTGTAACTTAATCTTTATGAGATAATTTAATCTAAGTTTGCTGTGACAAATCTTAAGAAACAGTATATCTCAGCAATAACTATATATTAAAGCCAAATTTTATATTAAGTTTTGTCTTAAATACTCTAAAGAACATATAGATTAAATAATCAGAAGTAGTAGTATTGTGAGAGTGACCCTCTTACTAATAGGTTCAATAATTTAGTTTAAGTTAGATAATGAAAAATTGACATTTGTTCACAGTGTGAATCATCATGCACTTTTACATATTCTACTTAATTGGGTTAGAACTTTTACTAATGATACAGTGCATTGAATTTGATTGAAAGCTTAGGACATCTTGACAATGTCTTTTCTTAATCACACTGAAACTCCTCTAAACCTCTGTTTGACAACTAGGCTAATCATGAACCTCTGAAAATAAGTTGTTTACAAGTAATATAATCGTTAATGAACCTAAAAGTAAGATAAACAACCAAAAGTAGATTTTATGAGATAAAAAGACTATATACTAAACTTTAAACTACTATATATTAATATGGGTGAAATCTATGTTTAAATATTATTTGAGAATTTAAGGATAATTCTCAGCTGTAACTTTTATGCAATTTTTGGGATTTAATTTTGGTTTCAGGATGGCAGACTTCAAAATCCATGAATCTAAAAAAAACCAGTTTAATTCATTGCTTATACTGTGCATCCCACATTTTACCTATTGTTTTTTGATTATATTATACTCCAAGTTACTCTAATAAAAAATTGCAGTTCTTTGGGTGATATTGTTTGCTTATTTTAAATCAGTTGGTTACTCAATTAAATATTCTATTCTTACTATGATGCTTGGATGAGAACCTTGTTTCACACTAAGCTCATAGTTTCAGCTATCATTGGCAGCATTGAATTAGTTTTGGCCATCATTGGTGGCTGTCAAAGTTATTTTAGTTTTAGGCTATAGAAGAGTCTTGGTGTTTGCTAGCAGCCATATAACTCTCCCAATCCATATACTTTGATTAAACTGTTGGCTATTTCAAGAGATATTTAAGGAAGATGAATTACCCTAACATTTGATCTTTTTAAACACTATCCTTCCCAAGAAGAGACCTAGGGAAATAATTCATATGTCTGTGTTGGAATTTAGGGGTTTTTGGTTGCTCGCTGGTGCTTGGAACCCTGAATTTCAATAATGTGCGCAGGAGAAATTCAATTTCTACTGCTGAAATAACTACTTCTGAAGGGACTTTGACGACCAAATATAAAAAAAATAATAAAACCTAAATAACACTAAGAAGATGGTTGTTATATAGTTTATTAGTGAGCACAACAGGTTGGAGAGAAAACTTTGTATGCTCTAAAACTTAGTATTTTTTAAATAACTCTGGCTTGGACAAAGGTAGGCATAATTTGATATTAGCTTTTAGCCTATTTAGGAAATATGGATTGTTGACCTTTCAGAGCTTTTGAACTCACTTTGTTTTGTTAAAACAGCTGATGGAGGATCAATTATAGGCAAGATGAACCTTTGGGGTGATGATTTGATATATTTCAACCAATCATTATGAGAGAAAATAGTTGCACCTTGGGGGACCCCGCCAAGCCTATAAAAGGGGATGGTACCCGCTTTGGTGCTTTAGATTAACTAGAAGTGGGCTGGGGAGGAACTTCTGATGAACTCCCCAGATTTTTCACACATAGTCATTGAAATTAGCCTCCCAAACTCGTGCTATTTGGCCAAAAATTTATTAAGAACTTTATCATCCCAATTTAAAGGGTTCCACCAAGAATTGGCCAGGGTCTTTTGACCAATTCCTTCCATATTATGAGCTAAAGCACTATTACTACAATATTGGACTTGTAATTGTCCAAAAGTCTGGTGTGGACTTATTTTAAATTAACATGTGTTGTATCATCCTTAATAGAATTTCCATTCCTATTTTTTACATGCATAGTTGAATTCTCATTCAGACGACATGTAATTTCATCAGTTGTCTAAAAACATATAATAAAACCTGTCCTTCTATAATGTCTCAAACTTGGGCAACCTTTCTCTTCAACTGCTCTCTTTGTACTCTACTTGAGTAACTTTGAACTGTTGCTATTGAAGTATTTTGTTCTATTGACTCATCACCTAACTCATGTTGATAACTTCTGAGGAGTAGATTTTTTTTAAGCGCCATGATCAGTGCTAATAAATTTGGTAACACATCATATCTTTTATATTGCTTTGATTGGTGACATTAAAGTAATCCTGTGTAAATGTATCTGATTAGCAAACAAGGGTGATAGCAACATAAATTCTCATCTAAAAGTGTAATTGGTTGTGATCTTCTTGAAAATTGATACTAAAGTTCCTTGAATAATTCCAAGCTTCCATTACTTTAAGGAGTATTAGATGAAAAAAATGCTGTTTAACTCCTACTTGACCCATCAGATGCTTCACAATGTCAAATATAAATTTGCGCTACTAACAGAGAAAGAATTGTGGACATCCAAGTTTGGTAATAAATTAGTGATATAGGAAACTTGGAATAACTATTGAAATAAACTAATAGACCACAATTCTACTAACCACTTGTTAAAGTGTCTAAAGCAATGAGTATGAACTAATTTCTACTGGATAACTTCATAAAATGTGATACAATATTGATAGAGACATTTTGAAATGTTGCGGTAGGAAGGGAATGCTTAAATAAAAACATTTTTGGGACAGGTTTATACTTATTGCATAAAAGAAGAGTTCCATTTAATGATTATATCATACAACATTGTATTATAGTAGAGCTTTAATTCATGTATTGATAGGTTTTTATATCATTCCATGACTAACTTTCTATTTTCCCTTCCATAATGATAGCCATTTGTCACTCATATTAGAATAAGGCAACCACTTGTCCAGGATAACCAAATATAAATTCCAATCTCTTATTCTTAAAATTTGTGACTAACTCTTAAGGTTTGACTTTATGCTTCATCATCTTATTCCCAAAGACTCTCTGGTCTTCCAATTTTAATATTAAACTTTAATAATCTCATGTTCCTGTAAAATAAAGATTGATAACTGTGACAGGCCATCTATGTAAATGACCTTTTCTCCAGCTCAATGTGTAATCTCAGTATCATATCATTGTGACTGAACTGCACATCTTACAAGGCGCCATTGGAGTCCAACATGTTGAGTAAACATCCTAAAATTACTACTAAAAAATATGTTTGAATGTGTCAGAAAGCTCAAAATCACAGCTAGACACTTAAGTTTGGTGACTTTATAGCTGAGTACACCTCAATTAAATTTTTTAATGGAATTAATAGAATAATCCACGTCATCCTTGTTTATTTGTGATAATATGGCCCAAAATGAAAATCCTGGTGTAATGGTTTTGTTGAAATAAATAATATAATTTTAAACTCAGTTTCAAATTTACAAAACCTCGGTCAAAAAGCTATTTAGAATTTTGGTTAGAAATTTGATTTTAGCTGGTCTGTGGCCCTCCAAAGCCATATTTTAGGCTTAAAAATTCTTATAAATGGGTCATGGAGGGGACTACTAAAGGGTGACCTAAAATTGAGCCAGAACCTTTTGAACCTAAGTACAGAATTCTCCTGGAATTTTGGCTTATTATCCAGACTTCCTGTGGTTTCCACATAACAACTTTTTGTCACATAACAAAAAACTTGAAACTTGGGACTTAACCCCCAATTACTTTGTATTTTCTTGTCATGTTCACAACACCATGCATTATGGGAACGTTGCCTTGCTTTCCGTTCTCATTATTATAAGAAAAAGCTACTTTGGGGATTTACCTTGCTTACTTGTTGTTCCCGCTGACAACAGTAGATAGCATTAGCTTCTCTGAGGTGCCTCTTACTGATATTAGTTCTTTTAGTTTACATATCAGAATTGTCCATCCCCTGGTTGGCCTTCCTTCTGGATCTCTTGAACCTTTTTTCCACATTTTTGTTTCCCTAATTCCAGTTTAGTTTAATTAGTTGCATCAAACTCTAACGCCTACATCAAGTGTACAACTACATTTTAGACTTTACTTCAGCATCTTCAGATGGCGCCAAATGTAATTCTTAATGGAAATCAAAAACTGTGATATTATGACCATTACATAATTCAAAACTCATTGTGCTACTAGCACTATATCAGATCCCCAGTTTGGCTGACCTTGGTGGTCACTTTGGGTCCCAGTTGTCATGTTCTAGGACCAGAGGGAGCCAATGACTGATGAACAACACTTTACTCGAGCCAATGATTGGTGTAAAATCCTTGTGAGCCTCCCCATCACCTGAGATCTGATGGGATTAAGAAGACATGGCTCAGCAGGGCTCCTTCACCCTTGGACAGCCCACCCTTCATGGGAATAGCCATCCAAAATGCGCTGAAACATAAATCTTCTTGCATTCCCATTGGGGAAAGCGCCTCCTGGCTGATATGTGAAGACTGTCACCAATAGGAGTGTGGTAGGGGATAGCATCCCAGACATGTGCTAAGCGTGATTCCCTGAATTGGTCAAGCTGATTCAATAAGCCCAGTTCAACTCACCCTCATTGTTTTTCCCTCACCACAATGGACCCAGAAGGTTATATTGGGAAAATTTTCCAATGGATTGAAGGCACCTCACCCCAGAAAGCCATTGTGGTATCCGCCTCCTACTCTGAGGCACCCTCTTTCTGAGAAGTCTCTATATAGTTGAAGGAGATGTAATAATTAGGTTGAACATATTGTCACACCTCAACTCAGTCTTGGATTTCCTAATCTCAAGTTGAAAAGCTTTAGATTTTGGTTGATGTTGGACTTAACGTTGTTCTGTACTTCTCCCAAGCCATATTTTATCTTTAAATATCCCCAAAAATGGCATGTGGAGGGCCTACACAAAGGGTGAACGTGAAAGGTTAATCCTGCACTTTACAAACCTCAGTTTAGAATTCTCTCAGACTTTTTTTCTCTTACTGAGCCTTATCTGTAGTTTCTGCAATGTGACAAGGCTTTTAAGCATAAAAAACATTAAGCTCTTGAGGCCTGACCACCCCAATCATTCTGGATTTTTTTGTTGTGTTTGCAGTGCCACGATATTCTGGAAATGATGCCTTGCTCATCAATTTTGTCTTATCTAAATAAAGTAAATGTTACTTTGGGATTTACCTTACTTACCTGTTATTCTTTTTTCAAATCAAAGTTCCCCTCAATTTCAAAGTTATTTTTGGTTAGTAGCATCAAGCTCTAACGCTTACCTCAAGTGGTTATATACGCGGTGGACTTTTCTTGGCGTTGTCAAATGGCGTCAAATGTAAATCTTATAGTTCTTAAGTAACTAATATGTTTCTAAACATTATAGCTGGCATCTTCATATAGATGATTTTTCTTATTAAGTATGTATTCAGAATAGTGTAATAAATGCAATTATTACATTGGTCTGTATTTAGAGGTCTTTTTTTTAGTACTAGATGGTCCCAACCCAAGGGGTATTTAGAGGTCTTTTAATTGCAAAATAAACAAAATAAAGATAAAAAGAAAAGACTTATATTGAATTTAAATTGATCATCCGAGGGAGCCATGAACCTATTGAAGAAAAATAACTGATTATATTATTTCTTGGGGGAAGGCTTTATTAATTGTTTAATGTGGAAAATCTTAGGAATTAAGAGTAACTCTCCTAAAGGTCATCAAGATAACTACTGCATCACCATATTGAAAAAATCTTATCTGACTAACATATTGATGCGCGATTAAGAGGTATACCATCGCACATTGATTGAAATATATGTTGAACTTTGGAGATATGTGCAAAAACAAATCTATTAAAATTCAAATGCCACAATTAGATTTATTTTAGTCTTGCCATCACCCCCTCATAAAGAGTAGGCATCAGAAGCAGTGGAGGAAATGTAAGGGGGAGCAACAAGAACTGTGTGAATAGACATGATGGGAACATGAAAGTGAAAAGGCTCTGGATTATAAAATGGGCGTGGTGAGTATAATAAATATCAGAATGACTCACTAGATGAGTTGACAGGTGCGCATAGGACTAGGGGTCAGAATGGAAAGCTAATATGGTAAACTTGCATGATGGCGCAATGGTCTTGGTGAGCAAAAAGACGGAGGCATAAAAGATATGGGTGTTGTGGTCACTGAAGGCTAATGTTAGGCCTGCCTCATAAGATTATAAGCCAGGTGTGATTGTTAATTT
Organism: Massospora cicadina; assembly: GCA_022478985.1. Taxonomy (NCBI): domain Eukaryota; kingdom Fungi; phylum Entomophthoromycota; class Entomophthoromycetes; order Entomophthorales; family Entomophthoraceae; genus Massospora; species Massospora cicadina. Next base: position 175,850 of record JAKSZP010006585.1, read on the forward strand.
TCTTCTTATAGAATGCTACTCCAATCCCATAAACTGCCTAGCAGGTGCAGTTGAGAGAATAAGGCTATTTTGTAGAGAGGTCCCTTAACTACTTTGCTGAAAATAATATATCTGACTTGGGTTAGTCCTCTTGACCGCATCCCAATTTTTTTAATGTCTTATTTATTAAATGTTCATCTTTTTATTTACTTTTATAGTGATATTGTTTACTTTGCAGTATTCTAATTATCTCTATGTTACTTAATTAAACTCTACACTTTAAATTTTCCTAATGTCTTTTCACAAAAGTTACTTTTGGTTGTGATTGAGCCTCAGAACTTTAGGGAAGGATTGCGTCTTAAGTTAGATAAATTCTACATTTTTTTAAAAGCTTAATTGGGAACACCCAATCAAGGTATGCCCCAAAATCCTCAAATCCACAATTTCATGATAGCTCTACGCTTTGATCATTTCCTCTATGCAAGAACTCAGGAAACCTGCAACCTAAGAAGAGGATGCAGAAACTAAAAACAGCACCACAAACCTCAAACCCCATTATTCTTATCTAGGTCATTGTCCTCACTTGTGAGAGTATTGGACTATACTGCATTCTACTTCCCAAGTTTTTTTTGATAATCATCAATTGCACTTACAACTGTTAGAACGCCACTTTTACTAAAAGAACTTTATGCAATATGGCATGCATCATGACAACATTCATTAGATAAATTAGTTTTCCCTTTATCAATTATAAGGCTTAGGGTTACATAATTTTACTAGTTACTTTATTACTTAGGTTGTTCTTGGAACTGAGAGTTGACAACTAACGTGAATTTTGGATCCACTAGGTTCTACAGTAAGATGGCGTTATGGCTGCTGTAGTGAAACTGAGGGCATAAATGGAGGTGGGATCACGGCAGAAACCTTGGAGGCATTTGGACTTTGGATAGGTACATTGTTGGATAGGTGAAAGCACCATTTTATTAGTTAATTTAACAAATAGATGTTTATTACTATGGTAATTACTCATGAGTCTTGGCATAACCATTATAAAATCTTGAAGTCAGAATCAGATACATTTATTATAGTAAAAGTGCACTTGTGAGGCAAGATGATAAACTATTGAGAAATTAAAGTGGAGTTTTTAGCATTAATACTGAATAGCAGTTATAACTTCTAAGGTTGTACCAACAAGCTGTTCAACCATCCTCCTTTATAGTAACGTGTTAAAAATCAAATGGATGTCACCCAATTAACCTTTGCCCAAAAGTGGCAAGTAGAAATGATAGAGGTTTGAGAAGCGCCACTTGATAAAAATTTAATCTAATATCAAGGATTGCACCCATAAGCTCTTGAACAATGGGAGGACAATAATACTGAAGCTATTCCAAAGAGATAACTGTGGCTTGATCTCCTTTTTAGATGAGAATTAAAGATCATGAAAGAGGATGACCTGGGCGCCCTATCCACCAAGGGACATTGAGTCATTTTATATATATCAAAAATCTCTAATAAACAGAAAGAATCATATATTTTCCCCTATTGAACTTATAATTGTCTTTGTTTCTTTGCATTTCTACAATAATAATTATAGTACCCAGGATAGTTTCCAACAATAAGACCCTGCAGAAATAAAAGTGCCTCGCCATCACCTCTCTACATCAATTATGTTCTCTAGTGTTATCTTTAGAACTTCAAGATTTCCATTAACCTCTTCTCTGGAAATTCAAACATATCAAGTTATGCTTTCTCCTTGAAAAAAGACAACCGTGGAGCTCACTACATAGGTACCCAAGTTGTAATTAATTAAAAAGTCAATCACAAAATATTAAAGATAGCTCTAGAAATGAACTCCTTCCCTTAAATGGGGAGAGGAGCATTGTCCAGTGGATTGGTGCTTCTCAAAATGAAGTACAACATATACAAAAAGAGAACTTGGAATTGTGGGGTACCTTTGAATTCAACCTACCCAAGAAAGATAGCAGTCATTTCCATCCCCAAGATAAAAACAAAACTGGCCCCATTTAAAAATCCTAGAAAGAATATATTCTACCAAGAATAAATTCAGGTATTCATGAGCTACCACTATCCCCTCTTATATGCAGAGAATCTACAGTTCAATTGCATAGGCAAGAAATGAGCTGGTTAGTGGGACAGAACACTACCTAAGCCAATTTTTACATCCTGCAATCCATCATCTCCTCCAACTAGTGGGTTACTATATCATGAGATGTTACACCAACTAGGATTGATGCAGGGCCTCAATTATAAGTTGGTTAAACTTTTAAAAAGCTACTTCCACTTACATCTGGGATAATCGTGAAGCCATTTGTAATAACTATCGCCTCATCAAGGATGCTTGGAATCAAATCTCCTAACAGAACTCTTGAATTTCTGGATATACGAGGACCCACCTCAATCAACAATTTCAAGGTAAGGTATTCAAAGTATGCAAGGCATACAGAACACTGCATTGGAAGTTGCTTCACAGACCCAGAATTTGGAATTAACATTAATGCAATTTTTGATAAATTAAAAGCGTTGCTTACCCAAATGCAGAGCAGGGCTGCTACCTTACTGAAAGACCTGAAGGGCCTTGAGGGCCCCTGGGACCACTAAGATTGTCAGGTCTAAAGGCACCCAAGTTCCCAAAAGTCCAAGAGGACCTAAAGGGGTAGAGTATGACTGGGTTCCAGAGGGCCAACTGGACCCCATAGGGTAAGCGCTTCTTCAACTGAAGGTCTCAAGGTTCCCATGTGAGGCAAGATTCTTCAATATATTAGAAGACTTTTAGAAATTGAGAATATTGCGCAAGACTTGGATTTTTCCCTGAAGGTAGCCCGTTTGATTATGACATTACCTTAGGAGTTTTAGCCTATGATATGGAGAATATGCAAGCTTTCACGAAATTTACTGATAAACATTTGGCAATATGGAAAAGTAACATACCAACCTAGATGCTCAGGCCAGCCATTGTGAGCCTAAAGTTCTAAGCTTAACATTCAAGCAAACTAGAAATCTGATGTCAGTTCTTTTAGTAGATTAAGGTTCAAATTACAGGATGACTGGGAGAAGATATGAAGACAGATGAACCAACGAATTCCTCAAGATATTCCAGTTAGTGTCTACTTAACTTAGCCAGAGCATCAAGATTGGCATCATACTCTTTCCACGCCAACCAACTCCTTTCAGCCCCAATTTCAATGATGATTGTTTCCAGCCAGGAAAGCATCACATCATTCTTAAAGCGCCTACAAAAGTGCTTGGAGGATGCCACCAATATTAAAAGGTGAAGTATATGCAACTCTGAATTTGTGGGAAATACTAATAAAAAATATGATCCCCACCTATGTGAATGCAATACCTGATACCAGATTATTATCACATATTACAGAAGTTGCCATGAACAGACTCTTCTTAGTCAAAAGCAAGCTATATGGTCATCCGCCTCAACAATGAAAAATACCTTAATTTTTTGCATCATTTTTAAGCCAGCACTCAGATGTTAGCTTCTAATAATCAGATGTCTTTAGATGATACCATTACTGATGTTCTTTCTGTCTCAAATCTTGGCCTGAGGTTAAGCTCCAAATGAAAGGCCTCAAGTGAACCTTTTCATGTATCTGTGAGATCTAGGATGCTCTAGTTAATCCCAGCAGCAATCCTTAACTAGTACTCAGTATTGGTTTGGGCCCCTATTAAACCTGAGAGCTCACACCATAGAGACCAAGGAGAAGAACGTTTTTATCTGTTCATACTTCAAGGGGTATTGGCACACCAAAGAGGAATTCTATAAGAGATGTGCAGAGTTGGCAGTATGATAGTTGTTGTAAAAATAGAGGTCATCCTGAATAAAGAGGATCTTTGTGCTGACGCTTCCTCTACTATGCCTCCCAATAAAATCTGATATTATCATTTAGGTTGCAATGGGGAACCCTGAGACAATGAGTTTAACTATTCTGATAATAAACAAATTGACACATCTTTTTCTTCTGATAAGTCGCCAAAGTTTCTCACCTTGGCACCACCTTTGATATCATGGTAATCAGATTGCATCCAAGGTCCATAATATCCCTGTACTCGCCATAGTTGCCATTAGTTCTCCAGTGAATTTAATCATTTTCAAAATATAAAAAGTTAAAGTTGTGACTAATATGACCTAATACAATGAATATGTCACCTTTAGGCCTCAGTGTACCAGATATACAGCCTACTCCAAGCTCCCCCTCAGGTTTAGATGATTCTTTAAACGCCTCAGCTATTGCCTTGGTTAACTCCAGTTTAAGATCTAATGCTAGGCACTATTTCTACAGGAGTATAACACCTTTATATTATTAAGCATAAAAATTTATATTTTTACTGGATACTTGCTTTCCATTATGTTTAAAACGTCCAAAGATAATAAAAAAAAGCATAAAGGCTCTCACTTGTTTATTAGAGATGGAGATTCATATTGATCAGCTTGAGTACTCATGATAAGCTTTAAGTTAGACAACCATTTGAGGTTGACCACAGCATTAATACCCCTAATACCTATAGACCTTACTCTCCGCTTTGAACAGCTGGTTGTGTCCCTTGGAAGATTACCTGAATTACTAAACCAAACAAGGATTAAAGATGTAAAAACGTTGAACAAATGACCACCCAATTTCAGTACTAATGTGGACATCCCAATAGTGGACCATAAATGGGAAGCGCTAGTTTATTCAGGAGCTGCAGGGAAGGCTGACTCACCAGAGGCCAGGGCTTAACTTGTAAGGGACTTATTTGTGAAGATACAAACGCAATAATGTACATTCTTTTATTTACCTTAATAAGAGGATTTTTGGGTTGCGCTTGCAATGGATCTTCAGCACTGGAAGTACCTAATGAGACTACAAAAATTTTGGAGACTTTATTTAATAAAGACTTATTTTTTATAAAAGCTCTGCGTTTATTTCATGATATACTTCTTCATACAGTTATAATTATATGAGTGAAACTATACCTGTGACAATATTGCCAAGTTAATCTTGATTGCACCATATCACCTTCATGGTTCACATGTGAGACTACCCCTCATATTTTGGATGAAGTTGGATGGTTAGCCTGTATATTCACCAGAGCCCGGAGTGATCCTCCCAGGCTCATAGATTATAGTGGATATCTGAGTCCATGAAAGTATTCTGTCAGATTTGTTAGGCTTGCCTTAGTAGGCACTATGCCAGGTAGTGCCTGCTACCCTCTTTCTGTAAAAAACATGCTCCTATCACCACCCTGCTTAGCTGGCTTTATGTATAGAGAATAAGGCTCTTAAGCAGAGAAATCCCTCAGATACATAGCCAAAATGGCATATTCTGTCCCAGGTAATTTATCTTACACCCCTGCCACTCTCACAAAATTCCCCAAATTTTTTAAAAATCCCAATTCCCCCGACTTTGCAATACTTTTATAATAATTTTCATATTACAATTTGAAAAATTGCTACAAAATAATAACTCTCTGATATTTCCATTTCCATTTTCTCATTTTCTATTTCCCTGACACCCCTATTTCATTTTAAAAATGTTCATGGTCAATTGGGCAACAAGGCCTCCATGGGTAGAGCATGTCTTTATTTTGAAACTTTTGAAATTTTTTTTGACTGCTTAATTAGGGAGCAGCCAATCATGGCGTGCCCAACCACTTCTTCCAGAACCCCATTATTGTGATTTTTTGCAATTCAAACTTTCCTCCAATGCGCACAACCCCAAAATGCATCCTGGTATCTTGTTGCAGACCCCTAAGAAAATTGTGGCAACCCCCTAAAGCCATTCCTATTATAAGGCCAGTGCCCTCACGTGAGAGGGTACTAGCCTGTTTTTTATCTTTCCCCTTAGTTTTTTTTAATAAAAACATTTTGCCTCTCCATATATTTTGAGTTTTCTGTTTTTTATTTTTTATTTATTTGAGGCAAGCCAACCAGGGGACAGACATTACCAAAATGGAGAAAGAAAATATTGACATGAAACCTGAGCAGGGTCAACTATGTTGTAGAAAGTTTTTTTTCACCTCCAGATCAGGACTCAGATTTTTCTGGTTACATCATGGGTAAGGTTTTCATGTTATTATACCTACTAACTGCCAATAGCTTCCTTTGGCTGGCACCCCAATCTATGTGCAAAGGGCGGGAATTGAACCTGCAACCTTCAGGTTGGTAGCTGTACGCCCTACTGACTCGCCTTCCTCCCCCTTGAGTTTTCTGTTTTTATTAAAGCCTTTTGAGAATCATGGCGCACATTGCTGCTAACATGATCCACTAAAATAATTGTCCCCTATATATAAATGCATTGAACCATCTATATTTTAATTGTTTTGAGCTTAAAATGGCTTCTCAAAAACCTTGAAGTGCTCTCTGAATTGAACTTAACTCCCTGACGCCTCGCAAGAAGCCTTTTTAAATTTTGAAGGGCAAAATCTTTCCAAAAAAAGAAGTTTTAACAACCCAGGAATTCTCAACCCTGCATATACTGGCTCAACCTCTGTATTGCTTGCAATTTAACCCAAAAGAATGCACCATTGTCATCAATACTCCAATAGCCTACTTACAATTAGTACCCATTAATGATATCAGCTGTGTCCATGGGTTTAATAGCCATTATAAAACTTTATATTAATGAGCCTTCCACTGTGGCGCCAGTCATAAAATCTATAGGAAAAGGGCTTACCAGAGAAATAAAGAAAGTTGATGAGCTCCTGGAAGAATAATCTGATCTATACTTCACATCCACATTTGGTTTTGGAAAATTAAGAAGTTATACACAATTTGGAACAGAGGACTCTTCACCTATGTTCTCACAACCCTATTGAAAAGCAAGTAAAGAGGCCCAGGTAATTACCAAGCTTGAAGAGTTGCTAATATAACATTTTTGGTACCCACTCAAAGTCCTTGGGCATCTCCACTTTTGCTCGTTCAAAGTAAGGTGAGAGCCATCTGGTCATTATGTATTCCTGTAAGCTCAAAGCGTGACCTGGAAAAAAATTTATCCCCTCCAACAAGCTGATGACTCTCTATAGCTCTTGAATAAAGCCCAATACTTTTCATTGTTATATCTTGCCAGCAGTTACTGACATACTGAATTAACTCTTAAAGATCAAGCCAAGTGCACCCTAATCATAAAATAAGGGTTACTTTTTTATTTCACGTGCCACAGGGACTATGTAAGTCCTCTCACACCTTCCAACTTGTTATGGATGGAATCTTGGGAGACTTGAAGTTATCCTGCTTCCTGGTATACCCCAACAATTTCACCATCTTCTACAAAACTTTCAACGGCAACTGAGAGTACCTTCATTGTAAGCCTTGGTGAATAGACCTTACATCTTAATTGGGAGAAATTTCCATTTTAAACCAAGAAGGAACGTAAGCCAGTGGTCATCCCTCTTATTACCCAGGGCAATTTGGTCCATGTGGTGGATTAGAGGTGGATAACGAAGTAAAACCTAAAATCGTCTCTTCCTCCCCTGCTTACCACGTAAGAGTTGATGCAGAAATTTTTGGAAGGTGTGTCAGGAGGTGCAGTGGTCAGAGGCCATTACCAATGGAAGGTCTACAGCAGTTTCCCCCAAGAGTATCAATCCCCTGGTTTAAGTTCTTCTAGAAAAGATAAATTGGTGACCAGAAAAATTAAATTTATTATAAAAACACTCAGGTCAGAAATGCCCATCCGCAAACCCCTACAATGTTAGTAAAACAAGCACATTCCCAACAGGTATGGTAACAAAACTCCTTCTCTAATTCATGGAACTGGCCATATGTGGCCTGGCTGTGGGCACAACCTGTTGCCCACTGGAGGAGTTGTTATAATTGTTATGAGCATTATTGTGTTGGAATTAGTATTTTTTTTTAAAAAATTTAATACCAATTCAACTGGGCAGGTCTAATCTGAATTGGTATTGGCGATTGTTCAGGGTTCATTTCGCTATGACTGAATCACAAAGATATTCCCAACATTAGTGCGCTTAGTCCCAGTTCCCCATTCAGTGAGAATATATGGCAGCAGTTACCAAAAGGTACCACTGTCAATCCATTTTTACCTCTTCCCGCTCTTTAGTTCCAATAAAACATTTTTGAAAAATAAAACTATTTGTAAGTTTAAGAAGTCCATCTGACATTTAGTGGCTATTTTTTCCATCTTTTGTAAATTTCTGGCTAATATTTGCAGTTGCCAAAAAATCTTGTTGAATCCCTTAATATTAATAGCTGTACCAGAGATTTCAGGCTGGTGTTTTAAGTGGTATTCCATCCTGAGGGCCAGTGCAGTCTTAATAGTATCAGCACAATCCATAACATAATGGAGCTCATCAAACTCTTATACTTCTCCACCCTTCTATGTAAGTGGGGTGCTGTGTTAGTTTTGGTTTATGAATGGAAGGTCCAATCTTTGGTAAGGAGGCGGTTGTTGGGCGGAGGGCCCATTTTTTAGATCATAGTTTTTTCACCGCAGTTCAAAATATCTCCTAAAATAAAAAAACAGTAAGGGTTCCTCCTGTATCAAGTGTCAAAATCCTCAGTCTATATTTTCCCCACGCCTGTACAGCTTGGACGGGTTGCAAGTGTGGGTGTTTTGTTAACCTGCTACCCGCTTTCTCCCCCTGACCCGCTGTTCTGTGTTGTGGTGATAGTATTAGTGCAGTCAATTTGGATGCTCCTGGAGTATAAATGTCAGTGAATCTGTTGGTGCAGTTGTTGTCTATCAGATAACATCCATAAGTAGAAGTTATCCAGGTGTCTGGAACTATGGTTTCTCCCCTCGTGGATGGGTCAATGAATGGGCCAGCACTTAAAACTTCCTTCCCAGTTACGTCATGTAGAGTTGCTATCAAACGAGATCAGGCCTACTTTCTTACTTGCTAAAATTCAGTTGGGATCTCATGTGATATCCATTAATGCTCTCTTGAATACAGGATTATCTAAAAACTTTATGAACTTTCAGGTCACTCAGAATTTGGATTTAGATCTTGATGCAGGGTCCTAAGTTTTAAGTATATCATCAGCCTCAATGACTTGCTATTTAGTGAGATTCCTCTTTCCATTCTTAGCACATGCATTTGCTTCTTTAACCATTTCACCACGGTTTCAGATTTAAAATTCCTCATTATCCTTGGGGTTGGTTGGCGGTGGTGACAACAGTATGGGAATCCAGCCGATTCTTGCTCACTGGTTCTTGACGCCTGCTGGATTCTACAACGATTTATAAAAATTTAAATAAATGAATAAAAAGCGCTAATAAAAATGGGATTTTTATAAATTTTATTATCAGCGCAATAAAGGTGAAAATGACCCCCCTCAACATCTGACCATTTAGTATTTAAAGTACTTCGAGGGTTGAGGGGAATTTGGGGATATGTTTGGAATAGCTTAACCAAGTCTGAATTAGGAAATATGAATAATAATGTATCACAGCTCGGGAACTCACTTCAGGGTAACAGAACAAAAGAGGAGGAATTCTGATTGGCCCAAATGTACCTGTGAGGTAACGTTATGAACTTGAGCCAATCCCCATCCAATAAATTTCTTGCACCTTGGGGGACCCTGCCAAGCCTATAAAAAAGGGGGTTTCCGCTTAGGTGCGTTGAAGGACTTTGTTGGAATCAGGGGAGTGCCTTCTGATGATTGCCCCAAGGTCCATGGCGAGGTCATAGTAATCCAACTGGCTGATTTTACAGCTAGTGCCCATACAGGCTTTGAACTGGTGTTACCCCAATTAAAGGGGTTCCACTGAGAATCGGCCAGGGTCTTTTGGCCAATATCCTCGATTTCATCCTTTTTAGTATCATTAAATGAGCTCTTAAGAACATAGGAAAATCGCAAATGGCTGACATTTCCCTTCTTTGGCTGAATTCGACCTAAGACATTCATACTTTTCAGCTGTTAGGGCAAAATCTGACAAATAGTTTTGTATTTATCTGGAGCCACAGCCTTATGTCATTTGCGAATATTCACTCATATGGTGAGTTTTTACTTACAAATACCTTTCCCCTACTGAAATGGCAGGGATATTATAACTCCATGCCCACTGCATTGTGCCAAACTTCCAGCCTGAGGAAGTACAAGGACATTTTTAATTTAAAAAGGTCAACCATCTTCCCTCTCGCTTAAGTATGATCTGACCTCTTGTTTTAAAAGTAGATATAATCAATGACAACTGTCCTCTGTGCCCTTATACAGAGAAAGAAGATAAGGTTTTGTAGGCGTGGTTAAACGATATGCTCAATGAAGTAGGGTGTTTAAGAAATCATCTTCTATTAAACCCCCATAGTTTCCACGAAGAAGGCCAATGGAACGTTGCATCCCTACGTGGACTATGGAAACTTAGGTATCACCTTTAATGATCCCTATCCCCTCCCACTTGAACAGATGATTAGCCAAATGATTGTGAAATCCTGGGTGTTTATAAAGCTCAATCTCATGAACGCGTTCAACCAATTTGAGTGGCAGAAGTACAGGAGTGGATTATGGCGGTTTGTACTAGAAGAGGGATCATACAGTCCCACATGATGACTTTTGGCTTTAGAACACCCCGGGCACATTCAAGAATATAATAAATGATATTCTCAGTGAACTGAAGTTCACCTGTGTGATGGTGTACATAGATGATATCTTCATGCATTCTCCACTCCTGAGCGTCATGATAAGGACCTGAAGACGGTGCTGGTTGCGGATCACAAGGTAGAACTGTATTTAAAACCCTTCAAGTGCGATTTTTCAGGGAGGAAGCTACTTCCTAGGTAACTTAGTCATAGATGATGGTTTCTTGATTCCTCCCAGAAAGCTCAAAGAAATCCTCATGTGGCCCATCCCTACCACTCTGAAACAGTTGTAGAGCTTCTTGGGCACATTCTTTGAGTAAATTTTCCCCTGCCCTTTCACAGCAAGCTGCACCACTGCATCCCTTAATGGGAAAGACTGTTCTGTTCAATGGATCGAGGGGTGCCAATGGGCGTTTGATGCCATTAATGAGGTGTTTTGGAAACTCCTATCTTAACATGAGGACTTAAAAGAGCATTTTAGCATAGCGTGCAATGCCTTTTTGGCTAACATGGTGGCAGTGCTGCTTCAAGCGCATGATGAGATGGAACATCTGGTCACTTACTTTTCGTGCAAGTTTATTCAATAAAAACAATCCTGGGCCATTTAAAATAGGGAGTTAGATGCCATGGCATGGTCGCTTACCCACTAGGGGTACCTCCTTCAAGGCGCGCGGCATTAAGTGATCATGCAGATGGATTATCAGGTCCTAATGTATTTCCAGAAGCCCCAGAAGTTAGTGCACCAGCAGCTTTGGACGTTCCATAACTTGTGTAGCTTAAATTTTAAGTATGATTTCATAACAGGTGCATTAAATATTTTTCCCAATCTGCTGAGTAGCAACCCTTCCAGAATCTGATGAAGTAGGATGCACAATAGTTGATTATGGTGATCCCTTCCACCCTGATTTTCACCATTACTCATCTCACAAATTTTAGGGCAGATTGAGCGCTGGATGTGCCATTGGTATCTTGAGTGCTGGTGGGTCAAATCTCTTTCTTAGGATATGGGGATGTTTGACCAGTAGGTGCAGTGAACCACAAGATTACTCAATACTAATTAACTCAGAGCCAGCTTGTATTCTATGACCAGTTTTTGGTGCCTCCCCAACTATGGGATGAAGTTATCTCCGCTCATCATAATCCCCCAGCAGTGGATCACTCCAGGCACAAAAGTGCCTCATCTGATAAAGAAAACATTTAACTGGCTAGGTACCTTTAACGATGTACCAGCATGGATCACCAATTGCGTGACATGTGTGCGTGCTAATTCATATCAATAAGGTCATAATGGTCTTCTGCATCCTCTGCAGCAGTCCCAAGTCCGTAGACATTGATATCTGTCACCTTTTTTTTAAGCTATCCTCTTTTGAATTTAGTGTGAAAATGGTGGTCATGGAATGATTTATGAAATTCTCTCTTTTCGCCCCTTGTATGTCAGCCATTCTCTCCGAGGAAACATCCCATATTTTTGTTCCCCCATTTTTCTTAATGATTGGCATATCCTAGGAGATGATAAGTGATTGGGGACCTCAGTTTATGGCTCACATCTGGACGGCCATTTTAAACATCTTAAAGATCCAGATGTTCCAGTCCATGACATAACATCCCCAGTCTGATGGTCAAACAAAGTGGGTCAACCAGATCCTCTAACAGTACCTCCACTGTTACGCCTCTGCCATACAGGATACCAGGGCTAATGATCTTCCCATGGCACAGATTGCATACAACAATACCACCCACTCATGGACTGGGGTTTCCCTATGAGGCTATCCTGGGGTATAATCTTCATTCATGGTTGATCCTTGTCTTTGCCCCAAAGTAGCACCACTAAGGAGAAGCTTCAGCAGATTTAGAGTACCCAATCTCTGGCTTGGGAACACCCAAATAAGGCAATAAGTGATTACAAGCAGTTTACGGACTGCAAACAGCTTATACCCCATGAAATTAAGATAGTTTTGTTAAATATGCTAAATACACAACACCTGAGTAGAAGGTACCCTAAAAGAAGTTCTCAACTAAACATTCAAGTCCTCACATGGTGGAAGATGATTTGAGTAATGAGGCCTTCCAGTTGGCCCCCCCGTTTCATTTGTAGCAAAACTCAGTATTACAAGCTTCAAAGTTTACCTTTTTAGGGGAAGGAGCACACTGTCCTTGAACCAACCGTGATCATGGTCTCAAAAGAAGCATAGTGGATGTTATTAAGGAATCATGTAAATTAAATCATTTTGTGCAATACTTGGTCGCCTGGAAGGCCTTTCTTGTCTATAAGAACAACTGGGTTAGTGATAGTGATTGTGGTATTTACTGCTTATTGTTGTGTCCTTCCATATTGCATACCTAGATGGTCCTCATCCTCACCAAAAGGTTGCTTCCGTCTTGTCAACTAAGCTACACAAGAGCACAAGGATGGTGCTCTCATCCATGTCCTAGAGGGGGTGCTCCCCAAGATTTAAGAGGGAAGTGTAATGTAGCCTTTATAAACTACTCTTGCAGCTTAATTGGGAGAAATTTCTTTTAGGGCCAAGAATCGGCGTAATCCAGAAGCCATCCCTCTTGTCACCCTTGGCGATTTGGTCCATGTGGTGGAAGAAAAGTGGGTTTGTAGACCCCTTAGAAATCGCGCCTCTTACTTCCCTTGTTGAGAATTTATTATTCTCGATACTAGGTGACTCCATAGGCGTGCCAGGCCAAACAGTATGAAGACTGCTGGCCCTTGCTTTGTTCACAATCATTGGCGACCTTTCCCTAAAAATTTTCAGGGCAACCCACCAGCCCAGAAAACCAACAACTTCTCCCTATGAGGCATGACCACTCATCATAGCTCAGAGGTCCTCTCCTGTGACATGTCCAACGCTTGTGGTTCAGTAGCCTCTATTAACTCCTTCAGTTTTACTCACCTTAAATCCTTCCAGTACTTCATTGTTGATGCTAGTTACCCAAGTTCCCGTGGGGTTTCCATCTAGTTTAAGGTTTGGAGTTGGTTGCGCCAACTACTTCAGGTGTTTTAACCCAGCACCTAACATCTGGGGATCTTGAGTCCCACCTTTTACAAGCTAAGGTAACTACTGGTAAACAAAAAACTTAACAAAAATGGGAAAACAAATATTAGATTTTAAAATCTGAAGATTTGAAGATTAGAAGATTAAAAGATGTCTTTATTAAGAGTGAGATCAAACTATTTATAAGCATTTCTTGCCTGTCCATATCATTGGCATTTATTTCCAGCATTGTCAGCACTCACTGGAAATTCTTCCTGCTTAGTATTTGTCAGCACTCTCACTGGTAATACTTGTCTTCATCAAATATCCATGATTATATTAATCCTTGATTAATCATAATCTGAATTATTTAAATATATTGTTATCCTTGGCATAAGTTGCAGGTGTCAAATCAAACAAAAATGCTGTTAAGGATTCCGCCTGATACTCTCACAAAGTAAAATTGCGATTTGAATTTAATTAATTAATATTTAATGGTTTGGCATCCTTGGCATAAGTTGACGGTACTCTGAAATAAATTTGACTTTCCGCTGGAAATCTCACAATCAGTTTCACATGAAGTTGGCACCAGGATAAGAGCCTGCCAAACTTAAACAATTAGTACTAATTAGTTTGACATCCTTAGCATATGTCACCAGTGTCAAAATTTACTGAAAACTCTATTGGGATCATTTCCCAATATTTTTTGACATTAAATTTGAGCGATTCATCATCTTAATTGATAATATTAATTATCTCAACATCCTCAGCCTCAGTCGCCAGTGTTGAGACCCAACAAATCCTATTGGGGATAAACTCTAATACTTTCTTGATCCTGAAGATCAAGACAGCTCAACCCAAATGAATGGTGAGCTCAAATTGGAGTATTATTATTAAATAAAGAATTGAAATTAGCAAACTAATTGGCAACCATTCTTGATTGATTATTATACTAATTTCATTAATTTGTGAGGAATATCATCTGGTTAAAAATCTAACACCCCTGCTCACCACCCAAGAGTTGATTCAGAAAATATGGGAGGTGTGTCAGGAGGTGGCAGTGGTCAGAGGCTATTACTGGCAGAAGGTTTGCATATAATTCCAATAAAAGGCCCCTTCCACTGGTCAAGTTCTGCTAGCTTAGATATATTTGTGACTGGCGAAGATAGATTATTTAAGCCACCCTTGGGCTGATAAATCCTCATCCGCCATTCCATTATGACATGAGTAAAAACAAGCCAGTCCCTAACATATACAGGTGCAATAAATATCTTCCCTACCACATGGAACTAGCCATATGTGGCCTGCTGTGGGCGCAACCTGCTGCTCATTAGAAGAGTTTTCACTATAGCACCAAGCGCAATTGTGGTAGAATGAATATTTTATCAAGCAACATAATACCAATCCAACTGAACAATCAAAATTGAAATTAATATTGTTGATTGTTTGAGGTGACAATCTACATGATTGAATCACAAATGTATTCCAAAAATAGTGCACTTGGCCCCATTTTCCCATTTATTGAGCATATAAGGCAGCATTCACCAACAGGTAATTCTGTCAATCCATTTTAACATCTTCCCACACTTTAGTTTCAATTAAGAATTCTTGAAAAATCCAATTCTATTTGTGAGCTTAAGAAGTCTGTCAGACATTTTGTGAATATGATTTCTAATTTTGGAATTTTTTGGCTAGTACTCACGGTTGTTCTTTTCCTTTTGCATCTCTCAATATGGATGGTTGTACCAGAGGTATTTTAGCTAGTGTCTTGGGTAATAATACATCCTGAAGGCCAGCACAGTTTTATTATTTTCAGCATGCTATATGACATTCATCAGGTTTTTGATTGACTCCTGGAGGCATCCCTTAAACTTAAGCCTTCCAAGTGTCATTCTTTCAGCCAGAAATAATTTTTTGGTGAATAAGGTCACCAAGCGAGGAATCTTACCTTTTCCAACAAGATTACTGTGATATATCTTTGTTGGGATTTTTGCCCATATTCACAGCTGGCTAGAGTACCAGGGATCACTAGGGGATAATTCCCTAATGTGAAGTGAATTGGATATCGGTTGACCCTGATTTCAGAGTAATTATGTTTGGGAGATTTTAGGTTATTCTCCTGGTTGAATCCCTTGGGGATTATTATGGAAGAATGCTTAAGATCTCTTCGGGCAGAGCTGCCAACGAAATAGGGGCATATGATAGTTAATCAACTATCAGTTGTACTGATTGGGATTGGATCAGGTTTCATTACTGACTGATTGGGAATTTAAGGATCAAAACATGAGGTGAGTGATGCTGCCTGCAACTAGCAAAGCAATCAGTTGGTTAGCGACCTGCTTTAATGGGTAACAAGTCCCATTACCTAAGCAGGTCACTTGGCAAATATGGTTGGTTCACTTGGATCAAGAGGAATACATTAGGGACACGTTTTCTGACTCTTTCCATTTCAGGTCTCGAGGATGTCCAACAATGGAATCCTAGCCAGGATGGGGAAGATCATTGCTGCTGAGATGAGGATGGGTGATTCAATGGCAATGTCTGCCAGCTCATTGAGGAAATGCAAACTGAGGGTTGGGCACCAAATTCCACACTATAAATTCCATAAAGAATTCACTAATAAAAAACACACTACTGCACAAAGTTAGGAAGAGATATAGATCAGCTCGACTCTCCATTTGGGTGTCACCCATCCTGGGGTTGATACAGGTGATAAGGAATTAATCAGCCAGGTGGACTGAAATCCTTGTATGGCAGGAAGCCAACACACTACTTTAGACTATTGTACACTACTTTACAAGTATACTTTTATCAGAATCCATTGTGAGTTCTATATTTTCTCAAGGATATAATTGCTGTGTATGATAATTGGGAGACTCTTTAATATAAATAGTAAGGATCTGAGTGTGGATCCAGAGAAGAAGCTGAATCAAATTGTGGATTGCTGCCAACAGTGTGTCAAACCAGAGAAACCATAAACAGGGACCTAAGCGTAGATTGAGTTAGGTGGTACAAGGGAACAAATTCCTTTTCTGAAATCATAAGTACTTTAAGAGGAAATACTGGTTGAGCGTTGGACTGAAATCTAATACTTCCATTCAGCTATGGATAATAGTCACCATACTATTATCAACAATTATATCAACTACTATTATACAATGCGGTGAATTGCACAAAACCCAAACCTGTGATAGTAATATATTTTTAGGGGTTATCAGATGATAACAATCAGGAAAATTTTAAATTTCTTACAAAGTGATGCTCACTACAGGGGTAGTTAAGTAGAAGAAATTAGAACGTGAAGTCATATGAAGATGTTTCTAATTACAGCAATAAGTTACTAAGAAAAGTAACATTAATGAAGACAGAACGTGAAGTGGATCACGTTCATTTGCATTCACTCAGCTCAGAAGTGGATCTCCAAGTGAAGCAAATTGAAGATACTCAATATTCAGGAAAAGGACTTGCATCCTAGATATGGAACTGTCTAGTGCTGCAAGTAAACTAGTTCCATCTGACATCTACCTGAGATGAAGAGGAACAGCAGGGCCAACTCAGGTTGAAATTGGGTCCACTTGAACTAGTCCTGAGGAGTGAGTATTTATATGAGACACTAGATGAGACATTGGATGAGATGGAAAGCAATCAACTAAGAGAATTGGATTGCCATACCAATGAAGAGTATGAAGTCAAAACAGGAAATGATTGATTCAAGATAATGGAGAGAATCGGTTGATAAATAAAATATAATCAGTGTTCAGAAATTGCTGGAGACAAGTTCATCAATTCAAGATGGAATTGGATGAAGCTAACAAGGCCAGATCAATATGTGTGATAGATAGATCGTTTCAAGATACACCAGTGATTTATTTCTAACGTTTTGGATGGCCACGAAGGCCAAAAATCGTTTTTAGGAGAAAAACGATATATACAATAAAAATGGAACTGTTGAATAAATGAGATACAGAGATTCAAGCATCAGTTTCCGAAATATGAGATGAAATTAGGACCTGTTGGATGAATAACCAGTCAGGATTGAGGGCCTAATGAATGAAAACATTCAAGAGTATTGGAAAAGTCGGCAAGTGTAGCCTATATGTGAAGAAACAGCGCTGCTGGCTGTATAGTGAAGAAGGTCAATACTAAAAAATTCGAAGTATTGGACCTAAGAGAAAATATTTGCAATGTTCCCAGAGGACCTCTGAACCATAAAATGGTTATGTCCTGAGATTTTGG
The DNA here is from genome assembly GCA_022478985.1 of Massospora cicadina. Lineage (NCBI taxonomy): Eukaryota > Fungi > Entomophthoromycota > Entomophthoromycetes > Entomophthorales > Entomophthoraceae > Massospora > Massospora cicadina. The sequence continues at coordinate 193,597 of JAKSZP010006585.1, forward strand.
TCAGGTCCTAAAAGAGGACCACTGAACCAAATAGATGGTTAAATCTTAAAAGAATAAGATTTTGAACCATGGTAACTAATAGGTCATAGTATATCTAAGAATCAGTTTGGATGAAGGGGAAAAGAAGTACCTCTGAACATTTTTGTAGGTTAGAAGTATTATTGCAAAAGAAAAATACAAATTATATATAAAGGATATAAAATATTAAATATTGATTTTTATGGTCCATGATTTTTAGACCTATGATGAAATGAGATTGTCAGCATGGGTTACTGAGAGAACCAGAAGATCGAAGCCATAGAATGAATGGCAGTGCTGAAGTGTGTTGAGATATCCAAGTGTTCTTGGAATGTTTAGAACTATAGAAGATTAATTCAGAATTTTCAGAATTGCTGAGCCCTTATTCCCTCTGTCGAAGGATCTGAAGAAAGAATTCATATGAAATGAAGAAGCACAGAATTCCTTTGATGAGTTATGCCAGTACCTGATAGATTCTCCAAGTTTGAAATATCCAAAATTTGTTTGAGAATTTATTATACAAATTAATGCATGTTGATGGCGATTGGCGCCATATTGAGCCAAGTAGATGAACTTAGGGACAAATATCCAGTGGCATATGTGAGCCAGACATCTCAGCCGCTGAGAGAAACTACACTGTAACTGAGCGTGAATGCCTTGTGGTCATTTACGCCTGTAAGCAGTTTAAAGTGTACATCCACAGAATGCTCTATAAAGTGGTGACAGTCCACTCCTTGTTGCATTGGCTTCACAATTTGCATGAACCAGAAAGATGACTGGCCCAAAGGGCATTGAAGTTACAAGCTTACAATTATGAGATTATCCATTGAGCAGGGGCTTCTCATCAGAATGCAGATGGATTATTGTGGTTACCAATGGTCCAGATGGTGTACCGGCAGGTGGATGAGTTATTCCAGAGAATGGTCGATGGAGAAATTAAGAACAATGCCCCAAGAAATCTAAGGTGCACTTTGAAAAGCGATGGAAAACACTGAGACCATGGATGGACAAGTTTTCAAGATGATTAATGGGAAGTGGTTACTATTTACAAAGCTGTCAGAAAGAGTAGCTATCATTCAAGATTCTCTTATGGTTGTTGGGCATAGAGGCCTGAGAAAAATGACTGACCATACTCACCAGTAAACTACTTGGAGTCAATCAACTATGATGTCGCCAACTATCTAGCTTGTTGTGTGGAGTGCCAGTTGCATAAGCAACATGAGAATACAACTGGATACTGACTGGTCGCCCTAGATTTGATTGGCTACGGTGTCCATCGATATGATGGGACTACTAACAATGAGCACAGGGGGAGTTAAGTATATAATAGTTGCAATCAAACATCTGAAGCGATGGGTCAAGATGAAGGCCCTAGTGAAAGTAGATGCTACCAGTATTGCGAAGTTCACCCTAGATCAAGTAGTATACCAACATGGATGCCCGCAGGTCCTTCTGAGTAAAAATGGGACAGCTTTCACATCTCATGTGATCCCATGGTTAAATGAGTTAATGGGGATCCAAGGAGTTGTGTCTGTACCTACTAGATGGAGACAAACGGACTGGTGGAACGAGTTAATGGAACACTGGCCATGACGTTGAAGAAGCTGGTCGCATGAAGAACTTCCGTGTGGGGAATGTACCTGAGTTCAGTGACATTTGTCTTCAATATCAGTCATCATACGGTGACAGGAAAAACGCCATTTGAGTTGCTATATGGGAGGAAGGCCGCATTGCTGCCAATTTTATATTTGGTGGTGGACCAACATTGGGGATGAGTGTTGAGCAGTACCTGAACTGATTTACAAATATCCTGATTGAAATGCAATTGCAAGCATTCAATACAACTTTGAAGAAAAGGATATGAGCGAAAAATAATGGACAATAAGAACTGGCCAGATTATCAGAATACCAAATAGGTGAAAGAGTTGCCTATTGTGATATGCATGGTTTCAGGAGAGAAAAAATATTGGATGAATTGTGGTCAGGTCTGTTTGAAATTATTGCCAAGACAGCTATGGACACCTAATACATCAAGAACCTCTTGGATGGAAGGTTAGTAAATTGAGTCCATGCTAAGTATTTAAAGCAATGTATCGAGGAAAAAGTAATGAAAAGTGTTCCTGAAGGACCACTGAACCATTAAGTTGGTTATGTCCTAATGATTTGGTCAAGTCTGAAAAAAGGATCTCTGAACCAATATAGATGGCTAAGTCTTAAGAAAAATAAGACCTTTAAACCATAGAAAACTGGTAGGTCTAAGTATACCTAGGATCCAGTTTGGGGGAGTAAAATAAAAAGATGGACCGCTGAACTGAAACAAGGTCAAGCATCATGGAAAAAAGAAGAAATAAATAAAAGATTGATAAAAATATTGAAAAAATATTATAAAAAACCCCATAGAAAAACTGACATATTTTTTTAAATTTTTATTTTTTATTGATTATCCTCGATTTGGGGATTATTCTGCCTATGTCGCCTCCTGGGGGAGGGAGGATGGATCGCAGTAGGAGTGAATAGCCCATCAAAATCTATATGAGATTGGATGCTAGCAAGGGCTAGACCTACACAAAACCAAGTTCCTTGAGCAGATGCAGATCCCTGAGAGAAAGCAACTAGGGGAAGAGAAATTGAAATGTTGGAAGAAGCCAAATGCAATACCCTGGAGCAGGGAGGGAAGCAACAGTACAAGAAGAGGAAGTCAGTGAATAACCCTGAGTAATCCTAATATGGCACCAGAGCTGAAATATTGGTCTTGAGTGCTTCAAATGGGCTTCGTCAAGAAGACTGGACATATGGGCTGGCAATGAAAAAGATATACTAGATGAGGGTTACCAAATCATGCCCCCTATTAAAGCCATCAGTGGAAGATACCAATGGGATGCACCAGAAACGAGATAGCCATGTAAGGAGCAAATAGCATCCTGAAAGCGATAACTATGAGCTTCTCAGAAGCTGAAACAGAAAGAGCGATGGAAATCAGGAGAGGCTGGAAGCTTCATGGCCCAACTTTAAAGAACTTGGCTAGCAAAGTGAAGAGCATAGGCTGCAATATCCTGATCTAGGATGTTTTCAAGATTGGAAGAATTCAGGGCTATGGACAAAGCTTAAGTGACTTTAGCCCTTAATTCTGCATAGGGGATTTTTAAATTCATGCTGTTACTGATGGTGAGTTTGGTGGCCAAGACAGCTGGCTTGTAATATTGACCTAGTTGGAAGAGGAACTCTGGAAGCAAGTCTGCTCCAGTGAGTAATGAATGATTGAGAGCAAAAGGCATTACTTCAGGAGGTTTGATGATGATGTTAGGAGTATCTGCGAAAGGAGCCAAATCCAGGAGAGTCTCAAAATCTAGCTCTGGAATCAATGACAGAGGAAGGATTGGCCACGAGTCATTTAAGACAATTGCTAAACTGGTTTAAGTGGGGTTGGTTACCACTTCTGGTAATTCCACGGAATAATTAACCACTGGTACTTGACTAGGAGTATGAGTCCTGGAAGGACCATAGAAAAGGTTCCATCACACAGATTGACTCATCCACTGGAAGAGCCAAAGATATTGATTGACAAACTATTGAACAGTTGTTGGTACCATAACTCAGAATTTGACATGTGAGCTGGATGAGAGGGGGGATGTTAGACTTATATGATAGTCGACATTATGTAATCTGAAATCAATTACGATCCAATTCAGAGAAATTAATCAAAAAATTAATGGGATAAGCACTCCAGAGAAGAATTAAGAATGATATGAGCCAAGAGGTTATGGGAAGAAAATAACAAGGGCGAACATAAATGAGCATTCTTAATTGGGCTGTGAAACAAACATTGATGGTAAGTGTTCCTGTTAAAGATGAGGAGAAAATCAGGAAATTGGGGATGCTAGACCAATAATCCTGAATATTACAGCGGGTTATATGCCCTGAAGGGGGAAAACCAAATCCTGGGATTATTATTATCATGAGTATATCAATCAGCCCAGAATGACAGAATGTCATTGGGACCACGCTCTGAGTAGGCAGTAGCGAGGAGGAAGAGGAAGAGAGCCGCATGACAAAGTTCATCTGAGCAGCATTGAATACTAGTGATCATAATCCACTTGAGCAAATGGAGTATCCAACTGAGTGTCCAAAGCAGTGTTCTGCCACGATCCTTTTCTTGCTGTAAATCTTGATAAGAGGGGGGATGTGTTGGTATTTTTGCCCATCTTTCCAGACAGCTAGATTACAGGGATTTCTAGGGGATAACTCCTTAATGCAAAGTGAATTGGAAACTGGTTGACTCTGATTTCAGGGTAATTATGTTTTGGAGATTTTAGGTTATTTGCCTGGGTCATATCCATCAGGGATCGATCTAGATGAATGCTTAAGATCTTACTGCGCAGAGTTGCCAATGAAACAGGGGCATCTGATAGTTGAATAACTATCAGGTGTACTGATTGGGATCAGTTGGGTATCATCACCAACTATTGGGAATTTAAGGAATAAGTTGCGAGGCAAGTGATGCTGTTTGTAACTAGCAAATCAATCAGTTGGTTAGCGACCTGCCTTAATGGGTAACAAGTCCCATTACCTAAGCAGGTCGCTTGGCAAATATGGTTGGTTCACTTGGATCAAGAGGAAAACATTAGGGACACGTTTTCTGACTCTTTCCATTTCAGGTCTCGAGGATGTCCAACAATGGAATCCTAGCCAGGATGGGGAAGATCATTGCTGCTGAGATGAGGATGGGTGATTCAATGGCAATGTCTGCCAGCTCATTGAGGAAATGCCAACTGAGGGTTGGGCACCAAATTCCACACTATAAATTCCATAAAGAATTCACTAATAAAAAACACACTACTGCACAAAGTTAGGAAGAGATATAGATCAGCTCGACTCTCCATTTGGGTGTCACCCATCCTGGGGTTGATACAGGTGATAAGGAATTAATCAGCCAGGTGGACTGAAATCCTTGTATGGCAGGAAGCCAACACACTACTTTAGACTATTGTACACTACTTTACAAGTATACTTTTATCAGAATCCATTGTGAGTTCTATATTTTCTCAAGGATATAATTGCTGTGTATAATAATTGGGAGACTCTTTAATATAAATAGTAAGGATCTGAGTGGGGATCCAGAGAAGAAGCTGAATTGAATCAGGGATTGCGCCAACAGTGTGTCAAACCAGAAAAACTGTAAACAGGGATCTAAGCGTAGATTGAGTTAGGTGGTACAAGGGAATGAATCCCTATTCTGGACATCATATGTATCTCGAGATGAAATACTGGCTGAGCGTTGGACTGAAATCTAATACATCTATTCACTATGGATAATAGTTACCATACTATTATCAACAATTATTAACACTTACACACAACGTGGAGAATTGCACAAAACCCAAACCTGTGCAAATAATATTCTTATAGGGGTCATTGGCTGAGAATAATCAGGCAACATATAAATTTTTTACAAACGTTGACTCCACTCCAGGAGTCTTAGGGACATACAGGTGTTACAAGGTATGATAAGGTATCATAAGCATTATATACCACGATTTTCTGACTTTGCTGAACCTTCGGTTTATTTATTGCATAAAAACGTCCCTTTTGAATAGAACCTAAATCAGGACCAGGACTTCAATCTCCTCTGGAAGGCCCTAATTACTCAGCCTAAGTTAATTCATTAAAACTTTTGATAAACCTTTCATAAAATTTAACCACGCCAGTGACATGGCCGTTTGTCTATCTTAGCATAATAAGATGTTCAACATGTGTATCCAACTGTAGCTTACTTTAAAATAACTTATCAAATGCCCAATTAAGCTACAGTTTAACTGAGTGTGAGCATTTGGTCATACTACTCATGGTTAAACACTTCTGACCTTACTTATACAGGAACCATTTTACCATTATCACAAGTTTGCATCTCTAAAATGGCTTTAAAAAGAAAGATCCTAATGGTTAAATAACCAAATTGGATCTCAACAGTAAAGTTATGACTTTACCATATGTTGAAATTAGCTCTTAGGCATCAGATTTCGAAGGCGTAGGTTTTATACTCAAAATAATAAGGTAAAGTATGACGACCACAACCTTAGTAAACTCACAAGAAGTACAAGTTTAGCAAAGGTAGGTCTATCATATAAAACAAAAGCATTATGTAGTATAGAGCACCCACAAGTACTCAACTGATAGCCATGTTATTTTCTTAAGCTATGTTTCTTCTAGCAACGCTGTAAAAAAGGGTCCTTTTACCCTTCTAATTCAGTTCACATATGCCATTCTACTAGCGTCCCTATTGGTGCATTTTAGGTTACTAAGCAGCGCGAAAAAGTAGTAGACTAGTGAACTAATAATCCAAATTAGGCTAATTAAGCGAATCCTTAAGGCTCAGTGGATTTCCATTGCAGTTGCAATCAACTGATTGCATTAAGATGTACAGGTAGAATGCCATAATAGTATTAGAATCATTGTACAAAATTTTATGCCAGCGCGAAGGCAACATAGAGGATAAACATATAGGTAATTTAGAGCAGATCTAAACCTCAAGGCCAGAAGCCAAAGTGATTACTAGATTGAGGGGGTGTATTTTTCACTGATGGGGTTACAATTCAATCCACCATATCTATAAATCTATGGCGCTGAGGCAAAGTAACAAAAGTATTTTAATACAACTTAAGCGACTATTTAGTAAGTTGAGGGCCAAGCACTCATGACCGCTTATGCCATAGAGTTCTATTTCTGAGTATTAGCTAAATATAAGAATATTAAGTTAATATTGCATTAGGTGGTTGATCAAACCACTTGTAACATTTACCCCTACCTGATTAAACATCAGGTAACTAAATTGATGTGGGTCAGAAGATCATTGGGAGCTAGAGGATGGAGAAAAAAGTTTGGGTAATGCTTCTTCAGAGAAACGGTGTTGGGATTTTTGGTTAACCATATTATTCCGCCTGAACAAGATTATATATTTGCTTGTCCACTAGACATTCATCCCGCTATTGTATATGGAAGTTGTAGCTCTATATATGATGACTATTGTTTGGAAAATTATCTTAAACTATATTCTATCAATCAGCTGGGTTTTAATCCTCCAGATCAATAATGTTTCATCAGGGATTTTTACCAACAGTAAATAAGCAATTAAGTTGTGGATTTTAATATTGATATTTAAATAGGCTTGTAGGAGTTGATTGGGTTTTATTGACAATTAACTTAGGGATTTTTTGAGTTTCTAGGCAAGTGATTACACCAGTAATATCAGCTGGTGTTTTAACCTTTTAGTAATATGAACTTCTGGTTATAGAAAAGATTCCCATTACCTAAGCAGGTTTCTAACCTTGTAAGGGTGAATTTCTGGGGTTGAACGAAGGTGTTGAAACGCATTTTTCATTTTAATCCATAGATAAGGGCGTGTTTGAATAGGGGAGAGAACCTGACTAAACTGATGAGGAAGATCATCGTTTAGTGCTACGCTGGAGGGTAAATTCATCAGCAACAGCTGCTGTTCCCAGTTTGAGGTGCCAACAGAAAGTTGGGCGCCGAATTCCCTATATATTCCCTTAAAATGATTTATTAAAGAAGATTATTGTAGACAATAAAATTTTTATTTATTATATACTTGTTGTATATTTGAGTATTCTTGGTATCAGAGAAGAGGGATCAGATATTCCTAGAGCTAAATACTATTATCAAGTTTTTTGCAGTTCCTGCGTCAAGAGAAGAACCTCTGAACTAGACTTAAGTTAAGTTCTATCTGAAGGAAGGGATTGAAGTTTAACCAAGAAGGACGATGAACTATAATTGCCAGATAAGTCCAAGGAGAGACCTTAAGCAATAATTAGGAGTCAAATTTTAAGAGTAGAAGTTCTCTAGAACCTCTGAACCTGCTGCCAGTGGGTTAAGTTCTTTTGTTATCCAGATGTTGCTTACTTCAAAAGAGAAGTTAAAAAGAGAAAATTTTTAATCTCTGGAGATCACTTAGTACCTTCACTAGTGAGTTGAAGGAAGAACTTTTACACCGGTCCCAAGGAAAATCTTGAGCAGGAGGAATATATGGTCCTGAAACGCTCAACTGTATACTAGTAATCATAATAGTATCAATCACTCACATATCTTAAAAAGTAATCAAGGTGGGTTGACCTTGGGACAAATATACCACACCAAGATTTTTTATAACCAGTACAGGTTTTGAACATGTGTTGAACGAAACCTGCACTAGAGTGGAAGCAGATACTACCCACCCAGGCTTACCACCCTATTCGCCCACATATATTATCAATTTATTTATCAACAAATATTGTTTGTATTTATAAAGAGCCTGTGCAATAAAAGTAAAAGAAATTTGGAGTTAAAAAATATGCTTCAAAGTTTAATAATGGTGCTTAACCCAGAAGAGAACTTGAGTGCAAAGCTCCCAATTTTTACAATTGGTGCACAATTGAATATCCATCAGTTCCCAAAATTTTCATACTTGGCATGTACTTGATTAATGAGATGGCTTTAGTAGGATTCTTCAGAGTGTAGGCATCTATAGATGTCATTTTTACAATCTCAAATAGTTTTTTCCAAATATGCACTAATTTTTTGGTTCATCCAAACCAATTATTGTTGTAATACAAGAACAAATTCCCTACAACAAAAATAGGTAAGGTCACCAGTCCTTATTATCATGTGCTCTAGCCTTGGCCTTCTGAGCCAGAGTGTTTATGTAAGCCAAACTTCGCAACAGAATCAACCTTTATGCCAGCTTCTCATGGTATTTCTTAGGACTAATACTCACTTTGGTGACATATAATTATTTAAGTGGTGCAATGCAGGCTGCTTCCCATGTAGTAAAGTAAATGGAAAGTGCCTCATGGCCAAGTGAAATGTGATTTTGTATGCGAATATGGAGAAAGGCAGGAAAAGATTCTAATTGAACTCTTTACCCTCGACTAACTTACACAAAAAACCAACCAGCATAAAGTTTACCCTTTTGATGGTGCCGTTGGTCTCCATGTGATAGGGTGTAGATAATATTCCATGAATGACACTAAAATTGTTAATCTTAGAAATCAACTGGGATATAATTTTGGTCTCATTATCTGCAGTAAAGATTGAGGGGCATCTCTAACAATAAATGATATTCTCAAAAATAAACTTACCTATGGTTGTAGCCCCTAAGTCTCTGACTGCCTTGGCCTCCACCTACTTGGTTAGGTAATCAATGGAAAGATAATATTTTAAATAACCAAATTATTGGTCAAGAGCCTCACAATGACATGGAGACTTTGTGCCAGGAATAAGTAGGTATAAATAGGTAATACAAGTTGATTTTTAATAGGGAGCCTCAGCCTTAAATTCAGGGCAACATCTGAGAGCTTCATGAATATCATATATAATAGAATCCTAATAGTAATGGGATTGTAGCTGCTCAAACGTTTTCTCAATTTTACCATGGTCCGTCAACTTATTAGCAGTGATAATCAGGTCCATCCATTCAGTAGGTCTATGAAACAATAAATGTTGTTTGTCAATAACCTTATACTATTCCTACCTTCTACAAAAGTATTCCGCCCAATGTTGTCCAATGTTTGTTATTTCAATAGGCTCATTTTATATTGCTTAATCATTTTGTTAAATAATTCATCATCCTTATCAGCCAGTAAGGTTACAGTAGGCAACCTAGAGTCTGTCTACGTATTGATGCTTTATACCAGGTTGGTGTTAATATCAAAATCATACACTTGTAATTTCAAGGCCGAGTGGGCCAACCCTTCTTTAAGCTCCTTTAGTGTCTGCAATCAAAACAAAGAAGCATGGTTAGTTACCCCTCTGAAATGCACACTGAGGAAATACCCCAGAATTGTTTGCAAGAGTAAATAAAGGCTAGACATTTTTTTCAGTAACAGTATGTCAGGAATAATGGGAATTGTGCTGTTATGGGTGAGATTTGAACGCAGGATTAATTGCAACATGATCAATGGAGCTCCGTTGTTTTAAAAGACATCTAAATTGATAAGGTAAATGAAGTACAAAATGAGTAAAAAGAAAGCTTGAACCCTTGCTGAATCTGCCAAATCTTCTGACAAAAATCATGCCATTCAGGGATCTCCTGATTCTGACACCTTATAAAAAAGTTCATGTGGCCAGAATACTTTGCATCCTGCTGACTGATCAAAAATCTCCTTATCCAACTTAAGCATGATCTTCTACCAAAATTCTACCCTACTCAATCCCAAACTTTCAAACAAACTTTTAAATATCTCTGATTTGATATCAAGTAAGATATTTTCATTTTTACCTAGTTATACAACTAGAGATTCTTCCTGTTTTAATAAAGAGATTCTTGCCTGTTCGCATGAACAGAGATTGCCAATATGACGCTGATTCCATCAGGATATTGCCATAGAGAGAAAGAGACCAATAAGAGATTCCGCTGGAGCTACTTACGACCAAAATTATTTAGCCTTTAAAAAAACCGACTTTAAATTAGACAACATTTACCAAAATAGTGCTTTCTGCAAGACCCTTCTGAGGCTACCTGGTGAAGACATACTTACAGGATAAATAACCCCAGAAATAACAGCACTATCAATATGGCAGAGAACAGGAATTTGACTAAATGGGTCATTATCATTAACAAAGTTACGCCTATACCTCACACTTGAGAGCTTGAATTTAGAGTGACCATGACCCTTACCATTTCAGCCCCAGATTATTCAATTTACCAAATCCATGCTGTTAAAGTTGCTGACACTTTCACAGCAATACTGGATGGATCTATCACCTTGGCGGGAGATCTAGCTGTAGACGCTCCACGTGGATTGCTCCCATCATGCAACATCTATATTCCCCTCCTGACCTTCCTGGAAACAAGGTAGGAGTGGCCCTAACAGAAAAATACCTCTAGTTATTTGTTCATCCTGCTTTACGCCATCAGATGCGGTTAATCAAGCTACACCACTTGGAAATACAAAGAAAATTGGGATATCTCAACGAAATCATGATCACATCCTTAAAATTTTATGAAGCTTCATCTAAAAATAATAGACAAACGTGATGCATTCTGGACAATTACCAGGAGAACAACAAACTTCAGCGTCGCTTGGCTCAGATTATCACTAAATTTATCTAATACCTGCAAGGCGAACTTTCCCAGCGGATGATCTATGCAGCTACTGATATGGACCAATGAGTGGAACGCGCTTTGTCTAATCCCACTAATCAAATATCTGAGAGATGTCAAACCACTGATTCCTGAATTTCCGCTTTAGATATCCAGATTCAACAATTGAGCAAATGAACCGCTATTCCACCTGTCAGAATTTTTACCAGATGGATTCTCAAATGATTAAGTTAGACATGGGATGAAATAGGCTAATCCTGGCGGTATGGCTTATCAACTGGATTTCATGTATTAGATGATTGCTAAGTAGTTGCTCCCCAATTGGGTTGTGCCAAATTAAGTATTTCGCCAAGATTAGAAGTTAGTATTAAGTTAAGCCAATTGATGGCCCAAATTAGGTTTACGGATTATTGGCAGCTACTAGCTAAGGATAACCCATTTATATTATTTAGGTAATGTCAGTGGAAACTGATGATACAGAGTTTGAGGCAGCCAAAGATGTTTCTGGCGCCTAATTTTTTAATAATTGAATATTGCTTGAGTAAGACAATCCCCAGATGATTGACTTTTTGATTCAAAACATGTCATCAGCAAGAAGCCAAGTTATTCTGAGTTTACTAAAAGGCTGAGGATGTTTCTGGCTCGTTATTACTAAGTCTAATCCATATTCAATATTATATTATATATTAATTTATAAGGCTCACCAGTGATTGTTCGCTAAGTATTAGCTGAAAATAATATTCAGACATTGGGAAGGATGGGGCAAGAGGGTCGACATCAGAGAAGAGAGAAGTGCTGTGAGAGAGAAAGAGATTGGTTGGCTAGAAGAACCAGTGATGAGCCAATATGTCAGCGATGGGTGAAGTAGCCTTTTTGTACATAAAAATACCTGGTGCCTCCCTATCAATAAATATCTCCCTTTGATTATTCTCCCTTTTGATTCAAGTTCATTTTTATACTTGTTGGTTGAGGTTTAGGCTGGGGGATCCCCAAATGGCACAGGTGATAAGCCAAGGGGTCAGCCAGCGCTGCTGGCCCTGACGCCTAAGGCGAGGTGGCAAAGACCAATCAGTTATCATACTGGGTGGGCTGCAAACTAGAAGAGTCCACTGTCACCAGAAAAGCGATTTTCTGATGCCACCAATTCAGAAAGTTATCATTTAAAAAAGAACTTCTGGTGCTGCTAACCCTAGTGAGCAAGAGAAGAAACAAGGTCTTTCAGGGACTGAAGGTCCTTGCAATCCCCTTGACCCTCTACACCTATGGGTCATTCTTTTAAAGAAAACCGCAAAACTCAGATTAAGACTCTTGAAAGACAGTTACTAAAAGATGGCCTAGGAGAAGAGATGGCTATTAAAGGGAATCATCATGATATGGATCTTACTTTGATCTCCTTGTACATTAATTATGCAAAAATGACAAAACCTTTTCGCTCCTGATCAACTACCAGAAATATGAACAGCCTAAGTGAATATTTAACATAAGCATATGAACTCTAAGCTTCAAACAATTGAGGCTAAAAAAGATACTCTTTCCGCTCAATTGCGTTTCAGTCTACTAATCAAAAATCTCCTCGACTTCTAGATACCAAGGCTCCTTTTCTTATGACAATGACTGCAACACTACTCTATATGATGATATGAATAGGTTCTGCCACCAATTTGATAAGACTATGCCCCATACTGACATAGGCGCTACAGAGCTTACTAAATTTGAGCGACCTCCTTCTCCAGCTGTCCATGTTCTTTTTGAACCTATTGGATGTTTCAAGCCACCTTTTCAGAAATATGTTTCAGGGACCAAAACCATTCAGTCTTATCTCTTTGTTTATGAAGGTGTAAGTGAAAGAGCTATGGATCATCAGAAATGTCAGCACATTCAAACCTGTTTGGATGTCAAAGCTCAATCAATCATGATGTCATACTTCAAGACGTGTACCACTTGGGTGGCTATAAAGGATATCACTTATTAAAGATTTGGAAGTAACATTCACCTTACCAACCGCAAAAAGACTTTCATGCAAATCCACCCAAGTTGTAGAGACAATATCAAATTTGCCAAGCAGTTTTATCATGAAGCTCAGGACCTTGCATCCTGTGATAGAGCTAACTTAGATGATTCCATCACAAATGTTTTCTCCACATTTCACCACAGTACCATTCTTGTGCTTTATTTCCATATGTAAAGAAAATGTACAATATATACTAAATAATAAAGATTCTTAAAAGGTGTTGTCTGAGCTGGAAGTTTGTTAAACATCTGATAAAGGAAACTGGCCTCACATACATGCAATAGGATGATTCCAGAGATCTGAACTCTGTCGCAACCATTGCTCTTATTGCTGAACTTTTGGCCATCAAGAGGACTCCTGTTGGAAGAAAAATGCCAGTGAGGCGGAAAAAGTGGATTCTACTTCAGGCGCGAGGAACACTCTGCTGACGACTCCATGCCCTAATCTCAATCTATCAATGCTTTATGCGCTGGATGTTCTCTCCTATCCAAGCCTGATGAATTGGATGTTCCAGACTCGTTGATTTTTAATAAATTAATTTCTTCTTACTCTGCCCTTTTCCAGTCTTCTTCATCCAGAAAAACAATTTACTCAAACCCCATTCTGGTACTGAAGTTTCCCAAGTTGAAGTTTCATCCATAAGGTATTAGTTTTGGCTTAGTTTATACTGGATCTCCAGTTAGTGTCATTTCCTCCTAACTAGTAAAATAGACAAAAGCCACTCAGGATAAAAACTACATTTTAGATTATGGGACCACGGGAACTCATTGGACTCATTTTCTGGGAGCCTACTCATCCCTACTTCTTCAGTTTGGATCTCTTGTAGTGTCAGCTCCGGCAATTGTGCTAGAGAATGATGATTTTGACCTTCACATAGGACACAATTCCTGGTTAAATTTGGAGCCAAATTAGTCATAAGATTTTATATTTTCTACTTTATGGTATCAAACCCCTAGTCATCAAGGACACCCCTAAAATGAAAGGAAAAAGCCTAAAAGCTGTTTACTTATGAGCTCAAATTCAAATCAAGCGGTTAGAGTACTGAGTAACTGGGGATAAGGCCTAATTGCCACCTTCCAGTGCAGAAGCCAAATAAGGGATGTCTGTATATACTACAAGTCATATAAATATACCTTTAAACTCTCAAATTTTATTGAACACTGGGCTCCAAATTACCATTACGCCAGACCATTTACTGGAGATTTGTGGAGATCCTGATATGAGCCATTTAATAACCTCTTACCTGTCCTGGAATTTAAAAATCTAGATTACCAGGGCCTTTTAACTATTTTGATGGCCAACTTCACTGATCAACCTATGTAAATAAAATGAAACCGACCTGTTACTTATGTTAGAACTCTACCTGCTCACCAAGTTAAATATGTCCGTGGGTGTAGAACTTTGTATGACCTAAGGATTGATGAAAATTCTACAATAGCCCATATTTTAGTATTTGTAGGTAAAACCCTCTCCTCCAAGAAAGAGAAACAAGTGGATGTTCTGATTGAAGAGTATGCTAAGCTATTTTCCGCATAACCAGATGATTTTGAATGATGAAGGGTGCTCAGCAAGGGTTCTTACAGGGTATGCCCCTCCAATCTGTATTCGACTCTATCATAAATCTAAGGTTGAAAAGCCCAGGTTACAAAGGAACCAAATTAACTCCTAGACTCTAGATTGCTAAAACTGTTGCAAAGTCCGTGAGATCTCCATTGCTACTTGTACAAAAAAAGATTAGTCATTGGGTGATAATGGATTACAACCAGCTGAATGCCATTACTCAAAAAGACAGTTATCTGCTACCCCATATTGATAATCCATCATGACTCTTATCTGGATCTTAAATTTTCTCTTCAAAATATCTTATAAGCGGGTATTGGCAGATTAAGCTTGTTCCAGATGATAAGGAGAAATGCGCCCTTATAGTGAAGGGTTATTTGAGCCTACTAGCATGCCTCAAGAGCTATTCAACGCCCTGGCCACATTTTAAAGGGCGATAGACTGACTATAGGTAGATCTAAATGCCATGTGTGTTAGTTTATTTATATGATGTGACTGAATTCTCTCACACTTTTTATCAACATCTAGCCTTTCTAAAGGAATTGCGCGACCATCTTCTCTCTGCCTCATTGAAATTAAAGCCCACCCATTGACATGATTTTATTAACCAAAATGGAATTCCTCAGGCTTAAGGATATTTGGGAAGGATTTCGCCAATACTTGACAAAGTGATTGCAATTTTTGAAAATTACTTAACCAAGCAGTGTACACAATATTTAAGTCTCCCTTGGAATGGTCAGTTATTACCAACAATTTATTCTATGCGTCACCAAGCTTACCAAACTCTAACATATCTACTTCATAAAGAGGTTTTGTTATGATAGGAAACTCCCAATAGCAGGCTTTTTACATTCTAAGTAAAGTTCTTGTTACAGCACCTATATTGGTACATCCCAAATTTTCTAACATTTTATCCTTTTTACTGATGGTAGTGGAGTAGCTGTTGGGGACATCTTGGAACAGCTTGATGCAAATAAAATTGATCACCCTATAGAATATTTCATCAAGACCTTAACTCAGGCAGAAAGGAATTACAGCGTAATTGAGCACAAGTGTCAAGTTGTCCTGTTGAGTATCAAACATTTTTGTCCTTTCCTATATGGGAACCAATTCAACATTATAACGGTCCATGCCTCTCTACGGTGGCTACAACAGATGATGGATCCCAATGGACGATTTGGCCGCTGGGCACTCGGACTCCAGAACAACGATTTTTCCAATTATCTACCATAAAAATGGTACACAAAACGCCAACGGATTGTTCTGGCTACCCATACTGACGCTCTATAATTCTGAAGAGGATCAACTTTATGAGCGTATCGCAAAACCTGAGGAATGGTGTTTAGAACTTCTGGTGGTCCAACGGAAATAATACAAATGGGTGAACAGACTCAAATTGAAGATGGTGTGTTGTATAAGAAGGTTGGGACCTCCTTGCTGATGTATGTCTGAATAGTGGCCAGAATGAAGTCCTCTCTAAAAAACTCATAAGAATGTAAGTCATGGCGTGGTAAAGAAGACCCACCAATGGATGTAGGAGCGTTATTACTGAGATGGGATGATTGAGATGATTCAGACGTCATTGTTTCTTTATTCACTTGCACTACCAGAAATCTCCCAATCCAATATACCAACAACAGCTCATGGGTCCTACTGCCTCATTTTCTAAAGTTAGTATTAATGTTATTGGTCCCCCGCCTACGGCAATGTATGGCCATCTCTACATCATTCTAGCCATTTATCACTTTACAAAATGGGTTGAGGTCATCTCTGCTGCTTCAACCGCCTCTAAAACGACAACATCCTTTTTGCTAAAACAGGTATTCACTTGGAATGGCAATTT
This sequence comes from Massospora cicadina, assembly GCA_022478985.1. Taxonomy (NCBI): domain Eukaryota; kingdom Fungi; phylum Entomophthoromycota; class Entomophthoromycetes; order Entomophthorales; family Entomophthoraceae; genus Massospora; species Massospora cicadina. The sequence continues at coordinate 210,121 of JAKSZP010006585.1, forward strand.
AAAGATGCTACTATCTTATAATGGTGCCAACTTCAGCTCCCAAGTGATCTCTTATCTTAATTCGCTTATAGGCACATATCACACTTTCACGGTTTTTTACCATCCAACCATCAATGGATCTGTGGAATGAGAGCATAGTTCACTAATCTCCATCCCCTGCAAGATGGCTCAATCTGACCTTTTTGGTGGAATATGTACCTTCCATTGGCCTACTAGCATAATGCGTTAGCTACCATTGCATTGTCCAGATGTCACCTTTTGAGCCTTTTAGGGTGAGAGCCGATTCTACCCTCCACTTTACAGCCCCTATTGGAAACCTCTTCACCAAGAACAACTGAATTTAGCAATCCAAAGGCTGGCAGATGATTTGTTACAATCACAAGCTTTTGGCCGCCAAGTCTATGAGGACTATAAGCAAATGAGAAGCTGACCCAAGAAATGCCCAAAAGCTGGTTTTTCCTGAATATAAGTTGGTGACCTTGTCCTATTCTACATTAATGTTCTGAGGCATGATCCACAACCTTGATAAGCTATGAACAGGCCCTTACTAAGTAATCTATAATTGAGGGCCAGAATATTCAATATCCTCTGTCAAATCTAGCTCTTTTGTGAATTATGTTTACGCCAGATTCCTCTGAAATTATGTCCCTCATTGGAAAAATCTTGTGGGGGCATTGTCAGGAATAATGGGAATTGCACTGATATGTTTAAGAGTTGAATTTGAAATAAATTGCAGCATGACCAATGGAGCTCCAATGTTTCAAACGTCATGAAATTGATAAGGACAATAAACTCATAGATGAGCAATTGGAATCCCAAACTTTTGCTGAATCTGTCAATTCTTTTGACAAAAATCTTGCCATTCAGAGATCTTATGATTCCGCAGCCTCAATCAAGGTAGCTGTGTGCACCGGAAACCTTTGAATCCTTCTGCACCAAACAGGAAATCTTCTACCCAACTCAATCATAATCTTCTACCATAATTCTACCCTACTCAATCCCAAACTTTGGAACAAACTTTAAAATATCACTAATTTGATATCAAGCGAGATACCTTCAGTTTTTCCTAGTTATACAACTAGAGATTTGGCTAAATTAATAAAGAGATTCCTGCATGTTTGCATAAAAAGAGACTTCTTCAATGACACCAATTACATTGAGATATTGCCTTAAAGAAAAAGAGACCCCAAGAGATTCCTCTGGTGATACTAAAGACTAATAATCATGTAGCCTTCATAGGAATTGACCTTCAAATTAGACAACAAAATTCTAAAACATTATAATTTCGCTTGTGGATATTGAGTGTCCTACTGCAGTACAAGGCAGGGTGTTCTTCCCCCTCAGTATAAATCTTATACAACACTGTCCCTATGACGGTAAGGGATGCATCCATATGAATAAAAAACAGTTTATCAAAGTTTGGATACATCAGTATTGGTGCCAGGGTTATCAATGTCATGATTGATCAAAGGCGAGCTGGCAATCCCCCGTCCATTTAAACAGTACTCAGTCTTAAGAAGGTGAGATAGCAGCATTCTATTTTACTAAAATTTTCACAAGCTAACGGTAATAGCTAATCATTCCCATGTATACATGATTTTGTATATTCCACTTGTATGTGACATTTTTTGATAGCCTCAACCTTAGCAGTTTGAGGCGTTAAGCCTTGTTTGCAATGACAAACCCCAAATACTCAAGTTATATGGAAGAAATTGCACTTGGAAAGTTTGATTTCAAATTGGCTTGAACTTCCCAGCTGAAATATTCCTATAGATGCTACAGATGATCCTGTAAGGATTTACACTAAGGGCAAGAAGCCAGGTGGTGCCTACTAACACTTTACAGATAGTAAAGGACAATTTAATTTTGGGAAAATACCTATAAATGTGCCCACACCAATCCCCCTCCTGCATACACTTAATATGTTGATAAGATTAAGCTCCTGTGCAGAGAAATACCTCAACTCTACCAAAACGTTAGTAGTACCCTAGGTAAGTCCAACATACTACCTCCCATTTCCCCATAAACTGGAAAGTTTAAAAATTCTGTAGGCGTTACAATGTTTAAATTAAAAGAATGTGATTTTGCCAAAGATTAAAGAAATTTCTGAACCCAAATTTTCCATCCCTTCCATTATTCACCTGATGTCTAATCCAGATAATTCTATAAATTTGCTGTCAATTGAGAGCAGTTCTCTAAAGGTGGAGCGCGTCTTGATTTGTAAAAAAATTCTTTATAAATTTCAAATATAGCTAAAATGGGGGCAGAAAATCATGGCGTTCCTCATCAACTCCCCAACCTCAGTTCTTTTTCCACCTTGTGAATTAGCCCTCTCCCTACTCAGTTCCTATGAAAGTTTGCGAGTTGCCCCTCTACTCCCCAAAGCAAACCATAAAAACCTGCAGCATGAGATACCAACCCAAGAGCCGCAGAACCCAAGACTGCGCAAATGAACCATAATATGCCTTTTCCCAATATAAAGACCAGTGCCCTTACTTGTTAGGGGAACGGCCTATTTTGTTCTAATTTCCTTTGGTTTTTTAAATCATTTCCTCCGACTGATCTTTAAAGTTTTTGCCTATTGAAGAGAATTTTGTTCATCGTGGAGCGAATCATGGCCACTGTCATGATTATGATATGACTGGACAATAATCTTGGGACAGTTAGGTCAGTTTGGGAAGAATCTGCCGAAATGTTATCAGTTATGATTATTGAGTGCCTCAAGATGAGGTGATGTTAGGATATAATGGGTCTATTATTGGATTGCCTCAAATTAAGGTGATAGAGCGATGTCAACATTCGATGAATACAAATTAAATCGCCTACAATTTAGGCAGCAGATAACTAAAGAATAACAAGCTGAAACGAGGAGAATTGGTGGAACTGAAAAGTCCAAGCTATGAGAGTGGTATCATCTGAAGCCGCTGTATATAAGCAAGATGGGCGATTAAGAGGGGTTGTTGGTTAATAGGAAAAAGTGAGTGAAACAGTGAGGATCCGCTGTGTTTTATTATATTAAATAAAATATTGTAGTGGGAGCAAGTGCCCCTATAATTATTATATTAAGTTTATTCTGTTGTTACCAAGGGCCACAATCATCATATCATTATTCTATTGCTCAGTGGGCTACACCCTGTGCAAAACCCCTATGGCGTATATTGAAGATTCCGCCAAATTCTAACAGTGGTGCTCACTACAGGGGGACCATTGACAGTTATAAAATAATAAAAACTCAGTCGCCTGCTATGTTGCATCCAGGTTGCTTTGATAAGAAATCTGCATGACACAATGGGGTCATTGCATATGAGGAGATGAAACTTGCATTGGACACTGTTCTCAGAAGACAAGATGAGCTGCTCCAGGAATTTTGCAGTGATAAGCTGCCATCATTTGATTGTGAAGGAAACCATGGGTTTTTTCGATGATTTTAGTTTGCAACTGAGGGAGCCTCGGACAGGTGAAGGGCGAAACTGTTAATCTCCACCTTGGATGTTGGAAGTGCTGATCAAGTTGTTTGTTAACTTCCAGATAGTTCCGTTACATATCAAGAAGTCAAGGAGATGGTGCTGCAGTTGTTTGGCGGAACTGCAAAGACGTCACAGCAGAAATCTTAGTTCTTAACCATCAGGTTTCAGCAAAATGAGACTCTCACTGCATTCGCTGAGCAATTTATAGTAGAAGCACATGTGTTGATTGGGGCAGGGATTCTAGATGAAGCTGATGTATGCATTGCAATGTCCTCTGCGGTGAAGCCATACCCCAAGCTTTATAATTTCATGGCCCCATTGTTGGAGGACGATGTACCTCTTCTTAAACTTGTTCAGTTTGTACGTCGCTTAGCTGTAACTTTCCCTCCACCCAATATCAAGCAGATTCACACTGTCGCCATAGCCAACCCTAAATATGTGGGGAAGCAACCAGTTGATGCAGATTCTGCCAGGTTACTCACCGCAGTCCAATATCCTTCCCATAACTGCTGAGCAACAACTGACCAACTACCGCTTTGGCCCTAACTATGCTGATTGACAGCAGAAATTCTACCAATGTGGGTCTGATTATGCCGATCATTTTCAGTTAATTTTCCGAGTGGGCCAACTTATATTAAGCACAGAAGTAGACCCTATGGAGTAAGTTGTTTTAATTGGGGTCACACTGGGCACATGGGATGATGGTGCCCCAATCAACAGAACCCTTACATACAACAGGATCAAAGTTATCAGGGAAAAGTCAGAGCGGAGTAGAGATGGGACTCTCTACTTCCACTATCTCGAAGTCATACGCCCACCTGAATCTATTGTATTGAAGGCAGCAGAAGCCTCCCAGTATGACGACACATTTTATTACCAACAGCCGGTTGGAAGAGTAAATGTGTTGATTCAAGCACAAGTTAAAGAAATGGCTGACAAGGTTTCTGGAGCAACTAAAGCCTTACACTTGCCAAATGTTTGACCAGAATCCCTCAGACCAGCTAGAACCATTTGCAGATGCGTTGTCTCTAAGAGAAGTAGAGGTCGCCTTTCCAGTAGACGCTATTATAACAGTATACCCTAAAGTTGATGCGGGTATTATAGGTTTCCTGGGAAAGCTGAACCGTTGAATGTACACATAGTAAATAGTTGGCATTAATCTTACTCAGAGTGCACTTACTGTGATGTTGTGGTAGCTAAAACCAGAGTATGAGCCATAATTGATATGGGCGCTCCTGTTAACATTGGTTCTAATAAGTTGGTGGCAAAATTGTCTTTAAAACCTGGTATAGACCACCAGATGGTGTATGGGACCACTGGAGCAGAAACCACGGTCTCTGAGGGAGCGTATAGTGTGCTTCCTTTGCGGTTTGGATCCTTTGTTGTTGTGGCTCCAGAGGTAGTATTACCATTTAGCAATTATGATCTGCTGATCAGGACTGCTTTTACAAGACATTATGGGGCTGTTGTTGACATGACGGAAGAGACTCTAGCCATACTGGGACAACATTCCCATCTTTTTTACTTCCAGCGGAGTTCCAGATGTACCAATCTTCTCAAGCCAAATTAATCTCGCCTATAGCAATGGGGTGATTCCTGTAAGATATCAGTGGATGAAACGGAAGACCTGAATGCTCCCAAACCAAATTTACAAGTACAAAGGGATTCCGCTATGAGCTACAAACGCTTTGACTATCCATTCTGGGCATCAGGTCATAATTGGGACAGAACTTGAAATTGATATACCAGGAGTCCTGTACGGAGAGGTTGTGGGGCCTTATCAACAATTACAGCTCAAACCTCATGTGGCGCCTGGGTTACTGCTACCAGGGAAGGGGAAGTGAAGGTGTTGGTAGCGAATCTGCGGAAGGAAGTGATCAAGGGTTCAGTGGCACCAAGTGGTGGCTTACCTGCACCTGACCCCTATTGATAAGGTCCATCAGATACATGACTTTGGTTCTTGGGAAGATCTCAGCTTGCTTTAAAAACCATCTTTGGCATAATGACTGTGGTTCCACGGGAGGCGCTAATTGGTCTAATGGGGGATCAAAAGGATAGGGTGATGGATCTGTTCAAGAAGTATCTCAGCATTTTTGCAACTCAAAAAACAACTTGGGTTGCGCTCATGGGGTTGTGCATTAGGTGGACATGGGAGACCACCCCCTATCAGGTCACGGCCTATACATCGCTCAAAGGCAGTGGAAGAAGTTGTATCTGAAGAAATAGATACATTGGTGAAAACAAGGAATGTTGGAGCCATCAAAGAGTACCTGGGCATCCCCGGTGCTAATTGTCAAAAAGAAAGATGGCTCCAATCAAGTAGTAATTGATTATCTGAAGCTTAACAGCATTAAAAAAAAGATTTGTACCCGATTCTACAAATTGATGATGCTTTAGATTGGTTAGGTGGGGTCAAGTATTTCTCTGCTATGGACTTAATATTGGGGTACTGGCGGATCAAGTTGCCAGCGGTGAAACAAGAAAAGTGCGCTATAATAACCTCAAAGGGATGTTCAAAATATGCGTATACCACAGGGTTTGTGCAATGCCCCCACAACGTTCCTGTGGGCTATGGACACTATTATGGGTGACCTAAAGCTGTCTTGCATTCTTGTCTACCTTGACAATATCAACGTTTTTTGTGGACATTCATGGAGCATCTTGGACACCTGGAGCAAGTGTTCCGCCGCCTTGCTGATGCTAATATCTAGATTAAGCCTTGAAAGTGTCACTTTTTTAAGGAACAATTGGTATATCTTGGCTTTGTGGTAGACTCCAAAGGGCTTAGTCCTCAGCTGGCCAAGGTGGAAGCCATCTGCAAGATGACTCGGCCAAGCAATAAGCGGGATATTCAGGTGTTCTTGGGGATGGTTGGTTACTACCAGCAGTTAATTTCCAACTTCAGCTGTATCAGGGCTCCACTCTTTGAGCTAATTAAGAAAAACGTTGCCTTCAACTGGACGGATCATTATCAAACTGCTTTTGATGTATTACGAACCGTGTTGGCTAGCATGCCTATTCTGAAATACCCAATTTCGAAAAAGAGTTTTATTGTGCAAATGGATGCTTCACTTTCTGCTGTAGGGGCTGTGTTATCTTAAAAAGACAATAATAGTGTGGAGCACCCCATTGCATATTGTAGTTGCAGTTTAACTGGCCCTGAACGGAATTACACCATAACTGAGCTGGAGTGTTTAGCAGTAATTTATGCATATAAACAATTCCGGGTCTACCTCTATGGGGTGAAATTCAAAGTGGTAACGGATCATGCCTCCTTGCGCTGGCTACAAAATCTGTGGGAACCTGAAGGGCGGCTTGCGTAATGGGCTTTGAAGCTCCAAGCATATGATTTTGAGATCATGCATTGGCCAGGGGCGAAGCATCTGAATGCAGACTTTCTTTCCTAATTACTCATGGTTGCCATTACATCGGATGTGGCTGACATAATGTACAAAAAGATGATTGTGGGTAAATAACATGATGAGCCGCTGCACGTGATCAAAGTGTTAGATAAACTTAGGCAGAATACCTTCTTGTGCAACGGGGAATTATATAAGCGGATTGGGGAATTGACTCTGAGTTTCCTAAAACCCTCTGCCAGGCCTGTAATAATTATGGATGCCTATAGAGCGGTAGGTCATGGAGGGTTGAAAAAGACACTGGAGTTCTTGCGACCCCACTACTATTGGGAGATTATGCATTACAATGTGCTTGAGATGGTTGATTGTTGCCATCAGTGCCAAGTGGAGAAACCATTCCACCAAAAGACCACCTACCAGCTAGTCAAGCCTCAGTTCGCATGGCATACTGTTTCATTAGATGTGGTGGGGCCTCTTCCAACTGGCGCAAACTGCTCCAAATATATAATAGTTGCCATTGACCATTTAACAAGATGGGTGAAAGCAAGGGCTATCAAGGATTTGGGGGCTGTCACTACCACCAAGTTCATCCTAAGGTGTGTCATACAGCGCCATGGTTGTCCACAATTTATCCTAATGGACAATGGGAACATTTTCACATCACATATATTGGCCAAGTTAAATGAGCTCATGGTAATCCGTGGGGTCTTAACTACCCCCTACCACCCTGAATCTAATGGTATGGTGGAACGGATCAATGGGACCTTGGTAAATATTCTATGCAAACTTGTAAATGAGTGGCCGTCAGACTGGAGCACCCTTTTATCCACCGCTGTCTTTGTGTACAATATCAGCTACCACTTAGCAACCAGTAAGAGTCTATTTCAATTGCTCTATGGATGACATCAGCGCTGCCTGCATTGCTTTACTCCTGTGTTGAGGATACTGGTGGAGTAGAGCCCCATCGCTATTTGTCTGCCTTAACTGAAACACTGATTAAACTCCAAACTGAGGCATATTCCACTAGTCTTGCCGAGAAGATTCAGGATCATACAGCTGACCAAGGTAGATGTAGCAGTCTTCCACAGTTCAGGGTAGGGGAATTGGTCCTGTTTCATGACCAACATGGGTTTGGAAGGAACAAGCTTTTTAGTATATGGAGCGGACCATTTGAGATCATCAAGAAAACGAGGCTGATGCCTACAACATTAAGGAACCTGCAGGGGGTCAAATTATAAACTGAGTACATGTGAAGTTCCTCCGACCATACAAACAATAGGAGCCTTATCATCCAGTCAAGGAGGGGGTAATGTCACGATTTTGATATGAATGGACAATAATCTTGGGACAGTTAGGTCATTTTGGGAAGAATCCGCCGAAATACTATCAGTTATTATTATTCAAGTGCCTCAAGATGAGGCGATATTGGGATATAATGGGTTTATTATTGGATTGCCTCAAAATAAGGCGATAGGGTGATGTCAACATTCGATGAATACAAATTAAATCACCTACAATTTAGGCAACAGAGAACTAAAGAATAACAAGCTGAAACGAGGAGAATTGGTGGAACTGAAAAGTCCAAGCTATGAGAGTGGTATCATCTGAAGCCGCTGTATATAAGCAAGATGGGCGATTAAGAGGGGTTGTTGGTTAATAGGAAAAAGTGAGTGAAACAGTGAGGATCCGCTGTGTTTTATTATATTAAATAAAATATTGTAGTGGGAGCAAGTGCCCCTATAATTATTATATTAAGTTTATTCTGTTGTTACCAAGGGCCACAATCATCATATCATTGGTTCTATTGCTCAGTGGGCTACACCCTGTGCAAAACCCCTATGGCGTATATTGAAGATTCTGTCATGTTCTAACAGCCACCATACTCCCAAAGAAATGGTTGAGCCCTATAAGAATACAAAGTTGTGGACCCACACGGACATCTGTTTCTTGGTTATTCTGGTGACTTTAGGAACCTTCCAGTTTGGAACATGAGAAAACTTGGGCTCCCCCTCACAACAGATCCATAAACATTGTGGGAAAAATATTTATTTCATCCAGATACACTATCACACAGGAGATCCTTAGAGACCCCAATATGCTATCCATAGCGCGCTGTAATGTTGCAATGGCGCTACACATCCCTTGCAACATCCTAGCTAGTTAGTATAGATCCTGGGAGGTAATCATAGTGCACTTCTCTTGTTTCTCCTTTAGCAGATCGATCTGCCAATATATGGAGATTAAGTCTATCATGCAAAGTATTGTGTGCCGCCCAAGCAGTCTAGTGCATCATTTATTGAGGCAACAAGTTATAATTTTCATTAGTAACATTGTTGAGCTTTAAGTAATCTATTACCACTCAATTTGGCCCATCATTCTTCTTAATAACTAAATCTGGGGCGACCCAAAAACTTTTGGAGGGTACTAACATCCCCTACTATACAAATTGATTGATTTCATCGTTAACAACCTCATCTGCCGCCTTGGAATAGCAAATAGGATGAAGGGCAATTGTTGGATGATTAAAAGTATTAATCTAGTGCAAAAGATCATGTGCGCACCCCAAATTGTAGTCATATTTTGCAAAGTTACTACTATACTTGATAAATAAAGCCAACGCTTGGTCCTTAACATCTTCTAAAAACCCCACAAAGCGTTCTCAAGGAATCAGCAAAAATAAAGCTTTATACTCATTGTCTTCAAGCCCAAAGTCCTCCAGTTTCCAAACTTGTGGATATCTAGAACTTCCTCAACAATAAGATTAGGAACTTAAAGCGGCTAACTGATGTCTCTTAACTTTTAAAGGGAAGGTTATAGGTTAGCTAGTAGCATATAATTTTTTGTCATGATCTGGAAGAAGTAAACTAGGCGCCTTGACTGGCTCTAATTTAGAGCAATTAAACGGGGTGACTACGCGCTATATTATCCCTGAGGAATGGTTAAACGATTTCAGTTCTCATTCAAAATTAATGACCTGACAGAATGGTAAGGGTAAGATTAGCGCAAATGGGCTTTCCCTTTGATTCAATAATCTGTGCTGGTAAACTTTTGGGTATGGCCACGTAGCTGCTGATAGTCAAGTGGTACTATACCATTCTTATATACAATGTAGAAAACCCCTGGTTTGGGGACGTCAAGGCCGCACCATTTAATTATAAAAAAGCGGTAGAGTTTGTTAATAGGTCTTATGATTTTCCTCAAAGTTGTCTTTGACTCCATATTTCTTCAAAAAAACCCCATTTAAAAAATCGCAATTATGATTAGGGAATACAATAGCTGGACCAGAAACTACTAAGGAGCCAAAACATAATGGTAACGCTCTGTATGCTCTTTCTGAAGCTTTGGTCTGAGGGCCAGCAGTTCCATAGATTTTATGATGATCTATGTCCAGATCAAGATCCAATTTCTTCATCAGATGAGTGGACACAATAATAATTGGTGCCCCACTGTCTAAAATAGCTTGGACTTTGAGCTTACTTAAAGTTATTTCAATATATATAATTAAAAATAGGTATCAGCAAGATTTATTGAAGGACGTCCTCTTTATCCTCTTGACCTAAAATTTTAGTTCTTCACAAAATTGAGACTAAACTTTTTTAAGGCTTTGATAGCTACAGTCTTTTAGACCCTAGTCAACTTGGGAGTCTCTGGAGAAAAAGTTGGAAATTCAAATGGTTGCAACTGTTGGATATATGGCTTTAATACTAATATTCTGCTGACTTGGCGGCAAATTCTCTTGAGAGTGGGTGGTCACCTCTATGCTATTATATATGTTAAACCCTAAACTGGAAAAGGCGGCTTGGTGTAATCACCCATGCATCTTGCTGGTGAGCGTTTTGGCGATTTGTTATTTCCAGAAATTTTGTTAGAGGAGGGGAAAGTAGAAAATTCCAATTCTATTCCACCCTGTCTTTTCCCACTTCATCATCATCACAGGTTGCACAGCATGAACCTGTGGTTTTTCACTCAACTTAGGATAATAATTGGCATAATGGCTCAATTTTTTGCAGCAGTTGCAAATAATGTGACTAACGTCAGATTTCTTCTAAACAAGGCCATATGGCGGTGGTAAATCTTTCCTTGGAGAGATGGCCTAAGGTTGCAGTTTTCGAGGCTCATAATAACTCTTGTTAGGTTCCCCAAAAGTGATGGCACACCAACAAAGATAATTACCATATTAGTGATATCGTTTTCTCAATTAAAAATGGGAATCATTATTTGATACAGGCTTGGTAAGGCTCACAGGCATGGCATAGAGTTATCTGTGCATCAAAATAATTGATTACGCTAGCCCCTTCCACATTTGAGCTTCCAAATAAGGACGTTCTTCAAAACGTTTTCACAGTTTCATTTTTTTTCTTAAAAGATGTTAAGGATTTCAGTCTTGCGGGTGGTCATCCATTATAGCCACCAAAGTTCTTAATGAGAAGGTCTTTGGCGTTGCAGTAGGTAACATCAATTTATTTGTAAATTAGGAATCACCAACTCTCAGCTTTCCGTGTCTATCAAGTTAATTATGGTCGCCAACTTATTGTTCTTGGACGCCCCAGCCATAATGATTTTGAAGAGACTAATAAAATTGTGTACATTGGCCTTTCTACCAAATTTCAGTAAGTTAATAGGGTCTACATGACTTGGAGGTTAATGCTGATAGGGCCAAAGGCTATAGGTTGCTCCCAATTGACTTATAAAGTGGCGGAGATGTAATTTAGATGTAATAAGCCTGGAACCGCTTGAGCGGCCCAGGTAGAAGCGCCTACAGTATTTTGCATAGGAGCAAAATTGGGTGGCATTAGTTGGACAGGAGGTTAACAATTAATCAGTTCATATTTCTCAATGGGGGAGGAGTTGCTGGCATACCCAGATGAGCAGACACCTCAACGCCTAGAGTGGAGATAGAGACCATAGGCAGTTCCTGCATTCCCCAAGCATTATTGACTTCTATATATGCTTCCAGCGGAAAAGGTTCAAAGTTTCCTTTGATTATATTAGCAGCCTGAGTACCAGTTGACTATTAAACTAGTACCACATAGTAGCGACATTGTGGCATTCCACCTGTAACAAATTTTACATATTATCAAATCTTTTAGGTAGCAGCAAGAAATTCTGCTTACATATTGATACTTCATTCACTAGGGATCTTACCTTCAGGACCTGGTTGTTGCTTCAAGTATTAAAGCTTTCAGGATTTGTTAAAAATCCATATCAGATTGAAAAGCTCTGGTCATATCTGCATCTAAGCTTTCATTTCCGCATTCATGGGGTTCCATAATTTTAGTTAATTCTTTCACTTGACAATCCTGGAAAAGTATAATATCTAAAATTTAGCCAACGCGAGAATTTAGAGGCTGTTTGTATTTGGTAAATATTCTTGGACTGGGTTTGTAGGGCCGCTAATGCGACCTCTTCAACTCTAATCATTTGTACTACTTCTGTAAGAGAGAACCTTAAACTAAGTTGATGGGATCCATATTTGATTGAATTGAACAACAGTGAACTATGTGAGCCCCTTTAGTGAGAATCACAATTTTGAAATAGGTGCTTAGGCATCAGCTTTTGAAGGCACATGTTTTATGCTAAAAATCTTAAGCTACTATATGAGGACACCAACCTTAGTACACTTTGCAAAATGAACAAGTTTTGGCAAGGGGTAGTTTTATAAAATAAGCAAAAGCACATTGACACAAAGTACTAACAAAGACTCAACTGCTCACCAAAATATCTAATTCAGCTAGGTTTCTTCTAGCAACATAGGAAAAAAGAGGCCTTTCCCTCTTGAAATTCATTTCAGATATGCTCCTCTACTAGCGTTCCTATTGGTGCATTTTAGGTATACTAAGTAGCGCCCAAAAGTGATAGACTAGTGTAAAATTTATAGGTTTTCTGATTATTCTTGGCTAATAACCCCTATAAATGTATAACTGAACAGGTTTGTTGTGCAATTCTCCACATTGTTTGATAGTGAGATATATTCATTTGATAATAATATGGAGACTATTATCTGTAGTCAAAGTAAAGTACTAGAATTTGGCCCAACGCTTGGCCAGTATTTCCTCTCAAAATACTTAGGATGTCCTTAATAGGGATTCGTTCCCTGGTACCATCTAACTTGATCCCCACTTAGATCCCTGTTTACAGTTTCTCTCTGGGACACTCAGTCAGCAGCAATCCCTGATTCAATTCAGCTTCTCTTCTCTGGATCCCTGCTCATATCCATACTCTTTAACCTAAAGAGTCTCCCAATTAGAGCACACAGCAATAATTTCTCTGAAAAATAATAGAAATTAAAATGGATTCTGATAAAGTATTAAAATAATACTTATTACCAGTAAAGTGTCTTTTTTTATTATAGAATTTTAAGGGGAATTTGTAGTGGGAATTTGGCGCCCAACTATCAGTTGGCACCTCCTCAATGAAACGGCAGCCATTGACATTAAATTACCCATCTTAATCTCATCAGCAATGATCTTCCCCATCCTGGCTAGGATTCCATTGTTGGACATCCTCGAGACCTAAAATGGAAAGAGTCAGAAAACGTTTCCCTAATGTTTTCCTCATGATTCCAGCGAACCAATCATATTTAGCAAGTGTCCTGCTTAGGTAATGAAACTTGTTACCCATTAAGGCAGGTCACAAACCAACTGATCAATTTTCTAGTTGCAGGCAGCATCACTCAACTCATATTTTGATCCTTAAATTCCCAATCAGTTGGTGATGAAACCTGACCAATTCCAATCAGTACACCTGATAGTTAATCATCAATCAACTATCAAATGCCCATATTTCGCCAGCAACTCTGCCCAACGAGATCTAAAGCATTCACCCAGATCAATCTTCATTGGATTTTACCCAGGAGAATAACCTAAAATCCCTTAAACATTGTACCCCAAAATTAGGGTCAACTGAAATCCAATTCACTTCGCTATAGGGAATTATCCCCTAGTGACTCCTGGCAATCTAGTTGGATGAGAATGTGGGCAGAAATCCCAAAAACTAGTGAACTAATAATTCAAATTAGGCCGATTGAGCAAATTACTAAGGCTCAGTAGTTTTCCATTGTAGTTGTAATCAACTGATTGCATTAGAGGTTACAGTGAAATGCCATATAAAATTTATAATCCTCATACCAAATATCTTATGCCATTGTGATGACAAAAAGTGGATAAAGATATAGGTAACTAAGAGTGGATCTAAACTATAAGGCCAGAAGCCAAAGCGATTAATAGATTAAGGTGGTGGACTTTGCTTTGATGGTCTTATAGAATTTAATCCACTGTATTTGTTAATCTATGGCGCAAGGAGAAAGCACTAAAAGTAATTTAATATAACTTTAACGAATATTTATAAAGTTTAGTGTGACAAACAGGTTATCTCCAGTATGCAACAAATGAATTTGGAAAAAGAAACCAGGTTGAAGTCCATATAGCTGAAGCTATAAAAAAATTTCTGCGCTGTGCATTAAGGCAAAACGGTTATAAATCCATGTAAGATATTAAGCAGAATGCTTTTTGACAAAAGTGAAATTTAGTCTTTCTGACAAAGAATATAGAGAAGCTAAAGCCTGTTCCTAATCACTATCCTCATACATGTTGGAGCCTGTCATACAATAAGAATAAAATAATAAATTAAATATTATTAATTTATCTTCAGAATTAAGAAAATGAAGCTAATGAGTCTAACGTGTTTTCCTGTATTGTATTTGCTGAAAATGATAGGCACACTCATGGTTAAAAAGCTTAAAAATTTAAACAAAAGTTTTTGTTTAAACCTAATCTTAAATTAATACTAACGCAGTTTCATCTTAATAATTTTTGACTTTTGGCCTGCTTGTGAGATTTGAACTCCAGATTACAACTACCGGCCTTATATAGTTTTTAGAATTTATCATTCTTATTGTATTTCCAAGATGAATCATCAAATCTGATTAATTCTCATGGCTGAACTTGGAAACTACTTCAATATGCTCTTGTTGGTAGCCTTAAAGGTAAGGACCATATGGCGGCCAGGTAGGCCTTGACCGTCACATTAAAGACAAGGCTTAAGACTCCTTACACAATTGAATCCTATTTATAAGTATTATTTAAGTATAGAATATTATATTTATATAGCATTATCTGATGGTTGGTCAAAACACTTGCAACATCAAACACTGTGCTGGCATGACTTTAAAACCGCGGATGGGTTATTGTGGATGCTGACTAGACAGTTTTGTGCCTGAAGAAGATCTCCTATATGATTTAATTAGCCATTTGGATTTCTGGGAATTGGAAACCATGGAAACTGAGGAAACTAAGAGCAATGTACAAGAAGATTCATATACAAAATGACATGATATATAAATTATTAACAGAAAAAGTCTACCCTATCTGCCATCTTCCTCTCAAACCAATTTCCTCAAAGGACACTCAGATGTAGGACAGGGAGAAGTTTAGCAAACCTACAAGTGGCTGAAAAAGTGACATTAGTCTCAAATTCTTGATAATATACAGGAAGGATTGGTCGCCTGTCTAACATGCTAAACACAGGATTGGCTGATCCCTCATTATCAGCATGAGGTTGTAGCTCCTTCTCATTGTTTAGTGTTGTTAATGTGGAAGTCATAAGGACGTTCTTATGGGTCTGCATGATTATCGCTATATTATACTTGCTTTTGGTCATCTAACCAAATGGATAAATGCCATCTCCGTTCCTGCTTATACTGCCAAGGCTACCACTTTTTTTCTGTTTTTCTACATTTTCACCCAACATGGGTGCCCAAGGGTTTTGCTTTCAGACAATGGTTTGAGCTTTAAGCCCCATGTTTGAGAGCTAAAATCTTTATTTAATGTCAACCAGCACTTCACTGCTCCTTTTATAACCCTTCTACCAATGGGCAGTTGAACTTGCAATTAGCACTTTGTTTCTTTACTTTGTAAGATGATACTTCAGATCCCATGTGATGGAACCATTGCTTGTCATTCGCTTTGTTAGCTCATTATATAATCTATTACTAAATAATTTAAGAAGTCCTCATTTCAGTCTCTTTACAGTAGAGAGCCCAACTTCCCAGTAATGTTCAGCTCTTACTTGACTCCGCTGCTCCTATGATTGCTGAGCAAACTATGAGGGCTCTAACAATGAAATAATTAGGCTACTTGCGCTCGCCACTCAATCTTTGTATCAACAATCACTAAAGAGAAGATGTGATTTAATGTCAAATGTCCAGAACTTCCCACATTTGATATAAAGATCTTGTGTTGTTTAAATATCATTGCCCTGGTGAGCGACCTAACAAGTTGGACATATTCTAGTCAAGACCCTATCGCATACTTTATAAGTTTGTCTCCAAATATTCCATTGTCAATATTGTCCAGGGCATAGTATTTAATTGAATAAATACTATGCTCTTGCTCCCCCATGTCCCCCTGCAACAGGATCTTCAGGAGGGAAATGTCAGCATGTTTACTTAAGAATGGTCTAAATTGGTAAGTATTGGACCAGCGTACTGTTTGACCATCCTCCTCCTAAGTCAAGCCTTCAGGAATTGATGGGTTGTCGCTTACAGACTTATGCTTTTAAATGGGAAAGCTGTTGATGAAGGTGGTTTAGAAGCGTCACCTGATGAAAATCCTTTCTGATACCAATTATTACAACTCAGAAGTTCCCAAACAATAGGAAGACAAAATCCTGATCTGTATAAAAAGATGACTAGTGCTGACCTCCTTACTAGATGAGGAGTAAAGATCCGGAATGAGAGAATATAGAAGCCCTTTTGCAACAGGACAACAAGCTATTAATAAAAAGCTTTAAACTAATAAGATTTAATGTAGTTTCCCTTGTCAAATTTATACTTATTTATTGTTTCTTTGCATATTTACAACAATAGTAATAATAACCCAAAGTTGTTTCCATAATTGGACCCTATGGAAGATATAGTGGGAACCATTGCCTTCCTACAACCATTACACTCTTCAGTGCCATCTCATAGTTTTTTTAAGTCTTCTGTTTCCTAATTTTTGAGCACCCAAAATTTATAAGATCCGGCTTTTCCTTGTGAGAAAGCTAGAAATTGTATTGGAAAATAAAATAAATGAGGTGCAATATACTGTAAAGTATCATGAGGTACTTCCTCATCTTATAATCAGGAAGCTGACACAATTTAAAAATATACATATAATGGCAAAGGAACATAGTGTCATTTTTATAAATTTCACTTTATGTTTAACTTTTTACAAATATATTTTTTAATATTGATCTGAGGGTTGTGTACTTTAGTCAGTTGTAGAAGACTTTTCATTTCTGGTTTGTTATAAATAATTCTCTTACAAATAAGCTAACACTTATACTTAATATCATGAAAAACTCAATTGATTGTCAGGGCAGCAGCTATTTTGGAGAAGCCTGCTCATATTGAGGGGGCTTGACAGTGATCATTTGATGTTACAGAATGACAGGTCTCAGCTACTCTGATGACTTCAAAGGGGGTTCCCTAATAATTATTTGAGGGACAATCTGTTAAAATAATATACCAAAGGCCCCTGAAACAAGCCAGAAGGCTGCAGTAGTGGCAACCGCG
This sequence comes from Massospora cicadina, assembly GCA_022478985.1. Classification (NCBI taxonomy): domain Eukaryota; kingdom Fungi; phylum Entomophthoromycota; class Entomophthoromycetes; order Entomophthorales; family Entomophthoraceae; genus Massospora; species Massospora cicadina. The sequence continues at coordinate 227,502 of JAKSZP010006585.1, forward strand.
TGTCTTACTGGATAAACCCTCAAGGGTGGGAGAGGCAGGTAGGGCAACAACCCATCCAAGGATAGTGGATATTTGGAAGTATGTTTAAATATGGTAGATCATTTTACTAGATATCAAAAAATGGATTGCGACCAAAACAGCACTAATCAGCCCAAAAATGGGTTAGATTGATCCTAAATAAGGTAGTTAATGAACTCTGCACCATGCATGATGGATCTGTAACCATAATTGTGGAGGTAGCCATCCACTATCTCGCAAAAGGAGGGTAGTGACAGCAAATCCATGGATTGTGACATCCGCTAAGAAAATTCTAAAATTATTTCGTGTATGACAGAATGCAAAGCTGGAGATTCTGGTAAAATTCAGTGAGGCAGCATGGAGGAAGATGTCACAATAAAGGGCACAACACAAAATGGTTGTTTATTAGGTAAAGTAACAGGAGTAAATGCAAAGATAAACTGGCAATCTAAACTAAAGAGGGTGGTTGCCTGTATAGTAGAGGAGTAAAGGGGAGCGTGGAATCTGTAATAATTAAGCCTTTTGCCGAATGCCCTAAATGTCATTCTAAGCTTCTTGCGATAGAGTCAAGGTGAAGATATCTGAGGTCTCATGGCGACATAAAAGTTTTCGCTGCTTGTTTTTAGATTGAATAAAATCAGGCGGAATAATGCCAAACATGGACAAATTCCATCAGACAGTTAATTACCACCTGTTCTGCTGAGACTAACCTATCATTAAAAATTATACAATTTTTTTCATAAATTTTGTAATCAGCAGGTATGATCCATGTTCCAAACCATTATTAAAACACTAATCTGAATTATTAGGCGAATATAGGTATATATTGGGATTTGGGTGAGGTGGGGTGGTTCCTTAAGTATCATTAGTGACCAAGCCACAGTTGGAGAGAGCTTGAGGGTCCTGCTGGAGGGCCCTGAACTGAAACATCTCTTTGCACCCCCTTTAATCATTTTTAACAGCTCAGAAGAGGGAATGGGGCAGAGAGATTTTCTTTTGGAGCTAGAGAAATAATACACCGCTCATATACCACATGAGAAAGGTCGCTGATCCTAGGGAGGGGCTCTACTGGGGGCTTGGGACCCATCATACTCATGTTAGGGTATTGCTCTCTATCCATATGTAGGTGCTAGTCATCTGGACTTAAATTATCCTTTCCTTTGGAATAGGGTGCATACCACCTCCTGGGACATGAGCAAGAGCATAATTTTTTATGCCTTGCAAAAAGCTTAATTTCCAGAAGGGCTACTACTTTTATGATAGGGCGGAGGCAATATTATTAGATGTGTGGAAGGCTTCTAAATGTCCTTTGCAGTTGGCACAATCTCTTGCAATCATCTAGCTATTTTCATAAGAAAAGTAACTCTTTCAAGCCACAAGTTACTGGATTGAGCGACATTACTTGAAGAAGACCAGAATTTTCTCTACCTCTGCCTCCTGGGAGTCATTAACCATGCTAGGTTCAGGCAATTTGGGCATAGAAACCTTGAATGAAGACGATATTGATACATAAAACATGTTGTACTTTTTCCAGTGAGGAAGAATCTTAACTGGAAGGCACCATTTCCTAAGTCCTTCAACACCTCAAAGGGCTATAGTTTTTGCATGCTAGTTTATAGGAAGGAACCTTTATGTCCAGGTGACGCGTGCCCAACATGACTAGTGATCTTTTTTATTCTCATGGCTTGGGTGGTGTTAGTCTGCAAATTTCTTGTACTCTACAATGCTGTTAAAAAAAAGCTCACAAATGATATTGTTGGTTTGACGTATGAGAATCATAGCTCCTCTGCAGCAGGAGCAGTAGAAGTGAGACAAATGCTAATGTAGAATGTGGTTTATAAGGCATTTTGCCTCAAATGGGGAACGGTTGGTAGAGGCATAAAGGACATTATTATATGAAAACTGCGCCAGGTGAATGTCTATCGCCCATGTGTCATGACTTGTAGAAGCATAACATAGTAGATTTTAAAACAGAGTCTGGTTCACCCTCCCAGTTTGACCACCTGACTGGTGATGATAAGCCGTAGACATGCAAGTTTTGATCTGGAGGAGTTCAAGGAGGGCACTTCACAATTAAGCAGTGAGTAGGGGGCCGCGGTCAATTACTATCTACATAGGGATTTAAACATGGAGAATACTTTAGTCACAAACAAAGCCGCCATCTCTTCAGAAGTGATTGTTACGTTTTAGGGGATGAAGAGTGCAAACTTGGTGAAGCGATCAACCAACACCATGATTTCATCATAGCCTTTAGAGGGTGGCAACTCTACAATAAAATCTACAGATACAGAGGTCCAGGTGACCTCAGCTTGTTGCAATGGGTGCAAGAGACCCTTTTTCCTGATCCATCTAGTTTGGATCGTGCACACACTACACAATGGAAAATCCAATCAGGGATCTCCTTGAAAGAGCCTGGCCAGTTATAGGTCCTTTTTACCAGTTCCCAGCACTTTTGGACCCAGGATGTCCCAAAGTTGTGGGTTTGTGATGCTCTTGAATCACATGTTAACAAAAGATGGTAGGAACCCAAACTCAGTCTCAGAAAAAGATTACCCTATCCTTGAGGGCATAGTGGGTACGCATATGAGCTTTAGATTCCAGGTCCTCATTTATTGAGATTTTTTCTGGGGAGTTCAATTGGGCAGCGAGTAACTAATCAATAAGGTAAGTATTTGGAGAAAAACTGGCAGAGGATACAGAAAGGGGATCCAGCTTCAAGATTTGGGAGTCAGGGACAATGGTAGTGAGGTCAGAAAGCTCGTCTATTCTGGGGCTAAATTCAAGGTTTCTACTCAACATGTTTGGCATGACACTCAAGGCCTCATAACAATTTTGTATTTAAAATTAAAAATTGCATAGATTGTGGTATGTGTGGGCTTGACGGTGGGCAATCTTCTGGGGCTTTCTATAATACATCAGAGACTGGTGATCCGTTTGTACAGTGATCTCATTATGGGCTCTTTGAGGAGGTAGCGCCAGTGAGTTAGTGACTAAGACACAGCCGCCAGCTCCTTGTCATATATTTCCCAGGACTGCTCAGTGGCAAAGAACTTCCAAGAAAATTTTGCAATAGGGTACCCAACCCTTCATGCTCTCGGAGGAGAACAGCACTCACAGCAACTGAAGATACATAATATGCCAAAATGAAGGTCTTAGAAGAGTAAGCATTTTTGAGGACTGGCGCAGTAAGGAAAATCTCCCAGTAGAGTCAAACGCCTGTTGGCATTCAGGTGTCCATTTATAGGGTGTGTTATTTCCAGTTAATAATTGCAGTGGAGCTACTAGTTGAGAAAGAACGGAGAACTTATTTATGAAGTTTATTACCCCTGTAAGCTCTGGATTTGCTTTTGTGTTGGTGTTGGCCAAGGCTTAATGGCTTCTAACTTGCATGGGGTAATGAATACTCATCCTTAAAAACTAGGTCAATAAGAAGGTCACCTTCTCATGAAAGAATTCACACTTTAAGGGCTTCACAAAGAGCGCAGCCCTGTGTATAGCAGCCATAATCTTTTTAGATCTTTTTTTGTAGCTCATGAGTGAGTTAATTTATTTGAACATGCTTTCAATATAGGCAGCTGAGCATAAGAATCTCAGATTACCTAGGACATCATCTATGAAGAGCTGGAATTTACTAACGCGTTCTTCACCCAAATGGCATTATTTTATACTAGAAAAATTCCCTCTTTGTCTATATGACAGTGAGCCACTCCTGTCCCTCCTTGTCTCTTGCTTGATTGAAGGCATTTACCAAATTAATTATAGAGAAAACTCGCGATTTTGCAGTTGACTGAGCTATTGATTGCTCCAAAGGAAAGGGATAGGGATCTGTAATTTTCACATTCCTGACATGCTATAATCGACACATGGCCGCAGAGTTACATCTGTATTATGTGCAAAGAAAATGTGGGAAGCTGTTTGAAGAACTTCCTTAAAATCCATCCTTTTGCTAGTATATCATATAGCCATCCATTTAACGCTTTGTCCTCTTCCTCAATGTAAGGTTTTAATGAGCTATTTATCTTGACAAAGTTTAATTTCATTTGAAAGGCTAGATCATAAAATGAATGTGGTGGAAGCCTAGTAACTATGTTCATGTAAAATACCTCTTTTTAGGGTCAAGGAAGGATGGCAAGTCCAGCGGAAGATCTGTAGAGATTGGAGCAGGAGGCAGGATAGAGCTCAAGGGAGGTTTTAAGAGGAAGGGTATCATTTTGTGGGAATTTATCATTAAGCTCATTAATGGCTAAGGAGAAGGTGTTAAGACCCAAATTGATATTAACTTTTTTGCCAACGCCGCCAACCTGCACCAAAATGATTGGGTATAATGAATTCAGAAACAGCTGATAAATGATCACAAAAGCAGTAACCATGCATAAATAATTGTCCTGGATAATGAACAGCATGGCACTTCATAGGTTGAAAGGAAGCTCCCAAAAAATTGGAGCCACATCAGTGTATAGATCTAATACTTGTGCAATTCTGAGGTTCATATATTTGCCAGCTGCCCCTGTATCTAGGAGCGTCTGCACAGTGAACTTGCTTGTTCCAGAACAATAGGCGATAAGAAAGGTAAAATAAGCCTGATCTTTATGGGTGGAAGCTGAAAGTGAAAGGGCTGTAGAAGAAGGAGCCAATGTGAGAAGTGGCCTGATGCTAACTAACAAGCTTCAAAAGGTGACCAGATAAAATTCATAGGTGAGTCAAAATGTTAAAGAAGTGTACTGTGTTACAAGTTGAATTAAGGTGGGATTCTTAACATATGGTAGGTAAACGCCTCAACCAACCAAGAGAGAAGGGTGGAGAGCACCAAGGATGTTGGTCAGCTTATAATGACATGGCAGCAGCTAATTTGGAGAAGAATGTCCATCTTGAGGGGGCTTGACAGTGCCCAATTGATGGTACAGAATTCAAGGGATCAGCTAATCTGATGACTTTCAAAAGGGGTTCCTTAATAATTAATCGAGAGAAATTCTGTTCAAATAACATACCAACGGCCCCAAAACAAGCAATAAGGCTTCAGTTTGGGCAACCTCAGGTCTTATTGGGGCAACCCCCAAGGGTGGGAGAGGCATAGAGGGCGACAACCCATTTAAGGATCATAACTATTTGTAGATATATTTAGATATGGCGGGTTGTTTTATTAGATATCACAAAACAGATTGCCACTATAACGGCGCAATTTGTTCCCAAAGATGGAGTGGAATAATTAAAATCAAGGTGGTCAACACTCTCTGCAGTATGCACAATGGAGCGGCAATTATAATCATGGAGGTAGTCATCCACTATCTTGCAGAGGGCGGGGGCAATGGCATATCCATGGATTGAAACATCCGCTTAGTGTTTTTTCAAAATTATTCCACATTTAATGGAATGCATTTCAGGAGAATTTTGAAGAAGATATAAGCGAGGCATTATGAAGGCAGATTCCACAACAAAGGGTACAATAAAAAATCACTGTTTATTGAATAAATTAACAAAAGAAAAACTAATGAATAAACCAGCAGCCTACCCTAAGGAGAGTGGTTGCCTATATTGTGGAGGGGGTAAAGGGAGTGTCACAAATGAGCCCATGAGTGATGCTACTGTTCAGTCTTTGACCAAAGGAATTAGTATCAACAGCAACAACCAAACTGGTGGCAATACTGGCGATCAGTCAATTGCAGATGGGGCAAAAAGTGGCCTTTTTATAGACACAGATTAGCTAGATAATTTAAAATTAGATGGTGACGTCATACGAAATAATTTCCACCATGCTGCCTTGGAAGATTTATTTAATGAGGATGATGAAACCACCCAAAAATTATATGAAATTTGATCCCCTTTTATACCTTTGGGGTGCTGAAATAATTTGAATTTTGCCAATGATGCCCTAATGAGCAAACTAAAATACACTGGTGAAAGTATCAGAAGTACTAATAAGCATATTACCAAATCAGGCAGTCATCCAATTTCCAAAGTGACTTAGAGCCATGATGCGAGGCGCCTTGTGTGAGCGCCATCAAATGAAACCAGTGGTAAGATGCATATTACCAGATTTGTTAATCAATAACTATGACTGAAGCAACTATGGCCCTGAACCTGGAAGCGGGGCTTAGCACAAAGGACCTTAAAATCCAGGATAAGGGGTAACTGCCATGAAAAGGAGCTTGCACATATAGGAATTAGCGCAAATGGACAAACAGACCAAAGCATCATTCAGACGCCGTCTGACTAAAAAATCATGAAAAATACTCAATATCAACCCAAAATATCCAAATAATTTTTGAAAAACACATTTTATTTTATATAATTCATTTCCACCTGAAGTATAAATACCTAAACTTTTTGTTTAGTAATAAACATTTCTATAGAATGTTAAGTTTGTCCTTTTTGCTTTAATTTGTGTTGTATCAAGTTAATAATATCTAGTATCCAGTCTGGGATTAACTAATCAAAAGTAATCGCTAATAGCAAGTCTAAGATTAACCTTTACTTGAATAAGACATACTGTCAAAGATACCTTGGTGCTTATAACGCCAAGGAAGAGTTGAAAAGGTTCCCATTGATTCATAAAGGTCAACATATGTCAAGAAGGTTAAAGAGCGTCAAAGCATTTTTAGGAGTGCAAACAAGTTAATTAAGCGATTGATGCACCAAGGGATAGCATCTGAGAAGAGTTTGCTTAGTGAGAACTGTTGAGATGTTAGTAAAGGTTGGTTGGTGCCTAATCTGTATGGAGTAGATCCCTGAGCAGCAAGTAAACCTCTAAAGTTAAGCAAGCTGAGGTTGGAATGCTGACTTTGAGAATGGAATTTATGCTTACTAATCCTTTTTTAATGCCCTAAACATTCTCCTAGGCTTCTTGCAATATAGTCTGAGGGAAGATATCAGAGGTCTCAGATGGTGACATAGATGTTTTGGCTGCCTGTACATTGGTTTAAGGAAAAGTTGAGCAGAATACTGCCAAACTGGAACAAATTCCACCAGACAGGTAATTCACCACCACCAGTTCCACCCAGACCTGACCTATTAATAGTATAAATCATACAAATTTCCATCATAATTTTCTTTATTTGCGTTCAATATGTGATTCAAACCATTAATAAAACTTCGATCTGACTTATTAGGCAAATTTGGGCATATATAGGGATTTGAGGGGAGGTTGGGCGATTCCTTAGATATCATAAGTGAATAGACCGCACTTTGAGTGAGCCTGTGGGTCCTGCTGGAGAGCCCTGAACTGAACAACCTCTCTTCGCACCCCTTATTCATTTTTAAAAGACCAGAAGAGGGAATGGGGGCAGAGTGAGAGGTTCTTTTGGAGCCATGTCAGTAACCTCAGTTCATTTACCACATGAGCAAGGTGACTGATCCTTGGGAGGGGCTCTTGGGGGCATGGGCCCCTTTTACTACTGTGGGGGAATTGCTCTCTATCCAGATGTAGGTGCTGTCATATGGATTTACATTGATTGCCAGTTGATACTATTATATGTGGCTACAAACACCATCTGAAATACTAATCTGGCCACTTATGCCTCTACTTTTATATAATAATAATATTATTTTAAATTAATATTATAAGTAAAGATAGGAAGTTATATTTGTGCACAATTGATATTTAACCAACACCTTTAACTAAAAGGGCATTGAATAATTAGTTATTAGGGAGGTTATAAATCTAGTTTTCCTGCATAAATTACTAATGAACTATTCAAAAAGATTGTATTCTAAAATTGGTTATTATTACCTCTGCAACTTTAACAACCTTTTCAGTATACCGTTATATAAAACCAGGATGTCTTAATACACATATACTATCTTTTTCTTTTACAATACAGAGCTTATTAATTTATCTTACTTTTGAGATTTTTGGGCTATCATGCTTGAGAGCTCTATTTGCTTGTCACATGTATTAATATTTTCAATTTATAGCTGTTATAAACCTGTTCATCCATTGCTAACTCTTAGAACTAGTTCAATATTTTATTAAGTAATCTGTTGTTTTTTAAGATGTTTGTTGTTAAAACAGTAATTACATCATAAGGTGACATATAGATTTTAAGATTCTATAGCCTATTAGGTAGAATCTGACTCCTATTATAATTTTGAGGTATGACAAAGTCCCAATATGCTGAAAGAGAAGAAGTCTTAGATCAAAGCTTTTCCTACTATAATAGATTTTTCCAGTTTACCCTGAGAGCCTTAACTAGATCTTGAAAACTTTTAAAATATAGTACAGATCATACTTAATGAAGCACAGGAAATAGTACTTTTTTAACCTATAAAATAAGTAAAAATGCATATGTTTTATCTGTTATGTCATGCTAAAGTGTTTTTACACTTATTATTATTATCAGTCTTTTTTAAGTACTATTAAGAGATTAGCAGATGCCAAACTATAAATATGTGCTTCAATCCTGCTATTATCCTCTTAGTTTTTATTAAGAAAACTCCAACTATGATGTTAACTATACCAACTACCATTAAAGTTATAACATTTTAGAAAGACGTTGATAAATATTTGATAGTTTGGTTTATCTTAGGTCAATTTTTATATTCTAACTACTAAAATATTAAATCCAAACATCTAATAAAAATTACTTACATTATTTACCGTTGACTTAAACAAATTAAGTGCTAGAAAATCCAGTAATTAAAATGCTGTTTGTACTCCTAATTCTTGGGTGTTTAAGAAAACCTCAACACAATGACAAGGTTACTAGGTATCAGACTAAATTTTAATTTAGAACTTAAACCATCATTATATATTATATATATATTATCTCTCTCTAATCAGCATAACTTTCCAAGCAAATTAATTTTGGTAAATTAAAAGCAAACACTTCATAGCACACCAAAGTCTTGCTCCAATGTCATCAGATCCCCCACTGACTGTCCCAGCGTGGGGCAGCAGCAAAACTCCCCCTCCATTTTCCATCTGACAGGAAAACGCGCTCAGACTGGCTCGCCCAGTCATTTCAAACCCTTGGGATGATTCGTTCCTCCCAAGGATCTTGATGCCCATCTCGCCCAAACCCAAGTGGTGCCCCACTGCCCCCTGTTGCTCCCCTGGAGCAACATGCATTTCAGCCTTAGGGCCAAATATGAGAAATTCTTCCCCTATGACAACCAAGCCATTATCAAAATGGCTCAGGCAGTGATGACACCAGCCTGTTTTATAAGCTTCTGCCCCTATAAGGGGTACTTTGATCTCAGCTTCCCCTGTAAAGCTGATGCAGCCACTGCAGCAACGGTACCATTAATTTTTAATAATATTGCCCTTTCAACAACTTAGACCCAGCTCCCAATGGACACCACCTTGGTGGTCCAGTTTGCTGGTTTGCCCCCCCACCTCCCCCCCAAAGTGCTCTACCAGGAGCTGATGGAAGTTTGGCAGCCTATGGCACCAACCCCATCTTGCAATTTGTGGTCCCAAATGGGGCCACATGCCTCACTGGGCCTTGAGTGTATGCCACAATCAGCCCTGAATTTACAAAAATTTCTTTAGCAATTCCCCCTCAGGCCACCATCCCATCTGCCCCTGACCATCCATTCTGGGCCCATGTTGAGGGCGGATGGATAATTTATCCATCCTGTTTTGAGTTAGACCACTTGAAACATAAATGCCTATACTCAGAAACTTCTGCTGACACCAAAAGTTTGCCCAATGCCCACCAATCCGCCGCCCACCCTATGCCAACTCTGACATGGGGTATGATCCTACCTTCCCCTCCTCCAATGCCTGATGCTGCAGCTGCATCTGCAGCCACCAATCAGCACCCACCTTGCCCCTATACCACAAATAATTTATCCAATAAAATATTGGATTGGATCCCAGTTTGATCCCATGCATCTGCAAATGAATTGAATAAACCTCAACTGTACACTGATTCCCCAATCCAATTCAACCAAAATCTATAGGAATTATTGGATGAAATTGATGAATCAGGTAATATTATTAAAGAACTGATACTTTAACTTGAGTAGCTCTGTAAATGCAGATTGGGATACAAAATTCCTACCTCAGAAGTATATCCCACAACCTAATGCCAAACCATTATACAGTGACTACTAGCTTATAGTAGAAGTAGCCACCACACCAGATTGCCATCTGCTTCACAAAGCTGCCACCATACCAGATTGCCATCTGCTTTGCAAAGCTGCTACCAAATCTGTGGCTGCACTCATAGGAGGATTTTAACCTCCCATCATCCCCATAAATCTTACTCTACAAAGTAAGATCTACATGAAAACTTTTTACAAAAATATCCCTGAAGCCATTCAGAACATAGTAACAGTAGCACAGAATATGAAAGCAAAAATAACCTGAACCAACATGGCCACATTTGTTAAATTCCCAGATGCCTGCCTCAAAGCTGAAGTTGCTTTGGGTAAATACATCATTAGTATAATGATGGCTGGCAACTATTCAGAAGTTCCAGTCATCAAAGATAATGAACCCCATGCCACCAATGCCCCCACACCCTTACTATCTGCCTTAACATGCACCCTACTCTGGAATAAGATGGATACAGCCAAAGATGATCCCCCCTCCCTATCCACCATGGAGGGATAGCGGTATTCGCTGCCCACCTGGTTAGATATTTTGTTAGGTACGATCCGATCGATCCATCCATTTTGGGCATTTCATTTGAATCGTTATTTTTATTATGATTTTAGTTCAGTAATGTCCATCCCATGGTCAGCTTACCTTGGTTAAATAAAAAACCATTATATTTGGATCATAAAAAGTTAAGTTGAATAAAAATATACCTAGAATTTGGCGAATCGCTTGGGTTGGGACCACCTAGTATTAAAAAATAAAAATATAACTAGAAGATAGATGAACGTTAAGTTTATTAACCGAATAAACAAGAGTTCAGCTATTGAGGGGTGGAAGGCGAGTCGGTAAGGGCGTACGGCTACCAACCTGAAGGTTGCGGGTTCGATTCCCGCCCTTCGCACATCGATCGGGGTGCCAGCCAAAGGAAGCTATTGGCGGTTAGTAGGTCTAATAACACGAAAACCTTACCCATGACGTAACCAGAAAAATTTGAGTCCCGATCCGGAGGTGGAAAAACTTTCTTCGACGGAGTTGACCCTGTTCAGGTTTCATGTCGTTTCTTTCTTTCGGTAATGCCTGTCCCCTGGTCGGCTTGCCTCGGTTAAATAAAAAGAGTTCAGCTATTGATTTAAACGTTATATTGAGTTTAAAAACTCTTCTTGCTTTTGCTAATGAGAGTTTCGATTAAATGCGATCTAACGAATTCGCATATGCTATACTTTAGTATGCTTAAGTGAAGATTTTTTGATTCAGGTTTAATTTACAAAATCCGTTAAGACAATTTTAAGTCTGCTTATAAAGTTAAAGTTTCACAGTAAAAAAAAACTATAGCAAAGCATAATGATTTAATAGATACTTTCTGCAAAGGCAACGGGATGCATTCGAATATAAATTAACTTTGGATTTTATGAAGCTTGTTTATAATTGGCCAAGGAGCCAACCTCAACTTCAATCTTTGGGCTTCCAACTCTTTTGGCGTGAGTAAAGAATGAATATTTATGGGGGGTATAGGGAAACAAAGTGGTATACATCACTTCAGGATAGGCAACGTGATGTCTACGTGCCAGTTCGTGAGTCTCAAATGGATATTCAAATGTAAAAGGGTGCTTGTAAACAAAACCATGGCTCCCACGGACTTCATTCAAATTTGAAAGTTGAGCTTGACCAATGTTGATCTTGGTAGTGGGTGACGCAACCGATCTTTCATATTTGCCGACATATTCTGAATGCGGAGCACTCAAGACAGATCCGACGTAGGCGAGAACTAAAGATAAAGTACTGAATTGCATGATTGATAATGAAGACCAAAATAGATGTGTTATTTATACCCATTAGATGCCACTATATCACTATAATACGATATGCTTTTTTTAGTACTAGATGGTCCCATAATACGATATGCTTTATTATAGCTGATCCTTTGCTGAAACACACTTATTTAACATGTATGCAATGACATCTAAGCAATTCCAAAAAACCTGGTACTACATAAGCTTTAGTGATATAATTAATACTAATGAATTATAAAGATCTTGAAAATTTTTAATTAAATCATCATTCTTTACTAGTGATGCTTTTAAAAAGATTATAAAATTTTGGTAGGTAGTACAACTAGCTCTAACAGAATAAACTCCTGGAATGAATATTAATCTTGACCGAATGATTTGAAAGGTTAAACACATCAGTTTGACCTTTCCATAACATTTTATGATTGAATATAGTATTATTGATCATTAAAGCTTATTTTTACTTGATAAGTATTAGCCTACGTTTTATAACAAAAATTAATCTTTTCTCAATAATAAATGAGATATTCATTTGAAAGGTAATAGGTTTATACCTCTCTGTATAGGAATTTTTTTATCACAATTCAAAAAAACAAATTTTTAAACAGAATATCTAACTAAATTCAAAGAAATTGCCATTAGTTAATCGCTTATATATCTACTTATGAAGATAAAATCTGTAACATACTTTTTTTAGTACTAGATGGTCCCAAAAAATCTGTAACATACTTAGTTTTATAAATGCTAGATGCCATATTATATGTTTTCTTAATAAATAAATCAAGTGTAACCTTTTTATGGCTGTTAAAAAAGTAAACTTATTCGATTAAATTTTCCCATAAAATATAGTTTATACCAGTCTGATGAATGATATAACTTCTATGAATGCAATGTAAAGATATATGAAAAGGGATACTAGACAAAAATTATAAAATAAATAACAAAGTATAAAACATGAATCTATATTATCAGGCGGAACTAAGAAAGAAGACTGAAGCATGGAATAACATTAATAGTTATATCAATTTACTGTGCAGTTAAGAGGTGATATCTAATGGGAATAGCGCCCTACTATTGCCCCATATATTTCTTTTGCACCTTATCATCACTTTTTTTAAATTTAAAAAGTGACCTGGTAATAGTTTTAGCAAAAACAATTTTTTTAATTTGCACCTACTTGTCATGGAAACAGCTGATAAGAATTAGACTGGGTTCCCAGTCAGGGTGTGTAAGCACCCAGTGGAGGGCCCAGAATGCCAAGGGCACAGCGGTCCATGTGACTAGAAGAAGGGGGATCTAGTGGGGACATGAGGAAAGTAAATGTTTATAAATGTACTGAAGGCCCCCAAGGCAAACCAGATGGTTGAAATGGGGGCAACCGTGAGTCTTGCAGGGGCAACCCCCACAGGTGGGAGAGGTGGGGAGGATGATGACTCCTCCAGGGTGCACGGTTGCTGGCCTTTGGTTATGGGTAGGTGGGTCTGTGCATCAGAGGGGGAAGCAAAAACCCACCGCATGAACAGGGGTGCTGTTGAGGGGAAAATGGGCCCAAGATGAGCGTTGGGGCCGAGTTCCCCTTGGTTGGGGTACTCTGGGGCCCTTAGGTGGGTGGGATCAACGGCGGATAAGCCAGGTATGGGGGACAAGCTCGTGGGCCTTAGGGCGGGGGTGCCCTGAGGCTGCTCTGATAGAGGAGCACTCTTGGAAAGCACATCAGCAAAGCAAATGGATGGGTTCACATTTAATGGATACAAAAAAACAGATGGAGAGTTGACTCCATCATCAAGAGCAAGGTGGTTCACCATGGATATGATCTACCACCGCATGGCAGGGTCAAGCAACCAGACGACCCACTTGGCGATCATCAGAATAAATATTTTGGTAGTGACATGCTTTGCCAGATTGATCAGCAGAATTTTGAATAGGATAAACAACAGGCGGAGTCCATGACAAGGCGTTTGAGGTAATTGACTTTATTTTGGCACAAAGCGTGAGGAGAATAGAGAATGAACTGACAACTGCCCATTGACAGAGCAGTTGCCTTAAGTATTGGGAGGTTGGGGATTGGCGACGGGGTTTGGTTGGCTGGCGGGTGGGGGAGAGGATGGATGGTTTCCAAAATCTTGGCAAAATCAAAAAACTTTTGCTGATTTTCCCATATTTTGGGCCAGACCAGATCAATGGTACCAATCTGGGCCTTGACCATTCGAGTCAGGCAGCTCAAGCAGTTTGGATTTCCCAGATTTGTCCTAAGAGGCTGTGGCCCTAGTGCTCAGTTGTCTGCAATCTGGTCTGAACTCTTGATTTGGTTGTCTATGCGATCTGAGCTTCTCAGATCCATTCTGAGGATGGGGGCAACTGGTCCAAGTCACTGGTGGCCTGGTTTGAAACCTGAATTGAGTTCCAAATCTGATTCTTAGACCCAACCAATCTGGACCAGCTCCGTTAGCCTGGAATCTGCAGGCCAGGCTCCAATACTTGTGCTGGCAGTTTCTTCAAAATTTTGGTAACTTTTCCCTGGTAAGTGTGGGGTCCCAGGGGCCGCCCAAGGCCCCTGGCCTGCATGATTTCCTGGAAGGTCCCCTCTATTAATTTTTATCAGGGTTGGAATGGGGAGGGGAGAGATTTGGATATCTCTAGGTGAAAGGGCAGTTACCCAGCGCTCATCAACCATGTGTGCCAGGTCACTCAACTGTGACAGGGGGTCCACTTGGGCCTTTGGCCCCCTTTTTGGTCCGAAAGGGATGCTGCTCCCTATCCAGTTGTAGGGGCTGGTCCCCAAGACTTACACTACCCTTTCCTTTTTGATAGGGAGAAGGCCCCCACCTGGGTCATGGACCACGGCATAGTTCTTGTGTCTCTCTGGGAGCTTTATAACCAGGATGGCTGCAATCTTCTGGGGTGGACGGGGGCTGCCAGGTGGGAGTTGTGGAATTCTTCTATCAGGTCCTTGAAATTTACACAGTTGCGTGCACTCACCCAGCTGTTCTCATATGAGTGGTAGCCTTTCCAGGCAACCAGGTATTGAATGGATTGAGGGACCTCCAGGAAGCCAGAATAGCCTCCACCTCTACTTCCTGGGATTCCCCAATGAGGATCAGCTCTGGTGATGTTGGCCTTTCCCTTTTGAAGGGGGTCAGGAGGGAGGTGTGGAAGACGTTATGCTGCTTCTAGTGAGCGGGCAGCTTCAAATGATAGGCTCTGTTGCCTAAGTCCTTCTCCACCTCAAAGGGGCCAGAGCGTTTGGCTGCAAGTTTCCGGGTGGGGGCTTTTAAGGGAAGATTGCGGGTGTCCAGCATGAAAAGGGAGCCAACTTTGATCTCATGTCTGGGTAGGCGCTTCTGGTCAGCAAACTTTTTTGTAATCCTCGATGGACTTTGTCAAATGTTCACAAACCAGGTTGTTTGTCTCGCGGAGTGCACACACATGGTCTTCAGCTGCAGGGACTGTTGAGGGAGAGCTGCGGGCTAACTTGGAAGGAGGGGTTGTAACCAAGGGTGGCCTCAAAGGGGGAGAGGTTGGTCGAGGAGTGGAGTGAATTGTTGTACGCAAACTGTGCAAGGGGTAGGTCCTTGGACCAAGTGTCCTGTGAGGCCATCGCATAACAGCGCAGGTACTGCTCCAGTACCTGGTTCACCCGCTCAGTCTGCCCATCGTACTGGGGGTGGTAGGCTGTGGATCTGCAGGGCTTGATGCTGAGGAGGGTTAGAAGCTCTTACCAGAACTGGGCGGTGATCTGGGGTCCCCTGTCACTCACTATCTCTTTGGGGAGACCAAACATGGCAAAGACATGGTTGACAAATAAATTTGCGGTCTCTACTGCAGTAATAGAGGAGAGGCAGGGGATGAAGTGGGCAAACTTGGCAAAAAGATCAACGACTACCATGATAGCATCTGAGCTGTTAGAGGGGGAGCTCCACGATGAAATTTACTGAGACTGAGGTCCACGGGCCTTCTGTCTGCTGCAGGGGTGTAGCAACCCCTTTTTCCAGATCGGTCTGATTTTTCTCTGGCACAGGTGACACAGCGAGAGATCCAAGTGGGGATGTCCTTTGAGGACCCTGGCCAGTTGTAAGCTCACTTTATGAGATAAGCGCACTTTTTGATGCTGGGGTGCTCAACAGTCTGGGGGACATGGTGTTCTTCAATAACATAGTTGCGTAAAGATGGGGGACTCAAACCCAATCGCAGAACCAGATGGTTCCCTTCCACAGGGTGTATGGGGCTTTCTCCCAACTCAAGGACTCTAAGTCAGTGTAAAGCTTTAACCCTACGGGGCAACAGGTCTGGTCAGCAAGGACATGAGGGAGGAGCGGGGCGTCGGGGCAAGGTCAGAAAAGGCTACCATCAGAGGAGTCAAGGAGAGGATTTGGGAGGGGGCACTACAGTGGTAAGCTCTAGCAGGTCCTCTCCACCATTAGGTGATAGCAATGGGTTCCGGCTGAGCACGTCTGGAAACACATTCAGGGGGCCTTTATGAATATATATTTAAAATGAAACCCACAGAGGTCCTGGTATGTGCGAGTTTGGCGGTGCCCCAGCTTCTGGGGTTTGTGGTAGTATAGTAATGCCTTATGGTCAGTCTGAACTGTGGTTTCGTACTGGGCGCCTTGCAGGAGGTATTGCCAGCGGGTGAGTGACCACGCCACTGCCGCTAGCTCCTTGTCATATACTGGCCATGCTTGTTCTGTGGAAGTGAATTTGCGGGAGTAGTTGGCCACTGGGTGCTTGACCCTCATGCTCCTGTAGCAGCACGGCGCCCACAGCCACCAATGAGGAATCGCAGGCTACAATGATGGGGCGTGAGGTGTTGGCATGCCGCAGGACTGGGGCGGTGAGGAAAAACTCCTTGATAGACTTGAAGGCCTGCTGGAATTCTGGGGATCACTTGAAGGGGGCGTTTTTCCCAGTGAGGGGGTGAAGGGTTGCCGCCAGTTGGACGAGGGCTGAGGAGAATTTTTTTAAGAAGGTAATGGTGCCGAGGAAACTTCAGAGTTGTTTCTGTGTAGTAGGGGTAGGCCAAGACTGGATCGCCTCAAGCTTAGAGTGTGGAACAGCATATCCGTCCTTCAGGACGAGGTTACCTAAGAAGGTCACTTCATCCCAGAAAAATTCGCATTTTGAGGGTTTCACGAAGAGCCCTGCTTTGTAGAGGGCTGCCACCACTGCTTCAAGATCCTTGGCATGTTGCTCTAGGGGGGGGGAGGGATCAGAATATCATCAATGTAGTCTACAGCGCATGAGAAGCGCAGGTCCCCAAGCACATCATTGATGAGGCATTGGAAGGTGGATGGAGCATTCTTCAGTCCGAAGGGTGGCACTCTGAATTGAATTAGACCCCAGCGGGTGTGGATAGCTGTGAGCCACTCTTGTCCTCTCACCACCCTCACCTGATTAAAGGCGTTCACCAGATCCAGTTTTGAGAAGACCTGGGATTTGGTGATGGCTTGGGAAATGGTATTCTCTAAGGGCAATGGGTAGGGATTAGGGATGGTGATGTTATTGAGGTGGCCATAGTCAACGCAAGGGCGCAGGGTGCCATCTGCTTTCTGAACAAAAACTATGGGGGAGGCGACTAGTGAAGATTTATTGATAAGCCAACCCTTCTCTAGCATCTCATCTAGCCAAGTCCCCAAGTCCTTGTCCTCTTCCTCTGTGTAGGGGTAGAGGGGCAGTTGATCTTGACTAGATCAACTGTCAGCTGAAATGTTAGGTCATATTTGGAGTGTAGGGGGATCTTGGAAGCCAGCGATATGTCAAAGATGGACTTATAGGGGTTAGGAAGGGTGGGAAGTCAGAAGAGAGGTCAATGGGAGTGGGGTCCAGGGGAGAAATAGAGCTGAGGGATGTGTCAATGGGGAGGGTTTTCAACAAGAGAAACTCTCCACTCAACTTGAGGTTTGAGAACAACAAGGAGCTATTAGCAAGATTGATGCAGACCTGCTGTCGCCGCCACCAGCCCACCACCAAGATCACAAGGTAGAGCAAGTCCTGTACAGCCGAGAAGTGGTCACAGAAACCCAAAGTCGTGGACAGAGAAGTGCAAAGGGCGTCGGATGTGGTAAGACTTCATGGGCTCCGATGAAGCACCCAGGACTGAAGAGGCTTCTTCCATTGCCAGGTTTAAGGAATGCGCCACGCTGAGGCCACTAAAGTTGCCTGCTGCTCTGGTGTTTAGGAGGGCTTTCACGGTAAATTAACCTGACTCTGAGGGGAAGGAGATAAGGAACAAGAAAAAGGCTTGATCTTCTTTATTGGGGTGGGCAAGAGAGAGCAGCTGAGGAGGGAGCATGGCCCATAATTAGAAGAGATTGACCAAGAGGCGCCGGGCTGGTCTGGAACTGAGAGGGGTTTCTGCTTCCTCCTTGTCCCAAATGGGGCAGCGAGGGTTGATGCATATGCCCGCTCCACTCTCTTTGAGGGAGGCCTCCAGGTTAACTGGGGGGGTGGTGGCGCCAGGTGGGCAGGCTCTGAGCTCTGGGGGATCAAGGGCCACTTTCCTGATCCAGGGTGAGAGCAGGGGGTGCAGCAGGCAGGGGCTCTTCTGAGGAGAGGGTACCCAAGGTGGGTACAGAGGGGGTGCAGAGGGCGGCGAGACCTAGGGGGAGCTTCCCTTGGCCGTGACTGCTGGCAGGGGGAGAGGGGGTGGCACGCGGGACCTCAAGAGCTGCAACAGCGCATGCGGGTGTATGGAAGGGCCTGGACCCAATTGCACGGGCCACCAAGAATGCAATTTCTAAGGACCCAGGGAGGGGGTCCCAAGATGCATGGGCAGCCGCAGTGGGGTCCAAGGCAGCCTGGAAGGCAGAGATGGTGATATTGGGGGATGGGCACCGTGGGGGCCAGGACTGAGAAGGCTTTGATCAGGGAAGGCAGGTCTGTGGCTGTTTGCCCTAGTGTGAACAAACAGAGGAGGTGCGCCAGTCTAGACTCAGGGGCCTGGACTGACAAAGTGACCAGCGCCAGTAGGGGGTGGGGTTTCCAGACTTAGCAGCAGAGCGAAGCACTCCCTGACCCAGCAGTGGGCATCCCCATCTAGGGCATCAAGGAGAGCTACGCTCTGCTGGGCATCAGAAAGAAGGGGAGATTTCCACCATCAGCGGTGAAACGAACCTGAAGTTCTGCCAGGACACCCAGGATTTGGTCAGCCACATCATCAGAAGGGATAGGGGGACTCCAAACCCTATCATGTTGACTGATGGGGCGACACTTGACACCAAGGGTCTGAGGGGCAGGGACCAGGTCAACACAAACTGGTGACATGCTTGGACGAATGAAACCACCGACCATCAGGAGAAGGCCAGGTCACAGAGAGAGAATGCGTTTAGGATTAGGGCGTAGGCCAACGCTTCACCAGTGCCAGAGAGGAGGGCGGAGAAGGCTGAGGTTATGGGTTGGTTCATTATGTCATGGAAACGGCTGATAAGAATTAGACTGAACTCCCAGTCAGGGTGTGTAAGCACCCAGTGGAGGGCCCAGAATGCCAAGGGCACAGTGGTCCATGTGACTAGAAGAAGGGGGATCTAGTGGGGATGTGAGGAAAGTAAATGTTTATAAATGTACTGAAGGCCCCCAAGTCAAACCAGATGTTTGCAATGGGGGCAACTGCGAGTCTTGCGGGGGCAACCCCCAAGGGTGGGAGAGGCAGGGAGGATGATGACTCCTCCAGGGTGCACGGTTGCTGGCCTTTGGTTATGGGTAGGTGGGTCTGTGTGCCATAGGGTGGCAGCACAAAACCCACTGCGCAAACAGGGGTGCTGTCAGAGGGGAAAACAGGCCCAAGATGAGTGTTAGGGACGAGTTCCCCTTGGTCAGGGTACTCTGGGGCCCTTAGGTGGGTAAGATCAACGGTAGATGAGCCAGGTGTGGGGGCTGAGCTCATGGGCCTTAGGGTGGGGGCGCCCTGAGGCTGCTCTGATAGAGGAGCACTCTCAAAAAGTTCTTCAGCGAAGCGAACGGATGGGTTCACATTTAACAGATATGCAAAAATGGATGGAGAGTTGACTCCATCATTGAGAGTGAGGCAGTTCACCACAGATATGATCCACCGCCATGTGGTGGGGTCGAGTAGCTAAACAACCCACTTGGCAATCTTTGGAATAATTATTTAGGTGGCGGCGCACTTTGTCAGATCAATCGGTGGAATTTTGAATAGGAAAAACAATGGGCGGAGTCTGTGACAAGGCATTTGGGGAAATTGACTTTATTTTGGTGCAAAGTGCAAGGAGAATAGAGAATGAACTGACAACTGCCCATTGAAAAAGCAGTTGCCTTGAGTATTGGGAGGTTGGGGATTGGCGATGGGGTTTGGTTGGCTGGCGGGTGGGGGAGTGGATGGATGGTTTCCAAAATCTTGGCAAAAATCAAAAAACTTTTGCTGATTTCCCCAAATTTTTGGGGCCAGACCAGATCAATGGTTCCAATCTGGGCCTTGACCATTCGAGTCAGGCAGCTCAAGCAGTTCAGATTTCCCAGATTTGTCCCAGGAGGCTGTGGCCCTAGTGCTCAGTTGTCCACAACCTGGTCTGAACTCTTGATTTGGTTGTCTATGCAATCTGAGCTTCTCAGATCCATTCTGAGGGTGGGGGCAACTGGTCCAAGTCACTGGTGGCCTGGTTTGAAACCTGAATTGAGTTATGATCTGATTCTTGGACCTGACCAGTCTGAACCAGCTCCATTATCCCAGAATATTCAGGCTGGGCTCCAATACTTGCGCTGGCAGTTTCTTCAAAATTTTGGTAACTTTTCCCTGGTAAGTGGGGGTCCCAGGGGCCCGCCCAAGGCCCCTGGCCTGCATGATCTCATGGCAGGTCCCCTCTATTAATTTTATCAGGGTTAGGATGGGGGAGGGGAGAGATTTGGATATCTCTAGGTGGAAGGGCAGTTACCCAGCGCTCATCAATCATGTGCGCCAGGTTGCTAAAATGTGACAGGGGGTCCACTTGGGCCTTTGGCCCCCTTTTGGTCTGAAAGGGATGCTGCTCCCTATCCAGTTTTAGGGGCTGGTCCCCAAGACTTACACTACTGCCCTTTTTAGTGCAGTACTATTGACTTTACACTACTCCAGTTACAACTGAAACTCCTGCCAGGAAAAGCTTAGCTCATAAATCTGATAGCCCACAATAACTAGTTTTTTTTAATTACCCATAGCTACTTCACCATATAGTAAATCCAACCTCCAGAGTGTGTCACTTGAATATTGTTTTAGAAGCGTTAGCATTGAGGCCTTAGTGCACCATATTAACTTAGCCACCAACCCTGCAATTGAAATGATGCACCTTTTTCAAAAGTAAACTTGGGTACCCAAACCTTCCAATGGCTTCTCAGCATAACTGAGATAGGTGCATTATCAGGTGGAGTCTGCATTTCCTGAAAATTTGGATATATTATAAAAAAATCTAAGGTAGTGAATGGCAATGTCTCCCAAAAAATTACTTCTCATTCCAGTGCCCCCTACTCTAATGATCAGTGATTGTGCATAAATTTCCTGAGGTTGGGACTTAAAAACTGCTACAATGACAGTTGTGATCCTAAATTTTATGACTCAACTTAACCCTTTCACTGTTTTTCTACAAAAATCCTCTATTTTGGCCCTTAAACTTTGCAAAAAATAGACAACATTTACAATTTTTTCATTTATTTTGGTTATTTTATATAATATTTACTTGGTAAAATGTGAAATAAATCTGTATGAACAGAAGTAGACCTAAAATAAAATTTTCCAATCTTTATGGTATTTTCAAAGCAGCCAACTGCACACAAAACAACTGAACATTTGCCATAGGCTGTCCAAACATACTTTCATTTTTATGTAAGCTTAAACCGCAGTATACACATTTCCTTCTTTTGACTGGCTTTATAGAGAAATGTCAACTTTCATGTTTAAACATAGATGGATCTGTAAGTATGGAATTTTAGGGTGTGGATTGGATAGCAAATATATTAGCATTGGGATTGTTTTCTTTTTCATTTCTTAAATTTGCTTTGACACCACTTGATTTACATATAATTTTGATAAGATATTTTAAATATAATTTTTTTAAGAGATAACTAAATGCTTAAAGACAATAACTAAAATAGAATGTAATATTAAGTATATGGAAGCAAAACTTAAATGTTCACTTCTTAGAGCGCTTTAAAATTCCATACTAATTTGGTTATTTGGTCCATTAGATCAACACCACCCATGTAAGTATTATAATCTGTTATTATATCATACAAATTCAAGTTCTTAGGTATTATCAAACTTCTGCTGGTATGCTCTCTATTACCAATCAGAATGAATGTTAGAAAGAATCACCATGGACCATTATCCTCCATACCTAAAAATTTATCTTTTTGTTATTATCAATATAGCCTTCTCCTTTTTTAGCTTTTTTTATTTTTATATATCTTTGAGCTGCCTCTACTTTCTTGGAGA
Source organism: Massospora cicadina (assembly GCA_022478985.1). Classification (NCBI taxonomy): domain Eukaryota; kingdom Fungi; phylum Entomophthoromycota; class Entomophthoromycetes; order Entomophthorales; family Entomophthoraceae; genus Massospora; species Massospora cicadina. The sequence goes on from JAKSZP010006585.1 coordinate 249,769, forward strand.
GTCCCACAACAATAAACACGTTTATTTATAGTACTAAAAAATTAAACACCTTTATTGCCATTTTATCAATTACATCTATATTGGTCTAAGTTTATTCATATAAAAATGATGAAATTTTGATTGAAAGTCAATAGTTACCCATCTTAACATCTCAGCGTTACCTTCAAGCCTTTTAGAATTATATTGTATCAATGAACATGCATAGCCAGTCTTTGATTCACAAAATGCATAAGGAATAAAAAGAAATTAACTGGTTTCAACTGACATTTAACCTTGCTTCCACAACATCCAGATCTTAAACACATGTTTTATAATGATAGATAATTCCCTTCCAGGCCAGTAAAGTTGGTGTAATTGTTTATTAAATTATTATAGTGATCCATCAAGCTTTAAAACTTTTATATTATTTTCATCTAAACTGGCATATACATTCCCATCAAAATCATGTCACAAAATATCATTTTATTATATCTTGAATCATTCTCAAATCATTAATGATAAGAAAAAAGGATTATAAAATAGTTTACTTTTTTCAGTAAAGTTCATAATCTGGAAGATCTTCTACCCATGTATATAAGAAGACGCAGGAAAAAGGTCATTTCTTTAATGGTAACACAAATGAATCTTCTTTTTATTTATCCTCAAGCATATAAAGCATACTTGTTTTTTCTTGAAACAGAAATTTTATAATATATTCTTTTATATTAATTCTAAAAATTCAAGTTTGCTTGTTGGAGGCTTTACATTAGTTTATAAGGAATATTAAACAAATAAACAGGAAGGTTGGAAAATCTCTTATTTCACATGCCACATTGTTTACCTCTATCTTTTTAGGCCATTTGGTCTTTTGTTTTATCTCCCAATGTTTTGGAGACAATACAATTTAATCTAAATCACTTTCACAGTTTGGAGAAAAATTATTCATGGATGAAAATTTTTTATTAGAAAATACAACGTTATTATTTGAACAATAAACACAATGATTAATGATGAAATGTAAAGCTAAGTTTTACATCTGATAAGATTATTTTATGTAGGATAAACTTATACTTGACGATTTTTAATTCTTTATTTATTTTTATTAGATATTAGTCAAAATTGTCTATATTTTAAAAAAGTTAACTAAATTCTAAGTGTGAACTCAATTATATTCTAATTTCTATCTCTATCTAACTTACATCTATGTAATATAAACAATGTAATGCTGGTGTTCTATATCATAATATCCACCTAGTCATCTTTTTTATTATCTTTGGATAAATGTCATTTTTTTTGGACGCATATATGCGTTTTTAAATTTACATACCCCTCATTTCTTAGATGCATATATGCATTTTTTTAGTACTAAATGGTCCCAACCCGAGGTGCATATATGCATTTTTGATTTACATGAGTCCCCATTTTTTGAATGCATATACACATAAAATCATTAGAAGATTAACTGTCAAGTCAATGCATTTTAGGATATTATTGATATAATTATATCTCGAGTAGATTTTGATAAATTTGTTTCCTCAATCCACCAGCAGATGAATGATGCTGGTATCTGTTAAGCCTTGTCCACACTTAGTTATTTTTATTTTGCTTAGCTCTTGCAGGGCTAATATTTATCGAGTGCTGATATGTTCTTTTCCCTCAATTGAATACTATATATATTTTTGGTACCTCTTTCAAAATAAAAACCATTAAATTAAAAATAACGCTGTTTTGAATTTATTTATTCAAAGTTGTAATATATGACGACTTAGGTCACAATAAACCGAGATTATAAAGGAGGATCCAAAATTCTGGAATGCCATAAGGGTGGTTGCACAACACAAACAGAATCATGACATGGTTTTCAAATGAAAGGATGCAGCTTTGTGAAGCCCACTAGGTGACAGAGACTGACAGCATATGGAACATCCACTGCACCTCAGCTTGTTGGGGTATTGTTATAAATTTAACAATATTGGAGATATGCCAAAGAGGTTGCACTGGGTCAATCCCACTGAGCAATGGGCGGATGATATGGAGTTCATCAATCCTAAGGTAACTTAGCAACTATAATAAAAATATAAGAGGTTGCTTCTGCAACAACACTTTATTTCCTTATATCATATATTATGCAGCTCCTACTGCTATCTTTCTTCTTCTTAATTAAAAATCCCCCTTTTTCTTTTTCTCTTTACATTTAAATCTTCATCATTTCTGTCCATTTTGACCCTTACACTTGGGTACTATTTGTTTACTACTTTTTCGGGGGTATTTGCCTCATCATTGAATCTTTGTCAGAATTCCTTCTATTCACCGAGGTTGACTTTGCTTGTCATCAACTCAAATTAACCAATAACACTTATATAAGCCTAATTACAAAGGGTAAAAAATGATCTGCCAGTGGTTATTTTGGCTTTTTGTCCAGTCATATAGATTTCTTGACATTAACTCCCGCCTTTGACTAGAAAATAAGCTGTACATTGTTCTTCAACCATCTCAATGCAACCCATCATGTGACAACCATGAGCTTGAGACTTCAATACTTCTTTGTTTATGGCTCAATGCAGATCTAGGTGATCCAGGCCACATTCACCTCCCCTTGTTCCCCCTTCCACCAGCCAATGAAGGAGGGGCTGAAGTGGATGCTGTGACCCTTCTGGCCCAGGAGGAGCTCCTTCCTGAATTTTTCAGGCATTTGTCTTCCTTGTGTGCACACTTTGGGGACATAGTGGACCAGTTACACTGGGAGGGGAGTGGAGTGGAGCTGAAGCTCTTTGTATAACAAGGCATTCCAGCTCCTGGCTGATGGCTTAAGCTGTCTAGTGCTTCTGCCTCTCACTGATCCTCATCCAACAGTATTGTCAGTCTGAAAGATGCTGTGCTTCATGCAGTGGGTGGTAGCCAGCTGGTTGGGGTCCTTCCCCCACTCTTCTACCCACTTCTGGTCCCTAGAGGTGAACTTCTAAAATAACTAGTTGAATTGCATGAATTTGGTTGGCACAGCGTTTGCTGCCCTTAGCACCAACAAACCTATCCTGATACCTCCCCATTATGGTGCTCCTTGGCAACATGGACTTTTTTCATCCCATGGATGAGTTAGGGTTGGGGATGAAGTGGCATCAGGCGGCCTTTGAGTGGGCCCAGTGAGCAGCTTTTACTGCAGCTACTCCTTTCTGGTTGCTTATCCTAGAATGGAGGACTTCCTCATGGATTGCCTGACTCTGTGAGCAGCCTTTTCTCTGTGAGCCAGGACTCATCTACTTGCTTGTCAGCCCCTATGACTCCATCCCCTGCTACATGCATACTCCTTGATATCCTGAGACCATCAGCACATGTGGTTGTGGGATTAGCTCTTAGTGGGGCAAGAGCAGGGTTGTCTCAATCAGCCAGCTGAGCTATTGCCACCTCATCTATTATTCTGGTTACCCAGCCCCTTATCCTCATCCAGTTCCTCTGTCCTATCCACCACTCCGCTTGCTGGCGTGATGTCCATGGAGCGGATATCAACACCATCGCCCAAATATGGCAGCCTCTGCCTCCACCACCAACCCAAGAAGGGTACAGCGAATCTGCACCACCCCTAAAGTGACAAAAGAAGAAACATGGTCCCACCAATCAAGGCACAAGATGCACTGCAAGAAACTGAGAAAAGGCGGGGAGATGAAAACATCCTAGAAAAAGAACAAAATCATTGACAACTAACAAACCTAACTTATTTACTCATGTCGCAAAATTGACCATGGGATCCAATAGTGTGCCAGGACAAAATCAGTATAAAGACTGGTGGCCCTTTGCTGTTTTGCTTTCATTGGTGTACCAACCCCAATAAGTCCTGCATCCAACCTACCAACTAACCACCAATGGCTTTGCCTTTAACCCCAAGCGTCCTCAGCGTGTGCCCTGGCAAGTCCTGCCCCTTTCCTGGGCAGCTCAGGCACTTCCGCGCTGCACCACCCTTGCAACCCTTCACCAACCCATCTGTGCATGCCCTGGCAAATCTATCCCCCTTCTTGGGAGGCTATGGCACCTCCCGCATTGTATACCGCTAGGGTTGGTGGCTATGCAGCTCATCTGCTGGTAGCCAGCTGCCAGATTACCACTGGTTCCTCATAAGGTGAGGCTTGGGAGCTGAAAGCGCCGGCCACTCCAGGCATGATCACCCTCGCCCATTGGGGATCCCCAGTCTTATCTACTCCCACTCTAGCTGCTCTAAGCCACTATCAAATAAAGGTAAGATTGGTGCAAGAGAGATGTTTCTTAGGAGGAAATGAATGACTATTTATACTTCTTTCAGGGCTACTATGCCCAAGTACTCTTTGGCAATAAAATACTGGAAACCCCATCAGACTCTTGATGCCACAACTCTATCAGATCATAACTTCATTCATTTATAATCCAAGAGCAATTTAATCCAGATCTGCTCATTTGATCACCAAATTATTAATATTAGGTCACTCCATCTTTAGCATAAGTCGCTGGTTGATCATATATAAACTTTTAAATAAATAGGACTTCATGCATCTTTGGTATGAGTCACCGGTGCTCCAAATTAGTTGGCATAACCATTTTGGACAATTCATAATGTATTCATCAGCTTTCCGCTGGAAACTCCCACAACGATCTTTGGATGGCATTTTGGCAGCAAACGCAGCTTCCGCCGAACTCAAACATGGTTAAACATATAACATTAAATAGTATTAAACTAGGTGATTAGCTGGCAATTATGCCTGACTAACCAAAACCCCTAATTCGGATACTATCAGAAGGATTCATCTGGTTAAAATCCCAACACCCCATATAATTTAGTTAATTTTTTTCTGGATAAGTTTCTATTGTTGCTTATATTCCCAAAGAATCTTTATGTGCACTTGGTTAATGGTCTGACTGCTTGTGGGGACCTTGATAGTATAGGCATCAACATCTGTTTTTTATATTATCTCAAAAGGCTTAATCCAAATATTCTCTAGTTTATGCTTCCGCCCAAACCCATGCTGATTATGGAATAGCACCATATTCCCATCTTTCAACTGGCTAGCCTAATACGCCATAATTGATTGGCAGCCTGATTCTTTACCTTCTTGGCTAAGTTGAATAAGTACGTTTCAGTTTGTAGTTTAACCAGCATATTTGTTAGGGTGGTCAAGTAGCGTTGAGGATCCAACGCCATTGGTATCTTCCAAGCAGGCATAGAGCAGTGCAGGTAGAGTGTGGTGCCATCCATATAGTAACTGGAAAAGACTTTTCCCCATTTCCAAGTGGTAGCTATTATTGTAGGCGAAAATGGCGGTGGAAAGGAGTTTACACCAATCAGAGGGCTTTTTGTAACCAACTTCCAAAGTATGTTAACCAGGGTCACATAAACCCATTTGACCATTCCATTAGTTTAGGGGTGATACGGGGCTGTTAGAACCCCGCGGATAGCCATCATTTTGTTGCTTGGATAGGATGTGGAAGGTGGAATCAGTTCCGTTGTCAGTAAGGATAAACTGAGGGCAGCCAAAATGCTGAATTATACATTCCATTACAAACTCAGCCACAGTAACTGCCCATAGATCCTGTATTGCCCATGCTTTGACCCACCTGGTCAAGTGGTCGATTGCCACCAAGATATACTTAAATCGGTTTCCTCCTGTCATCAAGTGCCCAACTATGTCAATAGATACCATGCTAGGCAAAATGAAGTTTCACCAGCTGGTAAGAGATCTTCTGGTGGAACGGCTTCTCCATTAGGCACTGGTGGCAGCAGTAAATGATCTTTAGTACATCATTGTGCATGCTTTCCCAATAGTATTGAGGCTGTAAGAAGTGCAACGTCCTACATAATATCCCATGACCACCACCTTGTGAGCACTCAAAATAATGTCTGGTCAAGTAGAGGTTTTGGGAAACTCAGCTTATTGTTACCAATCCGCCTAATAACTCACCATTTTTCCAGATTGTATCAGCCATCATCCCACCTAGCGCCCAATAACTTGAAAAAGTTTGTTCATGTATTGACAAATGATTAAAACTTTCGTATAGCAAGTCATCTAAATCCACTGTTACCACAATTGTTGGTAGCTGAGCTAAACAGTCAGCATTTTGATGCTTTGCACCGGGACAATGCAGTATTTCAATATTATAAGCCTGAAGCTTTAGGGACCATCTAGCAAGGCTTTTCAGGCTCATGAAGGTTCTGTAACCAACACAATGATGCATGATCTGTCATGACAGTTGAATTTTTTTCCATGAAGGTAGACTGGAACACTTGTATGCATAAATCACTGCAAGGCACCCTTGCTTGGTCACGTTATAATTCCGTTCATGGTAGTTTAAGCTCAGACTACAATACGCAATGGGGTGCTCTACGCTGTCATCATCCTTCTAGGATAATACCGCCCCTATGGAGGAAAGAGATGCATCCATTTGTACAATAAATTCCTTCACAAAATTAGGGTATTGTAAGACTGGCGCACTAGCCAATGCGGTCCATAAAACATCAAAAGCGTTTTGACAATGTTCAGTTCATTCGAAGGTGGCGTTCTTCTTTAATAACTCAAAGATGGGATCCCAGTACAGCTGAAGTTAGGGATTAACCGACAGTAGTACCCAACCATCCCTAAGAACACCTGGATATCCTTTCTTGTTACCTTGCCGGGTCATCTTTTAAATATAGCTTTAACCTTCCCTGGTTAAGATCTAAGCCTTTGGAGTCAACCACAAACTTGATTTATTCCAACTGCTCCTTAAAAGTGGCACTTTTGAGGTTTGATTTTTATGTTTGCTTTGACAAGGCTGCGGAATACAAGCTCTAAATGGTCTAAATGCTTGGTGAACATCCATGAGAACACATTGATAATGTTGAGGTAGAATAGAACGCAGGACAGCTTTAGGTCACCCAATATTGTGCCATTGCATGTTGGAACGTAGCTGGGGCATTGCATAAACTTTGAGGCATACACATGGGTTGGAAAAACCCCTTTAAGGTGATAATAGCGCATTTCTCTCATTCCGCCATTAGCAACTTGACCTTCCAGTATCTGATAATTAATCCATGGCTGAGAAATAGCTGGGACAATCCAGCCAATCCAGAGCATCAACGATTCATAGGAGCAGATATAAATCTTTTCTTCATGATATGGTTATGCTTCCAGTATTCAATTACTACTCAATTGGTGCCATCTTTATTCTTAACAAATAGCACAGGTGACGCCCAGGGCCCTTTGATGGCTCTAACATTCCATGTTTAATCAATTTTTTTACTTCCGTGGATAAAATCTCTTCTGCAACTTTAGATTCACAGATAGGCTGCGATCAAATGGGAGGATGGTTCCTTATTCAACTGATGCACATACCGTGGTCACATCCCAAATCATGGTTGGATGCAAAATTTCTCAATATTATTCAAACAGGGCCATCACCCTATCTATCTGGCCATCTGACAACCCGGTCAGGGCCTCACATGGAACCACGGTCATTAAGTTGTCTGAGGATTTTTCAGGTAGGCCTAGGTCCTCCCATGACCTAAAGTCATGTATATTGTGAACCTCATCAATCATAGTCAGATGCAGAAAAGCCACCACTTGGTGTCTTTGAACCATCATAGACTTCTTCTGTAGGTTTGACATTAAGCTTTCACTTCGCCATGCCCTGGTAACAGTAGTCAAGGAGCCACATGGGGTTTGAGCCGCAATTGATAGTAGGGATCCATATTTTCACCATATAGGCCTTCTGGGATGTCTAGTTCAAGCTCCATCCCTACTATAACCTGATGCTAAAAAGGGATACTTAAGGTGGTTGCAGCCCTTAGCGGAATACCATTACACTCATAAATCTGGTTAGGGAGAGCTCTTGTCCTCAGCTTTATCCACTGAAAGCAAACAGGGATTATTCCATCACTATGTTCAAGATTTATTTGACTAGAGCGGATTGGGTCTTTTGGGACTCTGCTGGAGGTAAACTAGATGTGATTTGTTGCCCCAAAATCTCAAATTTTCCTCCACCATATCAACCACCGCCCCAAATTGCCGCATAAATGCGGCCCCAATCAGCAGACCTTTTATTATTAGGCAAAAACACAGCTGGAGTGGATGTGCCAATTGACCTGAACATAAAAGGCAATGCGCTGTAGGAGCCCTCCAACGCAGAGCTTTGTGCTCCTGCAGTCCCATACACTACCTGATGGTCCACATCAGCCTTCAGTGGAAGCTCAGCCACTAGCTGAGTGGATATTTTATTGATGGGGGCGCCAAAATCTATATTGCTTGAATTTTGGTATTTCCTACGAAGATATCACAGTAGGTACACTCTGAGTAACCAAAAAATGTTGTTTGCACATGCACATCCATGGGTTTCTTGTTAGTGAGAAAAGTAACAATACTGGCGCAAAAACGTGAATACTCTTGAACAATTTCTTCTACTGATAAAACAGCATTCACACCCTCTAATGCGGCCACATCAATGGATGGACTGTCTTTTGCAGCAATGTTACGTTTAAGGATTTGCCAGATATACAGTGTTTGCACATCCCAAGGAACTCAAACTCTGAAAGATTCTTCTCTCCCTTCATGGGGAAGTCGGAGACATAACTGAAGGTTTGTTGGTTTAATAAAACGTTAGTCTGGGGCTCAGACCCAACACAAAGGGACTTATTAGAATTAACAGGGACGAATAAATTTGGATTAGTTGAGGTAGAGCTTCCCATCTCTACTCAGCTCAAACTTTTCTCTGTTCAGTCAGGGCCAGTGGTACTGCAAAATCATGCAGGTTGCCAGGGCAGTTAGCCGCCTAATGGCATCTTTAGCCGCAAGAGAAACAGGAATTACTATATGACTAACATATTTGAGGTGCCCCTAAAAACCCAGGTTAGAACTTAAACAAGGGATTGTAATTTGGCCAAGGGTGAGACAAGTGACCATAGAAAAGGCGAAAGGAGCTGATGAAAAGTTGAGTGCCCACATATTAACTAATTGATTATAGCCAATTCGTTGTTGTCTATTTCCATCAAAAATTTGGTAATGGCTGCAGGGGCTTTTCGTTCCTCGTTAGGAGCACTAAAAGTGATGGATAGGCGGCGTAGAAATTGAACAATTTTGAGAAAGGGTACGTCATCCTCCAAGATCGGAGTTATGACATTGTAAAGCTTTTAGTATGGCTTCACCACAGAGGTCATTGCAGTGCACACAATGGACTCAGGTAAAGTCCTCATCCCAATTAAAACGTGGGCTTCCTCCATAAACTTAATCAGCAAATGCAGTGAGGGTCTCATCACACTGAAACCTAATAGTCAAGAACTAAGCCTTCCACTGTGACATTTTGGCAGAACCCCCCCCCCAAACAACCACAGCGCAGTATCCTTCACTTCTTGATATGAAATGGAATTACTTGGAAGATAACATATGTCTTGGTCTGCACTCCCAACATCCAAAGCGGATATTAAAATCTATCTTTAGGCCGATCTAAGGCTCCACCTACCACAGACTCAAAAGTTAAAAGAATCAGTGAATATCCCCAGTACTATCAAATGGAGGCAGCTTATCAACGCAAACCTCCTCCTTCCTAACAACATTATTCAGTTTACACTCTGCACAGTGTGGCCGCTCAGTAGTGCTGTCCAAGAGATCAACAAGTTGGATGAATCAACCTTTAACCAGGTGCATACAGTGGAAGTCTTTGTCAAGCGGGTATGTTATACCCTTAGTTTCTTGTAAAAGCATCTTTTGTGTCTGCTGTAGTGTATCCAGCATAAACTTCAGTTTTTCATATTGGGATAGCACAATAAACTGGGGTAGGAACACCTAAAGTTGTATTTGTTGCATAATTGCTTGTTGAACAAATAAAAATTATTTTTAAAGTGTTGGTCAATGGGCCCCCTGTAATGAGCACCACTGTTTTAACTTTGGCAATATATCGGAGATACACAAAAGAGAAAGCACAGGGTCAATCCCACTGAGCAATGGGCGGATGATATGGAGATTGTTGGTCTCATGATAACTTATTAAATATAATAAAACCATGAAACAATTGCTTCTGTAACAACACTTTATCTTCTTATATTATATATTACGCAGCTACTACTGCTAACTCTCTTCCTCTTATTCAACTGACTCCTTCTTTTTTTAATCCATATATTTATCATTTCTGGTCGGTTTTGACCCTTACACTTGGTTACTCACTATTAGCTACTTTTTGGGGCTTTTTCTCAATATTGAATCTTCAGCAGAACTCCTCCTATATGCCAAGGTTGACTTCACTTGTTATCAACTCTGATTAATTGATAATACTTATATAGGCCTAATCATGATGGGTGACCAATGATCCGCCGGTGGTTATTTTGGCTTATCATCCAGTCATATATATTTCTCAATAGGTATGTTTTGTGTATTTAGTATCACTCTGCTTGTGACACCTTAGACACCAAATGTGTAAGAGTTCACACTAGACATTGCGTATTGTTTGAGCCATGAAGATTTGCATTGTGACACAACCTAGGCAGCCAGAGGGTCAAGGTGGCTCTCCTCCAGAAGTTTTGCATGTTGATGTAAGTAACAGGGCCTTGAGAGCTCTGTTTGTCAAATCATTTCCAAGTCATTTCTTCTTGTTGGGTTGTGCACCAGGCAGACCACAATATGGCACAGCAGCAATATCCCAAGAATTGCTCTGGCCTTCAAATCCTCCTTGCTGTTGAGCTGGCTTTCCAGAAACGAGGATAGTTAGTTAGGAGGTGGTTAGCTGTACCAATGGTGGTTGAAGCCTCTTGACCTGCCTGTGGTTCTCCAGGGAGACATTGACAATTTCCAGAAACCCTGGATTCCTAATAATTATACTTCAAGCTTCTGCTAATGCAAAGTCGCCCATTGGAAAATTGCTTGCAACAATATATTTCCTTGGTGGTTCTGGTTTGTGCATACCAGGATCTCTGGTTCTAAGGGGATAATGTAACAATCAGTGTTCATACTTGGATTTCCTAAGGTCAGGACTTAGGAATTCTTCTACGATGAAAGCTTCAATCCCAATTTTTTTGACTCAACTTAAATTGCGAGTTGATGCACTTTGGAATATTTTAATATATCTATATCTCTGGCTGATTTTATTGACTTTAGATTCCATTTATCCACCAGTAGATAATCTTAGGACTCTGGCATTATTTTATCCTTGTCTGAACCTAATTTATTATAAATTCATTTAGCTCTTGCAGGGCTACTATTTATCAAGTGAGAATGTATCCCCTTCTCTCACTTGAATTCTACATATTTTTGACAACTTTTTCAAAATAAATCCATTTGCACAAAAACAGCACTGTTATGAATTTAGTTTTTAAATTTGGTATATATAGGGACCTTGGGTCACAATAATCTAAAGTTAAGGAGGAGGATCCAACGTCATGGAATGCCATGAGGGCAATTGCACAACACAAATGAAGCTGTGAAAGGGTTCACAGATAAAATGGCGCAGCTTTATGGAGTTATCTAGGTGACATAGTCTGGTGGCATATGGAACATCTGCCGCACCTCAGCCTGTTATGGGTATATTTTTTGTCTTTAATATTGCTCCACAGGCGATGTATGGGAACATAATGTTATGAAATTTGAACTTTATGGTAAGTTTCATTTGAGATGCGGGGATTTTCATGCTGACGCAATCTAGACAGCCAGAGGATTGAGGAGACTCTATCCTGGAATAGGTTTGCATATGTTAAGGTGGCAAATAAGGTCTTTGAAGCCGAATTTTTATACCTATACTAGGCACCTGCTCCCCTCAGGTATGGTAAAAGCCCCTTCAACTAGGGGGTTGACCAGCTAATTTTCTACCAATGCAAGGAATCATCCAACCCAGGCTTAGTAAAGGTAGTTGGGCTGTAGAATTTTGGGAACCTTATGCTCAATAACTCTCAGCAATTAGCACCAACTGTAACCCACTTGGATGCTCTCCTAGGCTCTCACTTCTACCGCACAAGCTCTTAATAGCTGCGTTGATTATTATTCTTATTGTTATTGGTCAAACCTGGGTAGTAATAGTATGAAGACTATCACTTATTTGGATTTTCTTAAATTACCGTTAAAAAAAGGTCCAATACTAAACCGGGGCAAGCCCTTCTTCACTTTAAAGGTAACTTTAAAAATGACATGGAACTCTTCCCTCCTCACTTCTTCCTCTGATAACGACTCTTCAGTATTCTCTTCTTGCAGAGCCCAGAGGAGATCTTGATAGCCAACTACTTTAGACAAAAAATATCCTATCCTTAAATTCTTATCCTAACAGCCAGCTATACAACCAATGTATAAGAGTCTAAATAACAAATGTAATTGTTATTTCTATCTATTTTATCTGAGGGAAAATGAGGAAATTATAGGGAATTCAGCACCAACCCCTATTGGTGCCTTAATTGAGGAGATTACTGATGTTTTTGTTTGATCAGCCTTACTTATGTCACACTCTCATAGATTTCCCTCATTGTATTAGTCAGGTTTCGTCGCCTACTAGGCCCTGCAATCTTCTCCAGGTTACCAATAAATGCTTCCCCACATTCATTAATTACACCAGAAGTTGTTTTAGAAGCATCGTTAGCAATTCAACAACTTCATGAACTTTACCATCAATCAGCAAATAGCCCCAATTAACTTGCATGAAATAATTAATTTATCAATATAAATTGACTGTTTAATTACTAACTTATAGTTAGTGATCATCCCAAATAGAATTAAACTTTCCGTTATATTGATCCAACAGATCAAACACAGAAAAATACCTTATATTTATTAGGATGATTCTGCTAAACGATAGTTATCATGTGTAAATGAGAACTCCTTTATCCACTAGTGGGACAAATCCTCTAGTAATAATGCGCCTATCATAATTAAAGCACTGGCTAATATTTGTAGTAATCCAGCTTACTTGTGCTCGCTGGTGCTTCCACCATTGGATCCCACAAAGGTTCTTAAGAATATGTATATAAACGCTACTATAAAATAAATTTTTATGGATTTTATTAGAAGCACGGGGTTAAAATAAAAAGTGACCCTCTTGATATTTGACCAATCAGTATTTAAAATGTTTTGAGGGTCAGGGGGAATTTGAGGATAGGTTTGGAATAGCTTAGATGCTTCCAAATTAGGATATATGGTATACACTCCTAAAGGAATTTGGGAAATGTGAGTTACTTTTTGGTGAAATGATGTTTGGGATGGAGTTTTGGGCCAGAATGTATTCATACAGTAAGGTTTTGATGCATTTCAACCAATCACCATTTGATAAAAAGCTTTCAACTTGAGGAACCTCTACCATGCCTATAAAAGGGGGTGGTCCTCGCGTAGGTGCTTGGAAGACCCAGTTGTGGTTGGAGCATGCCTTCCAATGGTTGTCCCATATCCCATCAAGTGGTCAGAGTAATTTGAATGCTTGATTTCACGTTTATTGCCCGTGCAGGACTGAAAAAGGTGTTACCCCAATTAATAGGGTTTCACCTGGAATCAGCCAGGGTCTTTTGGCCAATATTCTCGATATTTTTGTTATCATTATTAAAAAAGTCGCATTTATATTCATCAGAAAGTTGTAAATGACCAATATTTCCTCGTTCTGACTGTATTTAACCCAAGACATTCTTCCTCTGCAGATGAGAGGACAAATATCCAACAATATTGGTATATCAAAATTCTGACATTGGTTCTTTCAGAATTAATAAGTTTCATGTATTTTTTATGGCAATTAATCCCAATGAAAATCAATCTACTCACTCAATTAACCACTCATTAGGTTACAATCCCAATGTGAATACAGTTGTGTCTGGATCCAAATAAGAATAATCAGAAGCCATTATACATTGTGACAAAATCCAAGATATTTGTTTAATGGCCCCAAATTCACCAAAGCAACCCAGGAGGCAAGTGGCAATGTGCCCTTTAATGCCCCACTAAATATACGCTGATTCAAAGAGAGAGTGCTTTCACATAGAGACATTTCCACTTGTGAGGTAACACAATAAAAAATTCTGAAGTTCCCATATGCTATGGAAACAAATTTTGTTGCAAAAGCCATAGCTAATGACTGCTGCCACATGGCATGAGATCAAGTTTTTCCAGTATAGCAAAGTGTTGGCTTGATAGAAAATCTTATTTGGTTGTCAATCTTTAAATAATTTTTTCATCCATATTGAGGAAGTCTAAAAGTGGATGAAGCAGCCAGTGGACTATCAAATGGTGGAGGTAGCTGTCCATGAGGACCTTAAGCCTAGTGATTACAAAGCATGTTTAGATCCAGGAATAAAACTCCATAATGCTCTGGGTTCTAATAACACAGGAATCCACACTAAAATGGTAAGCAAAAAAAGCACGCATCTTTCACCAATGGAACTATACCTAATGTCAAGAAGTTCCCCAAGGCAGCAATAGCGTTCAACTTGGCACACCACACTCTTTCCATAAAAATTTCCCTCGATTAGAATAACACCACCTTTTCTCCTGATGGGGTGCTACCCTGGATCACAGCCAATTTCAAGGCTATCAAAGCCTTGCACTTGTTGCACGTGTAGATCCCTCCTGCTAAGGCATCTGACTTGCTGCAAGCTGGCTAGATTTGAAAATAAAAATATAAATAGGGGCCCTTTTGAGAAAGGTCACCAGAAGCTGCTATTATCTATATGGTAAATGGGTTTACCCCAGCCAAAATGAAGTACTGACTCAAAGAAGTGAAATTTATAGACCAAGTTTAAAATTGGTTTAGTTTGGGGGAATTAAAAACATTTACAAAACACTGTGCACACAATCCATCTCTTAGATATATTGCAAGCTCTGGTGCAACCATTATCCCTATGATAAACAAGATCTTTCAGCTCTCTTTCCACTTGGCGTAACTTTTTGAGCAAAATTACACGAATTTATAAAACAAATTGAATTTGCCCATAGTAGTTTAGCTCCGATGTCCTTGGATTCTCCGCTGGCTGCTCCAGCGTGGGGCAGCGGAAAAACTCCCCCTGTCATTTTCCGTCCAGCAGGAAAACGCGCTAGGACTGGTTCACCCAGTCATTCTAAACCTATGGGCTGATTTTGTTCCGCCCAAAGATCTAGACGCCCACCTTGCTTGTACCCAAGTTGTACCACGCTGCCCCCTAGTGCTCCCCTGGAGCAACATGCACTACAGCCTAAGGGTCAAATATGGAAAGCTATTCCCATACCATGACTAAGCCATCATCGAAATGGCACAGGTGGTGATGACACCCACCAGCTTCATCGATTTCCACCCCTACAAGGGGTATTTGACCTCAGCTTCACCTGCAAAGCTGACGCTGCCACTGCAGCAACTGTGCCCCTGGTATTTCAGGGCACCCCTCTCCCCACAACTCAGACTTGGCTCCCAGCGGACACTACTTTGGTGCTCCAGTTTGCTGGCCTGCCCACCCACCTCCCCCCTGAAGTGCTCCACCAGGAGCTGATGGAAGGTTTGGCAGCCTATGGCTCCAACCCCATTTTACAATTTGTGGTCCCAAATGGGGCCACACGATTTGCTGGGCCTTGGGCATATGACACAATAAGCCATGAATTTAATAAAATTGTGGTGGCAATTCCGCTGCTCACCATTATCCCCCAGCGCCTGACCATACATTTCTGGGCCCGCATCAAGGGCGGGCAGACGATTGTCCATCATGTTTTTGATTAGACCACTCAAAACACAAGTGCCCCTTATCAACCACTTCAGGCAGATTGGATGACTCATCCACTGACCTCCAATCTGCTGCCCACCTTGTACAATTTCTGGCATGAGGCACAATCCTACCTCCTCCACCCCCAAAGCCTGTCCTGCAGCTGCACCTGCAGCCACCAATCAGCCTCCTCCTCACCCCAATGCCATAAATAATTCCTCCAATCAAGCATTGGATTGGATCCCAGTTTAATCCCATGCTTCCTCAAGTGAATCAAACAAACCTCAACCATACGCTGATTCCCCATTCAATTCAACCAAAAACCATGGGAATTATTGGCTGAAATTGACGAATCAGGTAAGTTTATTGAAGAACCATCTCTGCAAATTAAGTGGCTCGTTAATGTAGAATGGGACGCCAAAAACCCCCCTCAACTTTATACCCCACAGCCAAATGCCAAATCGTTTCATAGTGATCACCAGCTTGCAGTCAAAGCAGCTGCAACACCAGATTGTCATCCTCTATGTAAAGTGGTCACTAAATCAGTAGTGATACTCAAAGGAGGAATTCTACCTCCTGTTATCCCCACAACCTTGACTCCAAAAAGCAAAATAGCAGTGAACAAGTATTACAAAAATGCAAACGATGCTATCCAGAACATGGCAACTATAGCACAGAATCCAAAAGCAAAAATAACCCAAACCAGCATTGCCACATATGTTCAACTTTCAGATGCCCTTATTAAAGCTGAAAAAGCTTTAACCTTATATCTCAGTGTCATTTATCTAGCTGGTAATTTCCATGAAATTCCAATTATTAAGATATTGAACCACATACCGCAGATGCCCCAACGCCATTACTGCCAGCTGTAACATGCACTCTACTATGGGAGGAAGAAGCTGCTGCCAAAGAGGCTGCCAAAGACGAGCCCAACCCCCCCTCCCCTTCCACCATGGAAGGATAAGCGACCTCCACTGCCCACCTGGTTTATCAGTTTTTGAAGCGTTTCACTCAATCCGCTCATTAGGGCGTTTTGTTTGAACCTAGTAGTTACGTTTTTTAGTATATTTTTAGTTTTGGTAATGTCCGTCCCTGGTCAGCTTGCCTCAAATAAATATATTGATAAACATGATCTTTCCACATCGCCATGAAACTCTTAGGAAAGATGGCCCAGGTAAGGGACCACAAGCAGGAGAGTGCTGCGGTGGTAAAATCTTTAGTTCATTGGCTTAATGAACGGTTGTTAATAAATTCTTGGAAGATGGTAAAGATGATGCTAATGCTTAAAGTACTGTCTGTCTGCTGGAGAGGGCTTACAGAGAGGCAACAGCTCTGTCAAAGTTTAAGATCAGTCCAAATTAAGTTTAAAATCTAGATTTCCTTTTCAAAATCCCAATAAATGACTTTAAGATGTTAATTTTTTGATTTTTTCTGTTTTTATTTGATATATTAAAAGACCAAGTTGCATTAAGCAACATTGTAAGTTTGCTTTTATAGTATTAAAAGGAGGATATGTCAAAATTTGTTCCCAAAGAGTCTATCCAGAGGGCTATATGTAGCTGTGTTGAGAATCTCAGCCTCCAATATTCTCATCTGGTCTTGTTCAAGATTATCCATTGGGAACCTCAGACGAGATGGAAAAGTTCCTCATTTAATTTGCACTTTAAAGTAAGCCAAAACTTGATGTTTTCATTTCATCCTTATGGCAAACGTTTGATATTAATCTTGATTAAATCTATTTGATGGCTTCTGATTTGCTAGGCTGACATTTAGCTCTTTTTTCAATAATTTAACCCTTAGTGTAATTCAGGTTGGCAGCTCCTGATTCACTGATCTGCGCTTTGATGTGGCTCTCAACATTCTCCCATAAGTAGATTTGGATTAGCGGCCTCTAATTCGCTGTGCTGCTTTTTATCTTTGACATTGCCATTGGACCATCACAGCGGATTCAGGTTGACAGCTTCTGATTTGGTGCGCCGTCATTTCTCATTGCTATTAACATCCACGCCTAGAAGATTTTAAGTTGACGTCTTTTCATAAGCCCAATCACCTTTTACACTGGGCCTTTCCACTTTTGATCTCAAGTTTGAATAATTTCTTGGCATCTGATTCATCAGAATGCCATTCTCAAGGGTGGTTGCCCTCGTACCCTATAATTTTATTATTATTAAAAAAATGAGCCTCAATCTCCACCATAGAGGAGGTCAGTGCTATCTGGCGGTAAGGCAGCGCCTTGACCACCACACTCTCCTGGCTGCAGCATTAGATGGGGATGCGCAGGTCTCAACACTAATTTGACTTATGTCTGGATTAAGTATGAGATTTCATCTCATGCAGCAGCAATGTGAAAGGTTATAAACTCATAACTTGGTTGGGATTTGCTAAAAATGGACATCCATAATATATCTATTTGGGACTTGAAACTGTCAGGGTTGCTGTTAATTTGAAGACTTCCCATTTTGGTAGGGGTTGACAATGCCAGTTGATGGCATAGAATGGCAGAGTTTTAGCTGCATTACTGACTTTTAAGTTGGGCATCTCAGGGTTAATTGAGGAGTATTTTGTATAAATAACATATTTGTGGCCAAAAAAGGGAGGATACCCCAGTGGTAGAGTATAGACCCTCTACCACTGCCTCCCGAGTTTGATCCTGGTAATGGACTTTGGGTAGGGGACGATTTTGACTGTGTTGGTTTTGCGTGCTAATGCCCCAGACCGAGATAGCAAATAGCAAAGGCGGTCCATGGAGTTCCTGGCCTATCATACGCCGCGCATGGAGGTTTTCCAGGTTTTATCCTCCTTTCCCATTTTCTTCACTTCCCTAATCGGTGCAGTATCGTCCCCAGGTCAGCCCACCTCAAATAAAATTTAAATTTAAACATATTTGTGGCCATATATCTAGCTAGGCTTTTTCTCTCTCGTTGCAATCACTTTTGCAACTTATCCAATTCAAGTCTGATTATAGTTTGATAATCTCACAGAGGAAATTAGTCTGCGCCCATGTCAGGGAGCAGTTGGGCAAGTAAGGTAAGAGGAGCAGGTGGTAGGCCTGCGGCCTCAAACTTTCAAAAACGCCTCGGAGAAACCAGTGGAATTGACAAAAATCTTAAAAAACTGGCGGTCACAATTTCCCCAGAGATACTCGCATGGCAAGCACGATGCAACCAGTACATCAACACGCCTAACTCCCAACCACTCTCATTGGTGGAATATGGAGTCCATTTGTTTCTGGACATCCAATAAACAGCTCTATGGGAAAAATTTTGTGGGGATGTGCACAAAATTTTCCTGACCGCAGTGTACATCGCACCTCACTCCATGTCACATGGTTGGCTGAACCTTGGTTTTAAAAACAAGGAGGTAGCAGACAAATCTGCTGCAGTGCGCATATTGATCGACATCCCCAAAGGGCAATGGGTCATTGAAACCAAACGCACCAGATGGACAAAATCCAACCAAATTTTCCTCACGTTTGACTTTTTGCCTACTATGGTAAAACGTGACATTCTGGAACAACACCTGAAAGATGGTCTCTCCATATATGGTGAAATACAATCTTTTGAGATGCAACGCTTTATGCTGATGCCACACCTGTGTACCAGCAAAGCCATCGCAGTTCTGACCCCAACCAAGGAGATTGCAAAGGACCTAACCCAGATCCCGCACTCCACATATGTCAATATCAAAGGGCATACCACCCACCCATTCTGGGTAATCGTGGACAGCGCGCCCCCATCTGCACCCACTGTGATGCATTTGGCCATAAGGCACATGCATGCCCCACCAAGGAGGGCATCACATTTCAAGAGCACCCCTCGGCAGCCATGGCCAGCGGAGAGGCACACTATGAACCAACTGCAAGCACCAAAGAGGCTTTCACGTGGGGAGCACAAGGCTGCTACCTATTGGTAAAACCTATTTCCCCGCAAGAGTGGAAGAAGGCCAAGCAGGCCTGCAGGGCTGCAGCCAAGGAAGCGGCCAAAGTCATCACTGCTATCCTACACTCTCAACACCAGGAGGACATTGAAACCTTTGTGGCGGAAGCAACTTGGGAATCCATCAACCAATCAGATTGGGAAGCCCATGCTGTTTGGGCCACCCAATCTGAGAATCCGATGGGTGACTCAATTTCACCCAATCTTTGCAACTAAGCTCCGGTCAAAACTGACTTGGTCTCCAACTTACCTGAAAACTTTTTTTTGACCCAATCAATGGTTCACCAAACTCATCCGCACCACAAAAAATTTGTTCAATGTCAGGGAAACAAAAAGCGAAGGCAAAAGCCAATGCGAACCTTTCTGCTAAAGTCAACAAAACTACTGATAGCGTTGCTTCAAACACCTGTTCTGCTGTGAAAGCCTGTGGGGATCTATAGGAGGCTAGTGGGCTCAGGTGCCCACCCCCTTGCACCTAAGGTGCAAAGGGGAAACCTTCACTTTAGGGATGTTGAATATCGCTGGACTCAAGGCCTCGCCATCTCAGGCTAGGAAACTTATTTTTTTACAAAAAGATTTACCCATGGATATCCTGGCCATCCAGGAGTCCCACTGTATGCAAGGTTCCGAGGATGCTTGGAAAACCATGCTCCTCCCATCCCTATCCTTTTGGTCAGAGCACTGTGGGGTGCTAGATAAGAAAAACAATTTTCAAAATTTTATTATTGAAATCCTTACTAAATGGCCAATTCCCTGTTGTCACTTTCTTGTGGGCTGACGTGGCACATTCTATCATTAACCTCTACGCCCCAACCTGTGCACGAGAATGTTGGGAATTTTTCTCATTGGTCAAATCCCTCCCGTTACCCCCAGACCCTTTTGTAGTCAGCGATATGAACTGTTGGCTAAACACACCAACAGACCGTTGGCCTTCCTCCTCCCACGCCCCCCAAGTGTCAAGAGAGTGTCTGTAACTCTCTCGTTCCCAGCAAGACTATGTGGGATGCAAACCCACATTGCTAGGGAACTAGCCATTAGAAGAATGGGAAGACAAGCACCTCAAGCGGTGCCAGTGCAAAAGGTACCCCAGGAAAGTGTATAAATAGCAACATAAAATACCAGGTAAGTAAGAAACAACAACGCTTGAGTGACCCCAGAGGGGCGTCCATAATCAAGTGTGGCTTGATGTCAGGGGCTTTGGGTGCCTCAATCTGGAGGGGACCTGGGCGGCCCACAGGTGCCCCTGGGATTTTGGTAAATTGCGAGATAAGGTAGTGGCCCACATGGTTGGAGACCTCCCTGAAGAGGTCCACCACCAAGTTTGCCCAAGGAACCATTGGAAAAACGTAAAATAATGGGGGTTTTTATTAAGAAAGTCGATCAACAAGGAGTGTTGATCACAAAAACCTATTTAAAATGAATCAGGGAAATTTGGGTTCTGTGGAAATGCGCCCAAGCCTTGACACTTCTATAAACAGATGCTTCCGTCCGTTTTGGTAAAATACACTGAAAGTGCCTTCACTTGAGTAATTGATTGAAGCCTTGTTTTACCTGAAGTCAAAATCTCATAGCTGGAGCAGGACTCAAACCCTTGCTCTCCAAACAAGCTAATCGAACCATCATTATTCAAAACGTAAATTGTTCATTTTAGGGTCTGAGCTGAAATAAGAGGCTGGGCGAATTTTCACCCCATTAGTATCAACCTGAGCTTGCTTGGCTTGCACCCAGAGTTGATCTAAGGTGTGCTTCAAGTCAGGAAGAGCCTGAAGCTTCATCTTCTGGGCCTCCTGTCGCCCAGCCTTATCCCTAGCATCAGTGCCTAATATCATGTCATCCAACCATGACACCAGGGTCACCTAGAACTTCACGTTCTAAAGACCACCCTTGGGTTAATGGATGCACTGCTGCGGTGAGCCCCACCGCTCAAAAATATGATGTGACCCCACATCCACAACGGCCAATTAAGGTACATGACCTGCATTGACCTTATCCTTACACTGGCAAAATTCCAACACCACATTTCCCACTTCAAAACAACAAAAATCGAGTTTTCCAATCAGCAGCTGGTCTCGATAACCTAACACCTACCTGTCACAGAGGCTAAGGCCCCACATTGGTGCAAACTCTGCCCTCTCAAACTTGCGTCGCCAGGATTTTCCACTTGGGTGGAATCAGCAACTTTGGCAAGAGAGTTTGTTACACCATTTTGCATGGACCCCATCTCCACATGGTCAGCCTTCAAAGAGGATACCATCCGCCACTCTCACCACCTCTCCTCCTGACGCTCATGAGCCACATCAGCCGTCATCTTGCGCGCTCTGACAGAGTTGGCACACCTGGAATCCAACATCCCAGCTACAGGATACAGCCCTGCATGGGGCCAGAAGTGGGCGGAGGCAGCCACCCACCTCAACGCACTTGAAAGGCAACACAAACACCAGGTTTATGTTCAGTACAGGGCCAAACGCATTACAGAGGGTGACAAGTGCACCGCATACTTTTTTAAAAAAAATTTCACACCATGCCAGAGCGTGGCCTGCACACAGGTGCGAAGCTCGGATGATTCCATCATGGATACACCAGCCAAAGTGGCAATTGAAACACAAAAGTATTACTCAAAGTTATACCAACCCAATCCAATTCAGCCAGCCAAAGTGGCAGAATTTCTTGACCGACCCACATCTGTACCATTTCCTGATACCCATAAATAATGAATTTGATTACCCTGAACAAATTATGGACAGCCATCCGTGGTGCACCAAACCGGAAATGCCCAGGCCCAGATGACATTCCATATGAATTCTATAAAAAGTACTTCAAATATATATCCCCACTACTGCTTGACTCACTTAACCAGAGCCTTCTGGAAACGCGCCTCCTACCAGGAGGACAAGAGGCCTTCACCGTTACACTCTTAAGAAAGGGGACAAGCTAGACTTAGTCAACTAATGCACCATTTCTTTAACTAACATGGATACAAAAATTTTAACAAAAATCATGGCTAACCGTTTAGGGATTGTAGCATCTGCCACCATCTCCCCAGAACAATTCAGTTTCATACCCAGAAGGTCGATTTGGGACAACGTGCACTCTGTGGCTAACGCATGCCAATCCATAGCCTCTGGGGCACTTGTATTCTTGGACCAACAGAAGGCCTATGATAGAGTAAACTGGGAATACCTTAGGGCCTGCCTCCATCAATTCCGCTTACCCCCTCGCTTCATAAATTGGGTGATGCTGCTCACGGAATCTGCAACAATGGCAGTACATGCCCCTGGCTTCGTAACGGAAGTAGTCCGCCCTCAAAGGGGCTTGCGACAATGGGACCCCCTCATCCCACTCTTATACAACTTCAGCCTTGACCCACTACTGCGAAATGTGAATGCCCAACTCACTGGGGTCCATGTGCCATGCCAAGCCCCAGTCAAGATAATGGCGTTTGCAGATGATTGTGTGGTTGGGGTGTCTAATAATCAAGATGCATGCGCGCTTGAAGCTCTCATCCAGGAATATTCCCGGGTAAGCAACGCGGCAATGAACGCCTCCAAAAACGAAATCATCCTCCTTGGTCGGTATCAAACCTGCTGGGCACCAGCAACCAGTGCCCAGCCCAGCCCATCTGCTCGCACACGTGCTCGCCCTCCCAGCTCACCCCACACCGCCCCACTAGTGCTCCCCTTCATGCCACGCCCTACCATAGGGCCGGTCCACCATCTGGGCATGTGGGTGGAGGCAGGCGGGTACGCATCAGCAGTAATGGAGAGTCATATTTTAGACAACATGATGAAGCGCATCGCCTCCCTCAGAGCCCACCCTACTTCCCTTACTGGCAGGGTTGTTTTAGCCAACTATATGCTCCTCTCCAAAGTCTGGTTTGGAGCCCACGCCATCCCCTTCTCCCCAAGCTTCTTCAAAATCTTGTATACCCTGCTGCAAGGATGGCTTTGGTCAGGCCGCCCACCACTAGTATGGATAGAGGTCATTTTTGGCCCTCATCGTCATGGTGGCATCGGCCTGCTTGACTTCAAAGCCCATGCTGCCAAGATCCTGGGCACCTGTATTGCAGCCGTCACTGCCCCTACGCTCCCCTCCCAACACTGGTCCTGCATGGCCTGCTCCAACTTCTCCCGCACCTTGGGCCTCAACAATCCATCAAACCCTCACTCTCTGATGAAATACCTGGCTTCACACCCATCGGCCACAGGTCCTCACGGGACTAAAACCCACTACAAACTGATCCTCCTCTCCATGCGGAGCGCTGAGTGGAGAATTTGTATTAGCGGACACACATCCCAGAGAGGCCGCCCCTCTCCTCAGTTCACACAAGAGGTACAGGGGCTACTCATCCAAGATGGCGTGATCCCCACACGGCCCCATGTCCTATCCAGGGTGGACTACCTGGACATGATGGACATCCCTTACTCCATTGAGACTCAGAAGGCTATTTGGAAATATGCACAACATCCTCTGTTGCAGCCTCAAATCCATTCCCATGTGTGGCGCTGCCTGAGGTGGGTGTACTGTACGGCTGAGCGCTCTAACGCTTTAAAATCATCCCGCGTCATGTGTTGCCAGTATGGAACGCTGTTCCACCGCCTGGAGAAGTGTCCTACCTCTAAAGTGATATGGCGCGAAGTTCAACGTCTGCTGGGCCAGGATCAAACACATTCCTTCAGTCTGTCAAGAGATATATTTGCTTTATCAATGGCCTCCTCCCTTCCACCCTTTATCCATGCTCTGGTGGTTGCAATTGCCATGTGGACCATCCACACGATTGTCTTAGATGCCATCGCAGGCTCCACCCCCACCCTCCCAGAAGCTGTCCACAGATTCCGGTCCCATTTGGTGGACCACTTTCAAGTGTGGATGTTTGGATACCTCCCACCGCGTTACTGACAGCTGGTCTCCTCCTGGTTCCCATTCTGGTTCATCAAATCAGACCCTTTCCTCCACACGTGTTCAATTGTGGCTACGGCCCCTTCACACGTTCCCTCCCCTCTTCATAGTGGCGTTCCCGCTTCCAACAAGAGATAGCATCGCTTCTCTGGGGTTCCTTCCCTGTTACTAAGTCTAGTTTCTTTTGGGTCAAATTTGGGAGTGACCATTCATGGTCAGCCTTCCTCAAAATAAATTTAAAATTTAAAATTTAAACATATTTGTGGCCCCTACAATAAGCTAGATTGTTGTAGTAGGGTATTTCAGTTTACACTGGGGAAACTCCCAAGGGTGGGAGAGGCAATGAGGGTGACAACAATACAAGCTTCGCGGGTTTAGGTATTATATTAAGTTGGTGATTTATTTTATTACATAAACAGTAATAAAATGTGACCAAAATGGCGTGTATCACGGCCAAAATAAGGTGGATTAGTTTAAAATAAGGTAACTAATGTCATCTACATCTTGTGTGATATATTTCAATCATTATTATGGAGGTAATCGTACACTATCTTGTAGAGGGTTGGGAGTGATTTTGGATCAATGGATAAGAAACATCTGCTTGATAATCTCTGGTACTATTAGGCGGATAGTGGGATGCATTTTTGGATAATTTTAGCAATAATCTCTAAGGAGGTGCGGAGTGCAGATTCTAGACAAAGGGTTTAAATATAAAATTGCCTTTATTATAAGAACATTAATGGAATGAAAGCTAAAGAATAAATCAGAAATTTACACTAAGGAGGGTGGTTACCTATATATATGATGGAGGGGAAAGAGGAGGCTTGGAATTTTTGATAACTGTTTTTGCTAAGCATACTAAATGTCATAGTAGGCTTCTTGCAATAGGGTTAAGTGGGAGGCATTATAGGTTTGGGATGTCATCATAAAAGTTTTTCTGCCAGTCCACAAGATAAAGAAGAAATCTTATAGTATACTATTGAACTTGAATAAGTTTTGTCAGATGAATAAGTTAATAGAGCCAGTAATGCCAAAACCTATCTTATTGATGTTGTAAATTGTACAATTTTTGTAAAAAATTTTTTAATTAATGGGGTTGCTCTGCCTTCCAAACCTTCAAAATAAACTTACACAACATATTTTTTTCAAATCAAGGCTTATATGGGAACTGGATGGGGTGACAATTTTTAAATATCTTCATTGACCAAGTTACACTTATGTGGGCCTGAGGGTATAACTAAGGGACCTAAACTGAATTAACTCTCTTCATTCTCCTTTAATTTTTTTACAAGATCATAAAAAGAAATGGGGGCAGAGAGGGAAATTCTTTAGGAGCCAGGGAAGTAATCCGCCTCTCATATATAACATGAGTTAGGTCACTGCTGCAAAGTGGTCATTGTATAGGTTTGTGAGGGTTTTTTATTAACTAATACAGAATTTTATGATTATAGGTAGCATGAATCTGAGCTGATAACAGTTCAGCCTAAACTTGACCTTTGTTTAACTTTAGTTTTTAGACACTTCCATCCTACAGTACCTAACCTATTATTAGAAAAATCTAGTAAGACCAAGAACAAGATATTTTATTATTTAAATACTTTGGTATACAATGGTAGTTCCTGGTAACAAAATCACATCTATTAGAATTATCAGCATCAGAAACTGGAGAATAGCTTTTGTATATTAATCTACAACATCTAACATGATAGTAGTCAAAACTTCCTTCAGCTTGTTTTCCAAGTATAGGCAATTGTGCCTTTAAGTCCTGTAACATAAACTATTGGTGATCATCCTCAATAACTTATGGAAGTCTAATCATAAAAAATTATAAATTTTAATTCAGAGCTCCAAATTCAGATACCTAAAACGCATTGACATAGTTTTAAATGATTATTGGTAAATAGTTATTTAGACTGTCGCTGAGGTTTGTAAGTGGATTTAAAGCTGAAAATTAGCAGAGAGGTCAAAAAATGTAAAGATGGACCAAATACATACTACTTTATAAGATTAAAATGCGTCAATATTTGTAGGGTGCATAGAGACATGGTGTATCAAGGATCTTTGTGCCCCCCTCCGCTCAGGATAATTCATGTCCTTATTGAATGAACGCCTGGGCAGCACCTTCATTGTACTTTGCCAACCACATGACCTGATCATTGGAGGCTGCACCTCTTGCGATTTAGGAAGAGGGACAAGATTTCTGAAATCACCTCCATTGATCTTGAATGCGTGCAGATTCCCAATTGAATTTGAGTTCAGTGCTGTTGGGATGAGGCTCCATTTGAGAGGGCTAGAGAGTTAATTCATCGCGGCTTAATTCAGAAATATGGATTTCAATTCACTTTTCATCTCAAATTCTGACAAAGCCCCCTCAAGATTTTTCAGATGGATTTATAGGGCCAAAGGAACCATCCATGTACTTTTAAACCACGGTCCCCTGGTTGAGTTGGCAATGGACTACTCTGACTTCACCCTATGAATAGCCTTATAAGGCCCTGACCAGAGAATATCAAGCATATTCTAGGACCTCCAGGTGAATGTTGATAGAAGAATAAGGTCACTTAATTGAAAAGTTGGTGAGGAGATTCAGCCAAGATTAAATTAGGATGCCTCTCTTCATGTAGTGGTGACAATGCCTTTCATGGCTAGGGCTTGAAGCTGGACAATATCATTGGCTAAGGCCCTCATAACTAATTCAGGGTTCTTAGGTGTGGAAGCCATAAGCAATGGCTGAGCGATACTTGGTAGCTGAGGAGCATGTCCATACAGAGCTTCAAATGGGGATATCTTAATGACTTGGTGGTAGCTTATCCTATAGGCAAGCAATGCGCTGGGCAGGTAGTGGTTCCAGAGAGTGGGATCTGAGGTGACCATCTTACATAGAATAGACTTAAGCGTTCTGATAGCACTCTCTATTGCCCCATTGGTTGTTGGGTGGCAAGGGGCAGTGAAATTCTGGTTGGTGCCAAATAGTGAGGTAAGTTTTTGTGCTGTCTGTGAGGTGAGTCAACCTGTTGTCTGAAAGTAATGTTTGGGGGCACCCAAGCTGGGTGAAAACGGATTAAACAAGAAAGAGAGATGTATCTTTGGCAGTGGCAGCTGGGACTGAAATCACTTCAACCCACTTTGTTATATGGGCCAAATCTAGGAGAAAATACTTATAGTCATGCAACCCAGTGGGAATTGAGCCCACCACATCGATGCTGACAATTTTGAAAGTCCCATTGAAGCAAAGATCAAATGTTGATACTGAGGATTGGCCAAAATTTTGGGATGACAAGTCATACAAGCCTCTAGGACATCTTTTATAGTTTCCACCATTCAGTACTAGTAGCATCATTTCTTCAGCCACTCAAGTGTCTTTCTTACCACGCCATGCCAAAAGTTACATGACCTCCAGGATAACATCAGTTCTGGAAGAAAGGCGAATGTAAAGGATTCATTGTTATTGATTCTTTTATATAGCTGCACTTCTCTGACCTGAGTATTTCAAGTCATCCTCCGGAGCTCATATTGGATCTCAGGGGTCTCCATAATACAGCATTCTGGGTAGCCATTAAGATCATACAATTGGTCTTTCTCAGGGGGCAAGTCAGCCAATACTGGCAGTCTAGAGAGACCATTAGCATTCTGGTGGATCTTTCCTGTATGATGGACAATGGTAAAGTCAAAGCTCTGAAGTCTCAAGTCCCATATGGATAAACGGCCATCAAGGTCCTTTATCTTTAGGAGCCATCGGAACAAGGAGTGGTCAGTGAAAATGATAAAATAGGTGCTGTAAAGATAGGGATGAAAATGATTAATCACTAGTAAAATAGCCAGGCATTCTCATTTTGTAACACTTTACTTTCCGTTTGGCCTTGCTCAAGGTTTTTCTGAAGTAAGACACTGATATTTTGTTCTGGTTTTTGTCGTTCTATGATAGGATAAGCCCAACAGCTACATCATTGGCGTCCATAAATATCAGTAAAGGTTGATCGAATCATGGATGTACTATAATGGTTTGAGTGCAAAGAAAATTCTGTAATGCATTAAAGGCCTGTTATTACTCATTCTGCAACTTGAAAGGCACGTTCTTCTACAGAAGGTAGAACTGAGGCTTTGCCAGCTCAGATTAACGAGGATTAAACTGACAATAACAAACCACTATGCCAAGACACACCTGGATATCCCTAAGGTTCTGGGGGTGCGACAGCTTCTCAATTGCGTTGGCTATGCCCAGTATGGGCTGGATGTCATCTTTCGTCACCTTATGTCAAAGGTACTCCATGTAAGACTGAAAAAAAGATCATTCAAAGGTTTAAATTTTATTGAAGCCTTTCTAAGCAAATTGAAAACTTCCTAAAGGTGCTCCACATGACTGTTAAAAGTTTGTAAGAAGACAGTGATGTCATCCAGGTTCACGAGGACAATGATAACTTTAGGTCTCCAAGAATCCCGTCCATGGCACGTTGAAAAGTGGTGGGCGAGTTACAAAGCCTTGAGGGTTCCTCGTAGGTTCAAACAGCCCCTTGTTGGCAATAAGTGCACACTTGGCTCGGTCTTTGGGGGCAAGCTCTACCTGCCAATAACATGTTGCCAGGTCCATTGTAGAAAAGCATCATGACACAGAAAGCACCTGGAGAGAGTCGTCAATTTGCGGCAGATTGTAGACAACCTTTATAGGTGATGGAATTGAGCCGGCGATAATCCATCACCACCCAATGGCTACCATCCTTCTTTCAAACCTTTAGGAGAGGAAGGCCCATGGACTATGTGATGGCATCAGTAGTCTGGCCTCGAGAAGTTGCTTGAGTTCTATCACCACTTGTGCCTCTTCAACCTTACTCTTATGGAAGGTCAGGGCTGAAAGAGGGAGCATCCCCAGTATCCACATAATGTAGCACCCCGCACATTTTGCCAAAGTTGTAAGTAGAGACTGAGAAGAGGTCGGAATACTCCTCAATAGGTTTGAAACTTCTTGTTAATGGTTTTTTGTGAGTCTCTTTCCAATATTGGCGTTGAACATAACCGCCAAAGGGGCGTCTCTAACCCAAAATCCCTTAGGTTCCCAAAACTACAGACATCGTTGACAGCTTCCACTGGCAGAAGGTGGACATATGTGTCAGGACTATTTGGGCTTATAACCCTGGGCTTGTCAGTAACATTATCCAACAACACTAATATAGGTCCAGCATAGGCGGGATCTAGAACCTTTGGGCAAGTCAGGACCTCTTTGGCTGACAGGTTATCTTGGCCTCAAATTTCCAGCAAACATCTGGAGGGAATGTTGACATGAAACTGGGTATTGACAATAACCTGGGACTTTGGAGGTATAAAGGTCATCATGGGTAGATTTATTGGCATGCCTTAGCAACCATTAACAACAGGTGAGGACAAACGGACTCAAGAGCCTCTGACGTGATACTAAAGCCGATCAATCCAACTCTCACTCTCTATCAAGCTTGCTTGGGCCTTGACCTCCATTGTAGAGTTAAGGGAGGTTTTGAAAACTAAAGGGACTCAGTATCCCAGTAGGGATAGGAACCTTTATCATAGTGTACTACTGCTGAGTAGTCTCTGAGGAATTGAGTCCCAAGAAGAAGTTAATAACTTGGGTTAACCAGCGCTATGGCAGGGGTGGTCACTGAAATCTTCCAGAACCAAATTGGTAGAGAAGAATAGGCTCATATAGATTGTGTACAATGCGGTCCCGCGGTGCCATACTCCATATAATGCGGCAAGTCTGAGGTGGCCTTAATATGCTTCATTAATTTGGACGACATAACATCTACAGGGGAGCCGCTATCAACTATGTCAAAGACCAGAATCTTATGTAGTCATACAGCAATAGGTGGCCAAGCTTCCAAACTGAGGAGGTAGTGTGATAAACATGGGTGGTCATTAGAAAAAAAATTAGAAGTATCATTTTCTTTATTATCAATAGGTATCAAAACCCTTTTCTATGAATATGACATCCTTTAGGGCTGTTAGAGGTCAATGAGGATCCTTGAGGCTCAATTGGGATGTCAGCATGATACGCCTTGTCCTTTATGCTAACATCCCTTTTCCCACCACCTCCACAAGTCGCTTACATCATGTCTTGGCGCTGTCAATAAACTTTGTAATAGGTGCATCAGGGTTAAGAACTCTTCTGGTTTTTGACAACATAGACCAAGAGGGTGATTAGAGGGAGCTAATGAGGTGGCCTTAGGATGCAAAGTTGTCGTAGGATTCTTTTAAGAGCTTCAATATTTTCCCATATACATGTAAACCCATTCTTTTGCCTATTCAAATGCATTTGGACCTCAGGATAAGAGCCTAACGCAAGGATTACAGCATTAATGGCATCATCCAAGGTGATATGATTCGTAGTAGCCAAGGGTTGCTCATGGGCATAAAATTAGCTGGCTAACTACACAAGACTTTTTCCTTTAATCAGATGAATACTTATGAAGGCCGGTTTCTGGCTGTCCAAGGTCAGATTACTGCCAAATTCCTGGATTAGGGCCGTTCATTCCTGCGTCAGGTGCTGCGTTCTTTCAGCTAGGGAGTCATGATTTCCTGGGCCATGATATTAAGAAAGAAATGTATTTGTTTCACCTTCTACCAGTCATTGGCTTCCACCATGGAGCTATCATAGGCATACAAGAAGGAGGAAATATTTCCAGACTAGGGGTGAATTTTTCTTGAAACTAAGTTTAAATTAGTTACAAGGTGTGGAGAGGGTATTAAAACCTAGGAACGTTGCAGGCTTGGAAACCTCAGTTTCTGCATTGTTGCAGGGGCCAGTTGGTCCAATCGCCAAGTCAAACGCTCAGGTCCTCTTGTTTGTCATCCCAGTTCCATTTAAGAGAAGAGATGAAAGCCTTGTGGGATACCTGCTCTTTTAGCGCTAAAATATCAGCTTATTGTTTAAGAAGCTGACTGTCAAGGATATTCAAATGGGTCTAAAACCCACGGCAGGTTTGCTTAAGCTTAGGAGAGGCAACATTTGGTATGTCAGGTGAAGGTGGTGAGGTTATCTTTCTCATCCAAAAGTGTTTTGATCGAAATTGTGGTTCAAAGGGATCTCTTTAAACTTGAATTTTATATCCTTGGGATGCACTTTGGATCTGATACTGTAGGGCGGCCAACGCTGTCAAAACATCCTTCCACTAAAACTCATCATAGTCACCCAATGTAGGCACTAAAGGGCCAGGGGGCCCTCAGGCCCATGGGGACCTTCAGGCCCTTTATCCTCAAGAGAAGGGCACGAGACATCAGTTCCTCATATCGTTATTAGAGAGTATGTAACTTATCTTCAATCCGGTGTAGGCATTGGCCCCAGAAAGCCTTGAGAAGTTGACACCTTGGTGAAGTTGATCCTAATGTAATCAGAGATTCTATTATCCACCACCACAATCTGGTTTGGGATTTAGCAATTAACCATCTGTTATCTATAATAGCTCACGATTGTCATGGACAAAGGAGGAGGCCACGTTGTAGAAGTCAATAACATGTGATTGCAGAGATTGGGTAAGCACTAGTTAGTGAGAAATCTCATGATGATGCAGCCCAACTAGCTTCAGGAGGTGATGAACGGCGGGATGAAAAAAGTTTCAAAGATAACATTCAGTCCCTAAAGTCAGCTCCCCTGTTGATAGCCTGGGCTGAGATGTAGAGGTCCATCATAGTAGATGGTACTGATGATGCGCGGGACCAGCTTGAGCAGCCTTTCACCAAATAGATACCATTAATTAGTTTTTGAATAATTTTGCCAAGATTTTTGTACTGGAGTTGGTACTAATTGCCATCGACTGAAGACAGGGTGAACTGAAATGCGGATCAAAATTCCATGCTCTAAGGTTGCATTGTCAGTATTTCAAACGTGAGGTACTGATCCATCAAGCGATGCTTCTCTTCTGTTCAGCAGCTTGGCTTTATTGACCACTGGTATTCTCTATGGTTCATTATACACTTTTTCACTTTAGACATCTTGAGGCTCCATGTGGTGAGGACCACGTTTTATTGGAAGAACAGTTCTCTAGACTGTTGCCAAGGTTTGAAGCTTGGCTCATAGCTGAAAAAAGCGAGTAGGTCAAAAAACGTAAAATGGACCAAATATAGACTACTATATTAGATTCAAATATGTCAAAATTTATAGAGTGCATAGGGACATGGTGTATCAAGGATCTTCGTGGCCCCGCTGCCCTGGATCTTTCATGACCTTCCAGATTACCCGCCTGGGCGGCACCCTAATTTTTACTTCATTGACCCCATGACTGGATCATAAAGGCCACACCTCTTACAATTCAGGAAGTGAGTACAAGATTCCTGAAGTCGCCTCCATCAATTCTCAAACATGTGCAGATTAAAATTATTTTTTGGTTTGGTGTCATCAAGATAAGGCTCCATTCAAACGTGCTCAAGAGTCAATTCATTGTGGCTCAATTTGGAAGTAGGAATATTGATTCGCTTTTTATTCCAAATCCTAACAATGATCAAATACCAAGTCAGATCTCACTCCACAGAATACTAAAAGTCATCAAGCATAATAAATTATATTGAGGCTTTTCTTTCTCATAACAATCACTTTAGTTATTACAATTCGATTTAAACAGCAAATTTGGATAATCACACACAGGAGAGATGTGCGACTTTATCAATAAAAATAATACAACATGGGTGAGCGTTGTGGCGAGCGGTGCGCTTAACGGTGTAACTAAGGGCAAGGAACGCCCTGGAGGGGGACCAGGAACCCAATCTGCAAAGAAATTGCAAACTCTGACACCATCTGGGTTTATGGTATTCACTGTAAAGCACGCGCAATATATGTACATTCAGTTCAACCAACCCTTGTCAAAGATAGAGCACAGGATCAGACTCTTCCTTGGGGATGAGTCACAGCCTCATTGGGAGAAAACATGTGAGGCACAGCCCTCACTTTTCCATCACGCGGTGTACGTAGCCACCAACAACCTGGGCTGTGGCTGGATTTATATTGGTTTTAAAACAGCTGATGAAGCCGATGCCACAGCAAAAGTCTGTGTGGAAATTGCCCTCCCCAAGGGTAAAAAAAATGTGCACACCGCGCGCATCAGATGGAACAAAGTGAAAACTTTGTTCATCTCTTTTGACTCGCTCCCCACCAACCTTCCTCGTAAGGTAATCAAGGAGGAGCTCCGCAAAGGTCTTGTGGCCTATGGAGAAATTCAGAAACTTGAATTACAGAAATTTCGCCTGATGCCCAACCTGTGCATGGGCAAAGCTATCGCCATAATCAACCCCTTCCCAGAAGTGGAAGAGGACTTATCCAGAATTCCCCGCACAGCAGAATTTTACTTCGCAGATGGGGTCAGTCAGCCACATTCCAAATTACACCGGAATGCGCACCGCTCATTTGCAACCACTGTGGCTCACTGGGACACAAGGAACATGCATGCCCTGTGAAAGAGGGCTTAATGGAAAATGATTATTGTGAGGAAGCAATGGACAAAGATAATGAAAACTTCGCCAAAATATCTGACAGTCACCACCCATTCCACTGGGAGAAGATGGACTATACTCCATCGTGGACCCAGTTACATGCAAAGAACGTAAAGCAGCACAAAAAGCCTGCAAGCGAGAAGTGGCCAAAGCGGCAGCACATGCAGAGTCTGCCATTAACCCTGTACAAATTTGGGAGGATATTTTAGATATTCACCAAGCCAACCAATCAGAACAATATTCCCAGGTCAAAGATTTTCACATTAAACTGACTGAGTCACAAAGTGACATCAGTCATGCACATACTGAGGAACAATGCAACCACAATTTGGGCGAAAATGCGGTGCACAATTCACCAAAGTCAAACCTCAAAAATGTAGAATCCAATCAACAATCCTCATCAAATCAACATGAGTCCTGTGCGGGAAAGGTTGATGCAAATGCAAAAAAACTGCAATTCCCATGAATCATTGGGTCAGATCAAGGGAACCAACAATGGTAGTTAAAGAGTTGGAGTACAGACATGGAGCATGACCAAAATGAGCCACGGTGGGATAGGGCCAGAGGGCCATCCCCAACTGCTCCTGAGGCGCCGCGGGCACCTCAGTGTCAATAGGGATGCTAAACATCGTGGGAGCCAGGGCTCATACATCCCAAACCAAAAAGCTGGAATTCCTGCGAAAACCTCTTGTAGACATCTCAGCCATCCAAGAAACCCACTGTCTACAAGGGGAAGAAGGATCCTGGTCAACCAGGGTCGCACCATCACAATCAATATGGACGTCTCACTGTGGGGTGATCATCCAAAACAACAAAAAATTTAGAATTACAAATTTGTCATCACACCTACACGGTTGAGTCTTGGTAGCAACAATCACATACCAAGAGGAAATAATTTTGATAGCATGGGTCTATGCACTGTACACCGCAACTGAGAGAAAACAATTTTTAAAAACATTCCTACTCTCACTCTCCCACCAGATACCATTTTGTTCGGTGATTTCAACTGCTGGGATAACCCCAATATGGATTGATGGCCTAATCCCAGGGAAACCCACCTGGACACATTGAATTCTGCACAATGAAGGCATCTCTTGGCCTACAGGATGCTCCCCAGTTCACCACTACTTCCCCACATGACGTGGCCCAACGTACGCGAGGGAGCACTCATATTGATGAGTTTCATTGACCACATCCTCGTCCCACAATCCCATCGCTCAAGAATCTCCAAATTTACAACAAAAAAGATTAATTTTCTGACCACCAATTGGTTATGGTGCAGTTAGCACCAACCCAATCCCACACACAGGTGTCACCTCGGAGAAAGCTTCACCCAGAAAACATAAAATTGCCCAAGATATCCGACTGGGTTGAAAACGAGGCTAAAACCCAGAATTCACAGCCCCATTCACTTCAGATCCCATTGGAACATGGGAAAATTTCAAAAAGGATTTAATCAACAAAACCTGACATATTGCATCACGTAAGTACACCGCGGACATGGCCACAATCAAGTGTACCTTGGCAGAACTAGACCACCTGGAGATAAATACTCTGAGATCTGGCTATAGCCCCAACTGGGGACGCAAATGGGCAGAAATATCTGCCTGACTTAACAATCTCATCTTCGAACACCAACACAGAATCAAAGTATCAAACAAAGGTAAGTTCATAAAGGAGGGCGAAACCTGTTTGACATACTTTTTCTGCCAATTCCTCTCCCGCAGAAACCAGCCCATGTGCACACAGGTCCGCAAGACCAACAGCACCGTGGCAACAAACCCTGAGGATGTCAAGGCGGAAGTAAACCATTATTACACCAAATTATATCGCAAAAAGCCAACAGATTCACAAAAAATAAAAGAATTTATACAAAATGCTGAGATATAAAGCACACCCTCAAATTACAACATATTATCCCTAATTACACGGGAGGAGCTTTGGGAGACAATTCGCGGTGCACCACGTAGGAAATGCCCAGGGCCTGATGGGATACCCTACGAATTTTACAAAAAATATTTTCAACAAATCGCCCCTCCTATTGGCATCTATGAACCAGTGCTTGCTGGAAACACGCCTACTACCAGGAGGCCATGAATCCTACGTTATAACCTTGTATAAAAAGGGTGACAAGTTGGACCTGGCCAACTGGCGCCCAATTGCACTCTCCAACACTGACACAAAAATTCTAACAAAATTTTAGCAGCCAGATTAGGCGCAATAGCCTCTGACGTCCTATCACCCAACCAGTTTGGGTTTATACCAGGCCGTTCAATCTGGAACAATATTCACCCTGTTGCAAACATTTGCCAATCCAAAGCAACTGGTGCCCTGGTCTTCTTGGATCAGGAAAAGGCATATGACCGGGTTAATTGGCCATACCTAAAAGAATGTCTACATG
Organism: Massospora cicadina; assembly: GCA_022478985.1. NCBI lineage: Eukaryota > Fungi > Entomophthoromycota > Entomophthoromycetes > Entomophthorales > Entomophthoraceae > Massospora > Massospora cicadina. The sequence continues at coordinate 286,037 of JAKSZP010006585.1, forward strand.
CCTTCAAACTCCCACCAAGATTCATAAAATGGGCGATGCTCCTATCAGAATCTGCAACCATGGCTGTATGCGGCCCTGGATTCCTAACAAACAAGATTAAACCACAAAGAGGGCTCAAACAAGGGGATCCCCTCAGCCCACTGCTATACAATTTCAGCTTTGACCCACTATTCCGAGTAACTGACTCACGTCTCATGGGGATAACCACACAATGACAACCAACAGTCAAGATACTGGTCTTTGCGGATGACTGCGTAGCAGGTATAGCAAACAATGAAGATGCCCAACAGCTGTAACGCACTCTAGATGAATAATCCAAGGCGAGCAATGCATTGCTCAACAAAAGAAAGACAGAAATCACCCTCTTAGGCACATACACAAACAACTGGGCCTCAACATCAGAACCCCATACCAACACACGAAGAAAAAACCCAATCATTTTACCCTTTGCAACACCTCCCACCACCACTCATGTCTGACACCTTGCAATTTGGTTAGAATTAGGGGGATATGCTAACGAGACAATGGAAAATAACCTGTTACAACGGGTATCCAAACGCGTCGCCTCCCTCAAGGGAAGAACCTTAGGATTAACAGGGCGAGTTACAGTTGCTAACTCGCTCATCACCCCAATACTATGGTACCCAACCATGCAATCGCCTTCTCACCTACCTTTATAACTAATCCGCGCGCTTATCCAGGGATGGCTGTAGCCTAGCTCTCACCCTCCTATACGGATGGAAACACTATTTGGCCCACGCTCAAGCGGAGTCATGGGACTAATAGATTTTGAGAGCCACGCCAATCACATCCTAGGTACCTGGATAAAGGAAGTCCTTGCTCCAGACCTCCCGCAACAACATTGGTCCAGAGCAGCAAGGACTAACTTTACACAGGCGCTCAAATTAACCAACCCACATAGCCCACCCAGACTACTTTCATACCTTGCCAAACACCCTACTGCAACGGGTCCACATGGAACCTCTCTCTCATTTCAAACATATTTTCAAACTATCCGCCGTATGGGATGGACCAAAGAGAACATGGGTACTATACAGAGAAAGGGACGACCCAGCTCCCAATTCAAATTAAGAAACCCAGAAAACCACCCCCGAGAGATATACTCGCAACAACCCCAAACATAGCTAGGATAGAATACCTAGATATGTTGGACATCCCCTACGACTTAACCACACAGAAGACAGTGTGGAGAATGACTCACCACTTACTCCTACAGTTGAGGATAAGAGCAACGCCTGGTGCTGTTTGAGAAGGACCTATAGGACGGCGGACCGCTCCAACTCCCTTTACAAAACATGTGCATTATGTGGAGGGGAGGGATCCCTAAATCACCGCCTAGAAACATGCCCCCCAACTAAAGCTATATGGCAAAAAGTCGCACGCCTGCTTAAGATCCAAAACGAACAGGAATTCTTGATATCAAAGAGCATCTTCACGCTCCCAATGAAGATATCAATCCCATTTACCCTCCGCTCCCCAATAATACCCATTGCAATGTGGACAATCCACACAATTGCATCAAATGCGTTCAAGGGCACGGTCCCAACCATTCATGGGGTTATTAACAGTTTCCATGTCCACTTACTGGAGCACTTCCAAGCCTGGCTCTATGGATATATGAGATCAAGGCAAAAAGCGCTCATAGAATCATGGTTCCCACTCTGGTTCCTCCACACAGACCCTTTCCTTCACACCTGCTCCATAGCAGGGGAAACCCCCCCAGAGTAGCGCACCAACCCCCTTACCTGGCAGTCCCTCTGGCAACAGGGGTAACTTGAGTACCCTGGGGTGCCCAATTTTATATTATCAGTTAATTCCTTACTTTTACATATATTTGGTAATGTACATCCCCTGATCGGCTTACTTCAGTTAATTAAAATAAATTATATTAAGAATCATCCCCAACTAATTTACTAGTATCAGAGCATAATAGAAAAAGCATAATCAGATTTGAATCCAAACATATTCCCCACTTGATCAGATTAACTTCTTCCAACATGTCTCTGACACAAAACCTTCAACAACCTCATTGCGTCCTAGAGGGGGCAGAAACCCAATGGCTGTGTACATTGCTAAAGGCATGAAACAAAGTAGGAAATAACTGTTGGCGTTATTAGCCATACAATATTTACCAAACCTCTAAAAGAATTGATTGGCAATCATTGTTAAGGACCTCGATGGCAATAAGATATTAAATAATTTATAAAGCAGAAATCTAGATATTTGAACAATTAGGTACATAGAAATAACAAATTAATCTCATTATATGGGTAGTTAATTGTATGCTCTTTAGAACTCAGCATGCACTCTATTTATGATAAGACCACTAAGAAGGTCACTAATCGTGTTGAGATCCAATACCACATTATAAATGATCTTGAAGGGGCCAATTAACAACCTATGTAACTTGTTTCATCCAAATCCATGGGTGTAACAATAGTTAAATCTATCGCCAATTTTAAAAGTCAGAAGAGCTGGCCGTTTTGCATCTCCATATTCTTTTGACTTATACTTATACTTGAGAGTATTAGCATAAGTGGCGAATTGTAACCCTATCAAAACTCTCATCAAGCTCTCCAAATACTGTAGGGCTCATTGCCTGACTTGTTCAAGCATGGAATATAAATAGGGGGCAAATTGGCCCAACAACCATAAAGTAATTAAAGAGGAGATTTTTCTCTGATGAATGATAACAAAAAATAGGCAAAATTAACCGGAAAAAAAAATACGTTACCCAGCTAGATGGTTTCCCAAATATAAGTTTCTTTAAGGTAGCAGCTGGAGTACCATTTACTCTTTTGACCATCCCATTGGTCTCTGGATGGTAGGGCGTCGTCAGTATTCCTCATTACAATTAACTCATATAACTTCAAAATGATATGCTTGGTAAAGTTGCTACCATTATGTGTTAAAATAACATGAGGGTAGCCAAGACAATCAATTAACAGGTCCTTTATGAACTTGGCAGTACTGCTGGAATCTACTTTAGCTATAGCACGTATCTCTACCTATTAGGCAAGCTTCAATTGATACAATGACATATTGATTCTTCTCAGTACGCATAGTCAATGGCCCTACAATATCAATAGATACAGTATTCCACTCAAACCCAAGTTCCACTAGCCAGAATTTAGTGGCTTTTTTTAGAAAATGTGACTAACCTTGCACAGCAATCAAGGTGTTCCATGAGGTCAAATTTTACTGATTTCCAACAGTTCTTACATTAAACATGTTTTTTAGAGTGTTAAATACGCCCCATGACCAGTTACATTATGAGCTGCATTATTAATTGCAGTGCACTTGGATGGCCATGAAAACAATAAGGATAATATTAATTATTTTAGACAAATGACACTTGATGATCTTCATGTTTGCAACACTTTTTCAATGCAAAATGAATCTTGGGAGGCTGGTCCCCAATATACCCACTATCAATTTCTCATACAACGCATCTGCTTCACTCTTCAACATTAGAACAGTGAGTAACTGCGACTATCCATCATAACTTGATACATGATCCCCATTTGATTTATAATCTTATAATCATATGCTTGTAACTTTAGAGCCCAATAGCCTCCCACCCTTCAGGCTCTTTTTTGTTATGAAGCAAACTCAGAGAGGAATGATTCTGTCATATTAGTAAAATAGACTTCGTTTTTATACTCTGAACTTCTTACAGCCGTATAATACTGCAAAGCATATCCACTCAGACATGATAAAGTTTCGCTCCTGCTTACTCAGGGTACAGCTTGCATATGATACAGGGTGTCATCACCAAATTCATCACCTGACAACATGGCACCAACTGCCATCAATTATGAATTAGTTTGATTAATAAATGTTTGGTCAAAGTTCAGATATCAGATTATTATCCATCATCAGGCATAATCTAATTTTTAATCTTATATTTATTATGGGGAGGCCGACCATGAGACGGGCACTTCTGAATATGACTCAGAAGAGACAAAACTTAGTACCAGGGAAGGCACCCCAGAGAAACGATGCTATCTCTTGTTGCCAGCGGGAACTCCACTTAAGGGAGGGGAGGGAACGTGTGAAGGGGCCGTAGCCACAATTGAACACGTGTGGAGGAAAGGGTCTGATTTGATGAACCAGAATGGGAACCAGGAGGAGACCAGCGGTCAGCAACGCGGTGGGAGGTATCCAAACATCCACACTTGAAAGTGGTCCACCAAATGGGACCGTAATCTGTGGACAGCTTCTGGGAGGGTGGGGGTGGAGCCTGCGATGGCATCTAAGACAATCGTGTGGATGGTCCACATGGCAATTGCAACCACCAGAGAATGGATAAAGGGTGGAAGGGAGGAGGCCATTGATAAAGCAAACATATCTCTTGACTGACTGAAGGAATGTGTTTGATCCTGGCCCAGCAGACGTTGAACTTCGCGCCATATCACTTTAGAGGTAGGACACTTCTCCAGGCGGTGGAACAGCGTTCCATACTGGCAACACATGACGCAGGATGATTTTAAAGCGTTAGAGCGCTCAGCCGTACAGTACACCCACCTCAGGCAGCGCCACACATGGGAATGGATTTGAGGCTGCAACAGAGGATGTTGTGCATATTTCCAAATAGCCTTCTGAGTCTCAATGGAGTAAGGGATGTCCATCATGTCCAGGTAGTCCACCCTGGATAGGACATGGGGCCATGTGGGGATCACGCCTTCTTGGATGGGTAGCCCCTGTACCTCTTGTGTGAACTGAGGAGAGGGGCGGCCTCTCTGGGCTGTGTATCCCTAATAGAAAATTCTCCACTCAGCGCTCCGCATGGAGAGGAGGATTCGTTTGTAGTGGGTTTTAGTCCCGTGAGGGCCTGTGGCCGATGGGTGTGAAGCGAGGTATTTCATCAGGGGGTGGGGGTTCGATGGGTTGTTGAGGCCCAAGGGTCAGGAGAAATTGGAGCGGGCTGCGCGGGACCAGTGTTGGGAGGGGAGCGTAGGGGCGGTGACAGCCGCTATCCATGTACCCACGATCTTGGCAGCATGGGCTCTGAAGTCGAGCAGACCCATGCCACCATGATGATGAGGGCCAAACATGACCTCTAGCCGTACTGGTGGAGGGCGGCCTGACCAAAGCCATCCTTTCAGCAGGGCATACAAGATTTTGAAGAAGCTTGGGGAGAAGGGGATGGCGTGGTCTCCAAACCAGACTTTGTAGAGGAGTATAGAGTTGGCTAAAACAACCCTGCCAGTAAGGGAAGTAGGGTGGGCTCTGAGAGAGGCGATTCGCTTCATCACGTTGTCCAGAATATGGCACTCCATTACTGCTGACGCGTATCCGCCTGCCTCCATCCACAATCCCAGATGGCGTACCAGTCCTATGGTAGGGCGTGGCACGAAGGGGAGCACCAGTGGGGCGGTGTTTGTTGAGCTGGTAGGGTGAGGACATGGGCGAGTAGATGGGTCGGGTTGGGAACTAATTGCTGGGGCCCAGCAGTTCTGAGACCGACCAAGGAGGATGATTTCAGTTTTGGAAGCAATCAGTGCCGCGTTACTTACCCGGGAATACTCCTGGATGAGAGCTTCAAGCGCGCGTGCATCTTGATTATTAGACACCACAACCACACAATCATCTACGAACGCCATCATCTTGACTGGGGCTTGGCCTGGCACATGGACCCCAGTGAGTTGGGCATTCACATTTCGCAGTAGTGGGTCAAGGCTGAAGTTGTATAAAAGTGGGATGAGGGGGTCCCATTGTCGCAAGCCCCTTTGAGGGCGGACTACTTCCGTTAGGAAGCCAGGGGCATGTACTGCCATTGTTGCAGATTCCGTGAGCAGCATCACCCAGTTGATGAAGCGAGGGGGTAAGCGGAATTGATGGAGGCAGGCCCTGAGGTATTCCAAGTTTACTCAATCATAGGCCTTCTGTTGGTCCAAGAATAAAAGTGCCCCAGAGGCTGTGGACTGGCATGCGTTCGCCACAGAGTGCACGTTGTCCCAAATCGACCTTCTGGGTATGGAACTGAATTGTTCTGGGGAGATGGTGGCAGATGCTACAATCCCTAAACGGTTAGCCATGATTTTTGTTAAATTTTTGTATCCATGTTAGTTAAAGAAATGGGGCACCAGTTGGCTAAGACTATCTTGTCCCCTTTCTTAAGAGTGTAACGATGAAGGCCTCTTGTCCTCCTGGTAGGAGGCGCGTTTCCAGAAGGCTCTGGTTAAGTGAGGCAAGCAGTAGTGGGGATTTATATTTGAAGTACTTTATTTAGAATTCATATGGAATGCCATCTGGGCCTGGGCATTTCCGGTTTGGTGCACCGCGGATAACTGTCCATAATTTGTTCAGAGTAATCAGATTTATTATTTCTGGGTATCAAGAAACAGAAAGGATGTGGGCTCAGTTGAGAAATTCTGCCACTTCGGCTGGCTGAATTGGATCAGATCAGTATAACTTGGAGTAATACTTCTGTGTTTTAATTGCCACTTCAGCTGGCATATCCACAATGGAATCATCCGATCTTTGCACCTGTGTGCAGGCCACGCTCTGGCATGGTGCGAATTTTTTTTTAAAAAATATGCGGTGCACTTGTCACCCTTTGTGATGCGTTTGGCCCTGTATTGAACACAAACCCGATGTTTGTGTTGCCTTTCTAGCGCGTTGAGGTGTGTGGCTGCCTCTGCCCACTTCCGGCCCCATACAGGGCTGTATCCTGTAGTGGGGATATTGGACTATAGGTGTGCCAATTCTGCCAGAGCGTGCGAAATGATCGCCAATATGACTCTTGAGTGTCTGGAGGAGAGGTGGTGAGAGTGGCGGATGGTATCCTCTTTGAAGGTTACCTATGTGGAGATGGGGTCTATGCAAAATGGTGTAACAAACTCTTTTGCCAAAGTTGCTGATTCCACCCAAGTGGAAAATCCTGGCGACGCAAGTTTGAGAGGGCAGAGTTTGCACCAATGTGGGGCCTTAGCCACTGTGACAGGTAGGTCGTAGGTTATCGAGACCAGTTGGTGGTCAGAGAATTCCATTTTTGTTGTTTTGAAGTAGGAGTGTGTGGGGTTGGAATTTCGCCAGCATTAGGATAAGGTTGATGCGGGTCATGGACCTTAATTGGCTGTTGTGGATGTGGGGGCGCATCATGTTTTTGTGCAGCGGGGCATGTCATGGCTTTGCATCCATTAACATGAAGGTGGCCTTTAGAATGCGCAGTTCTATGTGACCCTGGGGGGCGTGGGGTGAGGAAGGCCACCGGTCCATTGGTGTGTTTAGCCAACAGTTCATGTCACTGACTACAAAAGGGTCTGGGGGTAATGGGAGGGATTTGACTGACAAGAAAAATTCTTGGCACTCTTGTGCACAGGTTGGGGCATAGATGTTGATGATTGCATGCGCTACGTCAGCCCATGAGAAAGTGACAGCGAGAACTTGGCCATTTAGGAATGTTTCTGATGATAAAAATTTGAAGTGATTGTTTCTCCGAACTAGCACTCCACATGCTCTGACTAAAAGGATAGGGATGGTAGGAGCATTGATTTCCAAGCCTCTTTGAAACCTCGTGGACAGTGGGACTCCTGGATGGCCAGGATATCCATGGGTAAATTTTGTTTTAAAAAACTCAGTTTCCTAGCCCAGGACGGTGAGGCCTTGAGTCCGGCAATATTCAATGTCCCTCAAGTGAAGGTTTCCCCTTCGCACCTTAGGTGTGAGGGGGTGGGCACCCAAGCCCACTAGCCTCCTCTAGAACCCCACTGGACTTCACAGCAGTGTGGGTGTTAGCAGCAATGCTATTGGGATTTTTGTTAATTTTTGCAGAAAGTGTTGCATTGGCTTTAGCCTTCTCTTTTTTGTTTTCCCAATGTTGGACGAATTTTTTGTGGTGCAGATGAGTTCAGTGCACCGTTAAGCGGGCCAAAATTTTTTTTTTCAGTTGGGATGGGCCCCCAAGTCAGTTTCAACTGGAGCTTGGGTACAACGATTTGGTGAGATTGAGTCCCCCATCAGATCCTCAGATTGAGTGGCCAATTAGCATGGGCTTCCCAATCTGATTAGTTGATGGATTCTTGAGTTGCTTCCACAGCAAAAGTTTCAATGTCCTCCTGGCATTGGAAGTTTGGGATAGCGGTGGTGGCTTTGGCTGCTTCCTTGGCCATGGCCCTGTGGGCCTGCTTGGCCTTCTTCCAATCTTGCAGGGAGAAAGGCTTTACCAGTAGGTAGCAGCCTTGTGCTCCCCACGGGAAAGCCTCTTTGGTGCTTATGGTTGGTTTGTAGTGCGCCTCTCTGCTGGCCATGGCTGCTGAGGGGTGCTATTGGAATGTGATGCCCTCCTTGGTGGGGCATGAATGCGCCTTATGGCCAAACGCATCACAGTGGGTGCAGATGGGGGGCGCGCTGTCCACGGCCACCCGGAATGGGTTGGTGGTATGCCCTTCAATATTAATAAAAGTGGAGTGCAGGATCTGGGTTAGGTCCTTTGCAATCTCCTCGGTTGGGGTCAGAACTGTGATGGCTTTGCCAGTGCACAGGTGTGGCATCAGCGTGAAGTGTTGCATTTTGAAAGATTGTATTTCACCATATATGGCAAGACTATCTTTCAGGTGTTTTTAAAATGTCACGTTTTACCATAGTAGGCAAAAAAGTCAAACGTGAGGAAAATTTGGTTTGATTTTGTCCATCTGCTGTGTTTGGTTTCGATGACCCATTGCCCTTTTGGGAGGTTGACCACTAAGCGCACCGCAACAGCCTCGTCTGCTACCTCTTTGTTTTTGAAACCTAGGTCCAGCCAACCGTGTGACATGGAGTGAGGTGCGACATACACCGCAGTCAGGAAAAAGGTGTGCACATCTTCACAAAATTTTTTCCATAAAACCATTTGTTGGATGTCCAGAAACACGCAGACTCCAAATTCCACCAACAAAAGAGGCTGGGAGTGCGGCGTGTTGATGTACTGGTTGCATCATGCTTGCCATGCGAGTATTTCCAGGGAAATAGTGACCTCTGGTTTTTAATTTTTTTTTCTATTCCGCTGGTTTCTCTGGGGCGTTTTTGAACGTTGGAGGCCGCGGGCCTTCCACCTGCTCCTCTTACCTTACTTGCCCAACTGCTCCCTGACATGGGCACAGACTAATCTCTTCTGTGAGATTATCAAACTAGACTCAGACTTGAATTTAATAGGTTGCAAAAGTGATTGCAACGAGAAAGAAAAGTATCAGGCATAATATAGGAGCGTCAAAGGAGACCTGGACTTTATGTTTCCATACAAAACCTTTCTAGGATCCTTTAATAACTAAAATAGTATTTCAGCAAATGAAGAAAAGCTCTTGATGAATCAGAGATAATAGCTGACCTTTTCTCAATTATAGCTGCATAACATGAACTCTTTTTGGTTGAGAAATGGCCCAAATTGACTCAGCCTTGGGTTTTTAAGTGCGTAGTCCATTAGTATCAACAATGAACCCCTATTATATGATCTCTCTTTGAAGTTGTGATACTTTGAAGTTTTATCTTCAGATTTGCACCGCTATTTTTTTCACTTCATGAGAATGTTTGAGGTGATCTGTAAAATTGTGACAGAAAACATTTATATCATCTAGGTATACAAGAATGCACGACAACTTCAGATCACCTAACAAAGTATCCATTGTTTGTTGGAACATTGCCGGCACATTACAAAGAACTTGGGGCATCCACATCAGTTGATATAAACCATTGACTGTTATGATCACAATTTTTCTTGATCCTCTTTAGGTAGGTCAATTTTCCAGTACCCAGATATGAGATCCTTTGCTAAAAATTTAACCCTCCTAAGTGATCAAGAGCATTGTTAATCTGCAATTGGCTATAAGTCCTTTTCTGTATTCAGTTATTTAGATTACAGTAAAACATGACAACTCAGTTGGATCCTTCTTTTTTACAATTAAAATTAGAGATCCCAAAGGCTTGATGATGAGATCAACAATTCATGATTATGTATCTTAGCAATTTTGTAATAAACTATGGTCTCACTCTGCCATGAATGTTGGATTGGTCATATATGAATTGGCAGTTGTTCTACACTAACCTTATGAACTATACCTTTGCGCAAACAAGATCATATAGTCTTGAACATCAACCCTGGGATATTGTTTAAGTAACTTAAGGGCGTATTTTTAATCTTCTGAGATCCTCACCAATTTATACTGATCAAACATAGTAAGGATTGCGAGGGATTCTAAGACATTGGGTAGACATATTTCATTCAACTGACCAAAGGCATTAAAATACAGAAGTTTCTTTGTAGGAACTATAAGAATTAAGGCACTATTTTTATTCTTTTCTTACTAAAAGTCCACTCCAAGAAACTGGCAACTAATACCTGAATTTCGCTATTTCAAGGAATTAAATCTCCAGAAGCTACATGAGGTTAGTTCTTCCTTTTCGCCAGGGTGCATGGATTTCATCATACAGAAAGTTAGAAATGTCAAAGGTAAGGCCAATTTTGATGATGCACTGCTCCTTGGAATTCACAACCATAGACGTTTGTGCCCTCAAAGGGATCATCTGACATTCTTCATTTTGAGCAAGCAACGTCCTGGAACATTTGCCATTCTGCCAAGAATTACTTGGATGCTCCTGTCCACATATATCAGACTAAAAATAATTTTTCTTCATAATAGAGGGTGGATCCCCTTTTCACTTGTAGAACAACAGCAAAGTTTGTCATAAAAGTTCTAAAGTATTTTCTTTATATTACATTACACAACATACTGCACCTGAAGAGGTGCTAATTCAACTTCTCATAATTCTAATTTGTCAAAAATATGACCATTCTAGTGATGACAGGATCCAAATTATAAAAGTAAGGAATTAAATGCATCCTGAGTAGTATAGTATATAGGCCCACCGTCCTGTAAACCTTATTATGATCTATGTCAGAGACAAGCCTTAACTTCTTCACTTAACTTGCAGAGTCAATATTAAAGAGGAGAACACCTGTGTTTTAACTGCTCAAACATTTACTTAAAGTTACCCAAATAAAAACATAAGTGAAATAGGAATATGAGGAAATATTTATTACTCATAAATTGCACCATCAATGGCCAAATTGAAGGTTTGAGAAAGCAGTTCTATTACATCAGGGAATCATTTCTTGATGGTAGACATGGGGATTAAATTTTAACATCGTCCAAAGTATTGTCAGCCTCCATGTTTGCTTACATGGCTTGAGGCTTGTTCAAATAAAGTAATGCCACCTTTTTCAAACATTTCAGGCTCAGAGGCCTTTTTTTGCAAATGGGTAACCATAAAAAACTCGTGATTCATCTCAGATGCTCAATAAAGTTGTTTTACTTGATCTGTGGGAATATAAGAATATGCGGAAATAGACTGGTCACATCTACTCCGCCTGATCTTTTACTGTATATGATATATGATCATTGGCTTGTACAACCATATTGTTCTTGTATTGTTTGTAACGGCAAATCTTCAAACTTTGGTTATACGCCACACTTGTAAAATATGACCTGTTTTTAATATTTTTTTCAGACTTTTTGGAAATGAACTTCCCAAACTTTTTAGTTAGTTACCAAATCAGTCTTTATTAAGAGATTTCCCCTCATAACCCATATTCCCAGTATTGGCTTTGTGATAGCCCACGTTTGGGCATCAAAGATGGTTCTGCAAATTCACAAAAATTTTAACATTTGAAACGTCTTTATATCAATGTTCAAAGCGGAGATCATAACTCAATTCAACTCCTTATATCCTTGCAGCGCCAATTTCATTGTAATACAAGTAAAAAATTGGTCAATGCTCCTTCCACAGCAAGTATCATGGTTTCTTGATAGTATCAGTCAGCTAAGGCTTCAATGGACTCATCCTTTTAGAACAGGTTGCCCATGAACTACTGGTTCCTGTAAGTGACATGATCAGCTCTTATGAACTCACCCATAATTGAATAATTTGGTTCATATTAACTCCACTCGTTAATGCTAATTAGGTTAAAACAAGATTCTGCCTCTCCACTTTAAGGCAGTTAATTATGGTATCTGCTTATGGTGATCCCAAATCTTACCTTAGCTATCTCAAACAGCTTGAAGAATGCAGCAATACTTGTCCTTTAGATCTTCAGAAGCTTTGGAGTTGCCAAAATTCCATGGTATCAAGTGGTTATTGCTGATTTTTAGTCGCCAGCTGGTGACTTTATATGATGAGGTAGGGCGCCATACTGGGTAAGTGGTCGGGGTTCCAGGAACCTTTCATAGAGTTTAATTATTGGAGATAATAGAGCTATCATCTGATGAGGAACTTTATTTTTAATAGAATAGTTCCACTTTTGAAATCCTCATTACAACGGCTGGTGTCCCTTTCCAGTTCAGATAAAAGATTGCGGATGGTCTTTAGCCACTTTTTCTGGCAAAATTTTCATGCCTTCAGCTTTTGTATTTCCGCTGTAGCTCTTCCAACTCTTTAGTAAGCAGGCGGAGTTTGTTGATATTATTTTATTAGTGTTTCTTTATAGTGTGTCTTGATCTTGTGCCTCTATCATATCCAAACCAAGCTTCATCATAATAACCCTCTATTGTGAAACTTGGCCCAAAAATTGTTCTCCTTGCTTAAGGGATATGGAGCCTAAATCCTAACATTGATTCAATTAACTCTTTCCAAATCTCCTTAACTTCAACTTGGTTTTGAGTCTTCATGCCACTGACAACAGTAGTAGCTTCACGACTAAATATTCAACTTTTATCTGCTGCTTAATGAGATAGGTATCAAAAAGCAACTTCAAAGAAGATCCATTACAACTTTATTTAAAGCCAATAACTTCAGAAGTTCTTCACTCCTCAGATCCAACTTGGCCATGACCCCCTTGACTCAACGGTTCACTGCTCATTTCTCTTAACTCCTATCATCACAGACACGTTAGACCAGAAATACCCCTATAGTGAGCAACACTTGTTGCAAAGCAGTTACTGCATAGGTTCTTGATGGTTTATTTCTCAACTAATACAGCTTCCTGTATGAAGACAGATAGCCTGAATCTGAGCTGGTATTGTTTCAGGAAAAAGGTGCCTTTGTTCAACCATAGTTTTAGGCACTTCCGTCCCACAGTAACTAATCATTTGCTAGCAAATTCTAGTAAGACCAAGATCAAGGTATTTTATTGAGGAAATACTTTAGATATCTATATGTTGTTCCTTGCAACCTAAATCCCATCTATTAGAATCACTAGGATCAGTAACTGGAGAATAAAATTTAATTTATTGACTTGCAACTTTTGACCTGCTATTGGTCAGAACTTACTCACCTCTATTTATAAGTGTAAGCGATTGTGCCCTCAGGTCCATTAACCTAATCTATTGGAGATCATCCTTTATAATTCATGAAAGTCTAAAAATAAATTAATTATAGATGTTAATTCAGAGCTCCAACCTTAAGAGCCAAAAAATCATTGCATAGCTTCAAATGATCAAATACCTAGTCAGAGTTTGCTCCACGAAGCCATAAAGTCATCAAAATTAATAAATTTTTTTGGTATCATTTTTTCGACTAATTCACTAGTATTAAAAACATATTGGGAAAAGAATAATCTGGAGAAGTCTCAATAGTCACTGATCTTAGAGAGGGGCTCTACTGGGGCTTGGGCCCTTTCTGCTTCTGTATAAAAACTTGCTCGTGACCTAACTTGAGGGACAGGTCATCTGGACTTACAAAAACAGTCATTTCCTGAGCCCTCTTTGGTTACCCCCAATGCCGCAGAATGTTTTACTAATGCTCAAGCCTTATAATAGGGAGAAGTGGAAGTGCCAGTGGATGCAACATGCTTGTGCACCAACGTTGGGTGGAACAGTATCACTGTTCATGACTCTTATCTGTGGAGTGTCCTTATATCTGAGGTATTCTCAATACTTGCATTTGGCGTGTGGCCCTGAGGCTTCGTTAAGTTAGTATCAATTTGGCTTCTCTCCTTCCAATGCTTTGGGATGGAAAGCCAATGAAATTCGCGCAGCTATGGATTGCACCTTACATAATTGGGGATTCATATGCACCAAGTACAGGCTTATTGTCCCGCCGATTCAGCCTTGATGTATCAATCAGATTTATCTTAAATGGGAGACCCCCTGTGGATTCTCCAACACCTGTATATTTAAGATGTTATACTGCATAATGACCACCTCTAATAGAGAAAAACTTGGAATGGTACTGGAAATCATATTGATTTTATTCATTTATTTATCAGTAGTAGATTTATGCAGCTAGGAAACCAAATCCTATCTTAAAGATGCAATCCACTTCCACCTCCAATTGGTGTAGAGGAGGAATGTAAAGATCTACTCATTGAAAATTTACAAAGAGTTTGACAGTGTACTGTCCAGCTGAGATTGCAACCATCACTGGGTCCTGGAAAGAGGCATATTGATATTTTAATCCTCAGCAAACTTGACCATAAGCGCATGATGAAAGGTAATAAGGTACAAGGATTATTACCTGCATACATAAACCACCCACTATGCTAAAAATACATTTGAATGGGTGACATTATACAACTTGCCTACAGACTGTGCTCATAAATGGGTTTACAAAGCAAATTGCACATGATTATTTTACTAAAGTGAGGTTATTAAATTTTGCCAAGCTATTGCTGATTAGCTTACAAAATGATTTCGCCCACTTTTATGAAAGCCCTATATGAGCTGGATATCTGAATGAAAACATATAATATTTATCTCCCCAGGTTTATCCATATTACAAGCCTTCAACGGGTGATTTATGTTGAACAAGAGGACGCTAAACAGATCAGTCACTTTTGGTACCAAATGGTACTCACAATGTCACAGAGCAATTACAAAAAAGGAATTTGCTCCAAAGCTATGAGTACAACCCTGTCAGTAGGATCACCAAGGTTAAGTCAAAAACCTTCCTTCACCTTAAAGCCAAGGAATGGCTTCTGAGTAACCTATCAGAGGTCGCAGATATAAATCCAGCAGATGGAGCTGGACGCTTCCTATAAAGAGGCAAGGGCACGTGCGATGGCAAGCTTCCCAGATTCTTATGATGAGCCTTTTTAGAAACCCTAACCCAGAGTCATATCATTCGGAAAGAGGAGCTGAATACTGAAGCTACTAATGCCCGTCCCACCCATGTGGAGTGTGTAGAGAAGTAAAATGTACGTTGGCATAAGGCGGAGCCAAAGATGCCCACAAAAAGTTGTAAGGAAAAAGCACCAAAAAATCAGCTTTCCCAGATGAGCAACTCCCCACTGATAGTTCAAATCAATACATTAGCTTTATGAAGGCAGAAAATACTGTACCGCTCATTCCAAGCCTACATCTTAGGGGCAGTTGGCAACTGCTGCCAACCCTAAGGGTCAGTCAGTTCCCGCTGTCAGTTATGCCACTCGCCCACAATCTCTTACCACCAGCACCACTTTGTGCTAGAGCTGTCTCCCCT
Organism: Massospora cicadina; assembly: GCA_022478985.1. Classification (NCBI taxonomy): domain Eukaryota; kingdom Fungi; phylum Entomophthoromycota; class Entomophthoromycetes; order Entomophthorales; family Entomophthoraceae; genus Massospora; species Massospora cicadina. The sequence continues at coordinate 301,451 of JAKSZP010006585.1, forward strand.
CTCAATTGATAGAGACTGGGATGGCTATGGAGTACCCAGTGCAAACCATGACCCAAAAAAAATTCTTAATTTCAAAAACTGCACCCACCATTCATCTCCATCCCATTGCCAAGATTTGGTGACTTCTGCCACACAGCAACTAAATTCCATTCATGACTCTACGCATAACCCTGATAAATCTCATACTCATGAGTTGGGTAACCAAAATTGATCATAGTGACTTCTAACGCTAGTAGGATGGCTAACATACAAACATGGTAGAGGAAAATGAATCATAAAAAAATAATCATTTTGACCCAATTTTACTTTCTGTGACTTGGGATAAGGCCAGCGGCAAATTATCCCAAGATCAAATCAAGACGCCAAACATCGCCCACGGTCCCTTTATATTAAAAGCCAAGCACTTATGTTGAACCACAACCAATCATTGCATTGTAAAAATATCAATTTTAAATTTATGGAGGAGACTCACTCTGGCAGAATTCTTGTGGCCATGGCTTAAGAAAAGCATACAGGTAAAAGCTTTCATGTGACTGTGGTATACGCGTCACTCAAGCCCCACATAATATACAATTCTAGAAATTCCTATTGGAATCACAAACTGATGCCATGAAGATGTTAGCAGGAGATCTGAATCGTTGGTTAAACTCAAGGAGGGATTCATTTAAAATCCGCGGGCATCTACTTAATATGGCTGATGATATTCTGCATACCTTGTGATATCAAGTAGGTGACTTACAATAAATGAAGAGACAATGAACTTTTACTCTTTACGTGGTGGGAGTACAATTCAAACAATGAGATGTTGAGTGGCTTCAGCTATATAATATGTCCTAGTCTCAACTCAGATAGTTTACTTCAGACAGTAAGGTCTCAATTGATGCAGAAAAAAGCTTTTTATTGTTAGGGTGGTCAACGATATGTGTGGCACCCTGTCAGGGCAAAGCCTGACATGAAAAATATCCCTGATACATCAGTTCTTATTAATGGAATATATGATATATGTAATCAGTTTAAACAATCAAAGACTATAGCAAAATCACATAGCAAACAAATAACAAGTCAGATAAGTCAGATGAGTCAAATCAAATCGAATATCAGAACACCTGGGGCCAGGTCTTAGTAGTCTAAACTAGGTAGTTGACTACTAGTCTAAGCTTTGGTTATCCAAGACAGAAAATCCTATAGAAGCTATAGCAAGATAAGAATCAAGTAATCCCAAAAGCTAGTTCAATTAGTCTGAAAAGTGAATATAAGCTGAATATTTCTAGAATCATTCCTTGCAGTCAATAAAGTTAAAATGCTTCTATATACTTATTTGATTTACTTGTTTCCAATCCTTAGTAAGGTACAAGGATCTTTATTATCAAGCATATATTAATCACATAACTCTGAAAATCCACATATTTTCTCTAACACAATTTCACAATTACCCACTATCACTGGTATTTGGCCCTAACAGGGTTTGATCTAGCTGAAGCTCTACATATCATATTAGGGCCCAACAGACCTATATTCACAGTCATTATATTCTTTATCCACATCTTTCCCTTGTTATACTGGACTCTTAGCTCAGGCATGGCAAGTCCAAGAGTTGCTATGCCAGACTGGGTTACAGAGATTCTAGTCCCTGACACACCTCACTGCCTAGAGAGTGACATATCTCTCCCTCTACAATGAGGGACACAGACTGGCGCCATACTCCTTCAAGTGGGTTTATTGTATTGTAGCGCACCTGGATCAGATTCAGGCATTGATCCTCTTGACTGCTGGATAACGTTTAAAGATAAGCTAAGGCAAGGTAGCGCCAACTACAAAAAAGCAAAACTATCCAAGTGAACTGCCACCGCTAAACATCTGAAGGATGCGCTGGCTATGTTTAAGCATGTGCGTTGGGATAGCAAAGACTGGCGGCGAAATATTGAAAGACATACAAACAATATTGAGTTCTCCTTTGAAAGGACATCAAATAGTGGCAGAATGCAACTAAAAAATCACTAAAGATCGCTGGGAATGATGACCAAGGATTATTTTGGCTAGTCTCAAAGAAAACTGAATCCAAGCCAAGTTCTGCCAGGTAGAAACATATGAAGTCGTTATTTCCAGTGACACCAGCATAATAAACATAAGTCAGTGTGTTTATGCCGATCTTTCCACTCTGGTCAACCCAATAATATGGCAAAAAAACATCCTTTCTCTGGCTAAGTCAGCGCTCCAAGGGTGCTCTCCTGTTGAAGAACACAATCATACTGACAAGATCGTGGCTGTGAAGGTAAAACAGGCGCTTAAAAAATCTTTAAAAGGTAATGTCCCTGACCATGAAAACGTGTGCGTGAGAATGCTAAGTGTGCTGAATAACTAGGTGGCAACAGATCTTGCTAATTGTTTAACCACTAATTGCAAAACTTATTTAATTTCAGGGTGCCAAGAGACACATATTGTGCAATTTACAAAAAGAGATGATCAACTGAACCTTCAGAACTGGCACAGAATTGCTCTTTTGAACGTCAATTATAAATTTCTTTATGAGATTCCTCTCAAATCGCCTGAAGCGCACCACACCAAGGACCATCCATACGTTCCAAAACAGGTTCATAAATGTCGAAATATCTGGGAAAGTATCTATTTGGTCTAAATTGTTCTTCAGGACAAGCGTGGATTTAAGAATGGTTATTTAATGTTTTTGGAAATGGAGAAGTCTACAATTAGGTAGCGTAGCCATTCCTGAAGGTGTTGATGGGTTCCATTAGTATCACTACCACCTTTATAACATGGGCTGATACACTTTGCTCTGGCCTTATTACCATAGTTCTCTCTTAAAAGGTAAATGAACGCTATTACAATTGCACAGGGCCTCTTCCAAGGTGATCCCATATCCCCAATTTATTTAATTTTGCAGCAAATAACCTGTTGGCAGCAGATGAATTACTATTATGGGGAATCAATCAACCTAAAAAAACCCATTCAGGATGCAACTGTTTACAGATGACACCGTAGTGGGGATAAGTTCATCCAGCAACCGTATAGGAGTCAAAGAACAACTCATACTTTACCACCTGGCTTCAAATGAAAAATAAATATTATTAAAACAGTAGTTAATAGTATTGGGAAACTACAATTTCCCTGTTATCTGGTCTCAGTCTCTTGGCGCCCAGAAAAACGTTTAAGTATTTTAGAATGATTTTTTATCAGATTAAGCCAAGCAGTAGAGGCGATGTAACAAATGGTGCTTTACAATATTCTTGTTTAAATGCTTACTGGAAATATGCTCTCTTGAATCTCAAAGGAAAAGTGATTGGCTCAATGTTAATATCCTTTCAAAGCTTTGGTATGTGGACCACATTCTGCTATTAAGCCCATTATTATAGATAATATATCAAATTGCTCATCCGCAAAATCTGTGGTTCAAGATCAATGTAGCGCCTATATATTTAGACTTCTTTCAAAACCAAATGTGAAGGGGGATGGTCCTAATTAACTTTGAAGTACTGCCCACTAGTCTAGGACAAAAGTTTCTCCAAAGGTTACAATTGCACATGTGCTTCTCCATGATGCATGGGCATCAACTGGGCGCAGGTCAAAGGGGTACCTGAACCTATCACATTGTGCTCCCTAAGGGGTGAATGCTGCTTACCCATGATCACCTTCCCAGAATCTCCGCCTTCATTATTAAAGGCTAAGTAACTGGGCCATGAGGTTTGGCATATGGTTATTTGTACTTGCAACGCGGGATGAAGATCAAGTTCTTCAGGATCATAAAGCTTAATTTTGAACGATGATTAATGCTACAACAACGGATGAGTGGAACAAGATTGCTAATGAGTTTGCCAACAGGGTAATTTGTATCCTTTACAATAACTCACCAATTGCTGTTGGGGAACCCCCAATAACCACCAAACACACCATCTCAACACTGAATCTTCAGTGAGAGGGTGAAAGAGGGCTATGAATTCAACTACAACCTCAAGGAGTTGGTCGCAGGCCTCCATTGCAAATTGGTTTCCTTCTATTAGAATTCAATCACCTGGCGGATTTTGAACTATGTGGTAAGAATAAACAAACACCGTGAACTGGGGGACCTTTATTTTTAAATTTGACCTGACCAACAACTCAAGTTAATATCATATCATATCTTATTTACTTAAATATTATTATTAGACAAAGAGTTTAATTTATCAGGCCTCGATGCTGATGTAGATATGTTAAATTAGTTTATGGTTTACCTTGATGTTTGAGCCAATCTGTCAAATAGCATATGGAAGATACCTGCTTCTTCGCCTACAGTTTTTATATGTAGCCTTGAAAGGTAAATATTTAATATTTTTTGGCTCTGGCCCATGTCAAGATATCTATTAAGGTTCAATTTCTTCCAAGGCCACGAGTATATACCGCAAATAACTTAATAAAAATTTACAAAGATATATAGGCATTGTGGAGTTAATTCCCATTTATTAATATATTCTATCCCTTGCCCCCAAGCCGGCACAAAAAAATCATTAAAGGTTATATTATTCCCAAAAGTTTAAGCCATTGGTTTCTAAAATTTCCAGAAATTTTATCCACTGCCCAGTATTCCTCAGTATGGTTTATAATAACTGGAGTTGCAAATTTGAAGAGATCTATATTCTACTTAACTTGTCAAAGCTGTTTAAAAACCTTAAACAATAAAATCATTATTATTTTGGTTTATAAGGTAAATAACCTCATACAGTAATTTTTATGTTATAAAAGTATTTTTGACCTGTGCAGTTTTATTTGATGCAAAAGCACCACATATAACATTTGATGCTCGCTACAGGGGCCATTTTATGTAATGTGTCTTCTGTCATATTAAAATAAAATGTCTTACTCTATTGGTGATTTCCAATGTGACCGCCATGTGTTTTTTATGATTAATATGACTATGAAGAGGGACGTTGAGTTATAGTCTCATGTGCCTACTTTTTGAAAATTCCATCTAATAAGGTGAACCCTCTGACCACGCGCCATCTTAGCAGCCTTGCTTTAACATTATAAGGGGAAAATTACTATTTTCTATATATGGCGGGAGCTAATTGCTTTAAAGATCCTGGTTTAATCTCAATGGAATGATCTTCCAGGTTTCTCTTCTTTTTTGATTAAGTCATTCAGAAACAAGAAAAGGCTGACCTATAAAATTTATGATTAAATGAAAACACTCCGCTAGCTTAGTAAAGCAACTCTGCCAAGATGTTAGGAACGCCATTTGTAAGTGTAGACAAGTGCATAGCCAAGACAATTCCTCAGATTTAAAATTCTGACTCCCATATTGAGGCAGTTGCAGCCAAATCGCTTAATGTAGTGACCACCATACCCCTATTTGCCGCTGTTCCTAGCACTGCTACTTCTAGCCCACCATCAGCAGCCCCGCTTCTGTTAGTTACACCTTTTAAGGCTATTATTTGATTGTCTAGGGAAACATTGCAGCGTAAAAATTTAGCCTTGTTAACCTGCACAATTTTGATAGACATGGAATTATTTAAAGTCTCATACAGACATTTTAAACTACCATTAGAAACGCTATCAACCAGCCCAAATTGGCCACTTTGATGAATCTATTGGATTCTTATAGTCATGATTAGTGATGTCAAATATTTATGAAGTTATTGTGTCTTACCTTATCACAAAAAAGTCATCATTGAGGTGTGATAGGGATGAATTGATTATATGAATGAAAACCGCCTTCCTATCTATTAATTTAAACCACGTGAAAGAAGTATAAGCATTTGTATACCATTTTATTATAGGTCAAATGTTGTATGATGCTAAGGTTCTGATCCACTATGATGCTTAGATTGCTTTTAAAAAAGCCTGTGAGCTCTATAAAGACTTATATTGGGCCACGTTACTCTTATTAAATTATGATAGCACCATCACTGAGATAATAATTTTTACCTTCACCGCTTCACTCTTATGTTTTTGTGCCCCTAATACCAAACCTGCTAAGCAGGAACTTAGTATTCATCACTGACCTCAACCATGGACAAGGATTTGGAAAAACTCTGGCAGAGTAGAAAAGGGATGTTCTAATTACAAGAAGATTACTAAATATTCTAGTAATTAACCTGAACTTAATGGAACACTGCCTTAAGGCGAAACTTTTAATTTGAATAGAGTAAACAAGTTTTCTATGCCTCCTTGGTTTACAGGCGAAAAGCAATTTATGTACTTACCTGAATCAAATGGATACTCTTGACTTTGAGATGCTTACCAGAATGAATATTCATGTAAGTGTAATTGTGTTGATATTATCATATACAATAATAAAGTTTGGACCATTATGGACAGCGGGGCACCCATTACCATAGCTTCTTCAATGGTAGTGAAGAAAATTGAAATTGAATCATTCTTGCACATTGCAAAGAACATGGAACCATGGTGCTTAACGTCACTACATCACTTCTAGCTTATAGTTCCTTGCCGCTGGGGTTTAATACTAGCGTGTTGTCTGCTCCAGCCATATATCTTACCTCATGAAAATTATGAGCATTTTATTACCTATAAAAATTAAGTGCTAAAAGCAATTTTAAATATGATAGTTTAGAAATATAGGTGCAACAATTTCTCATTGTATTATACTATGGAAACTCCATATAACACTTATCCTGGCGGGCGTGGTTATATGGCTTTATACTGATACAACTTATATTTATTTGCAGTATCCTAATGTGAACAAAACGCGTTTCCTATACAACATTATAGTTCCTGATGAATTATGGAATAATAAGTCTATACATTTTTCATCACCCTTGCACTATATGCTAATTGACAATGTGTATACATTGCCCTCTCAGCTTCCAGAGATGAAAGAGGTTGATCTACCTTAATCTGGAGCCCTCTTATCAACCTCCCTTAATTGTGAATGTTTGGTCTAATGAGGATTGTTTTTCAGTGGAGATTGTAAAGGCTGTCAATGCACTCTAGTTCTACCACAGCATACATTATTATCCAACGAGATTCCACTCCACGATGGACAAATTTGTACTGGACCCAGGACACCAAGGCCTTTTATGAATAGGATATTAGTATTCAAATCCTTGATTGTTTGTATGGTAAACTCACTACTCCAACCTTCCAATCCAAAGCAGATCAACAGGCACCTCTGGTGCTGTCTACTTTCACCTGGGAGAAATTAATGTGTCTTTGGGAAACAACAACTCCTACCCATTGAACATCAAAAGATATCAAAGATCAGCTCTTGTTTATGTGTTGCTCAGCCTATCAATCTCATCATCTTAGTTTTATCTGACCCCCACTCATTTTTGTGTTTTAGTTTTTGGTAATGTGGGATGATATGTTGTGTTTTATTATGACTAACCAATTAATTTTATATTACATTATATCTTATTTACTTATATTTCATTTTAGACAAAGTTTTAATTACTTTGCCCTTAACGCCATTGTCAATCTGTCAAACTAATTAATGGTAATTTACTTTAACGCCAGAGTTAATTTGTCAAATTAGCATACAGCGGATTACCTTGCCTCCACGCCTACACTTTATATGCAGATATAAAGTGATAGGATTACTTTTACTGCACATTATCCTTTGGCTCACGACAAGAATACCTAACGAGGTTTGATTTCTAACACCAAAGAAAATATCTCTCAAATAAGTTTTATTAATTTGCTATGCTTTTTGTATTGTATATTTTAGCCCATTAATATTATATTCTCTATATTGCCCCCAAGCCAGCGTAAAAACAAATATTAAAGGTTTTAAATTTCCCAAAAATGGGGAGGATACCCAAGTGGTAGAGTAGGGACCTCTACCGCTGCCTCTCCAAGTTCGATTCTGGTACAGGAACTTTGGGTAGGGGACAATTATGACTGTGTTGGCGTTGCGCACCAATGCCCCGAACCGAGATAGCAAATAGCAAAGGTGGTCCATGGAGTTCCTGGCCTATCATACGCCGCGCATGGAGGTTTTCCGGATTTTATCCTCCTTCCCCATTCATTTGATTTCCCTTAATTGGTGCGGTACATCCCCAGGTCGGCCCACCTCAAATAAAATAAAAATAAATTTCCCAAAAATTATAGCTAATGGTTTCTAGCATTTTGATATAATTATACACTGCCTAGTATTTTTTGGTATGGTTTATAATAATGAGTTTTAAAATTTCTAAAGGTATCTGTTTTTATCTAGATTGTCAAAGCTATTTAAAAACTTTGACCACAAATAATTATTATTTTAGCTTATAGCCATTGTCCTCAAAAAGTTTTTTTAATTAATAAAAAAATCTCTTGTCTTGTGCATTTTTATTTGATGCTGGAGTGCCTATTACAACACCCTTATAAGGAATATCTAGTGTGTGCTGCATCTGAGGTTTAAATATATCACTGCTATCTTGAGATCAGTATTTTATAAAGTCTCGGGAACATCCTCTGGGTGTCAATTGGGCCATATTCCCATTTCTGAGCAAAAAGTCACTGAAGGGATGGCTGTACCCCTCATCACTAAAGGCAATCTTGCTCACGTGGTAGATGAGCACTGGGTAACAGCCCTCCCTCTTCAGATTCCGCTTATGTTACCCACACTCTCCTTGGCAGAACTGCTACAAGGAATCAGTGAAATCTGTGCCAAGATCATCAAAATGAAATTGATCATAACTAATTTGAGTGGCAATCAGCCTGATTCTCAGATTTCAAATGGTCAAAAAGGTATGAAGACCAATTTATTGGCCAGAATTCCCGATGATTGCAATTTGGTTAACATAACAATTGGAAAATCTTATCTCCCAAATCCATCTGGGATCACCCCCAATGGGCAGGTAACAGCATTGGACAACATCGACAAGGTTATGAAGCTTTCTGCTGGCAAATCAGGCATTGTACCTGACACAATGCTAATGACCAAACGAATGGCCCAGCGACCAAGAACAGGCAGGTGGGTTGTCCTGAACCCGTTCCCAACCAAATGGATCCACCCCTATGTGGGGTGGCCTTGGGGGACTCAGCTGCTAGTTGGGATAAACGCCATCATGTCAACTGTCAGAAACACAGTCAAGCCCTCAGTTTGGACATTTGAGGTTAAACCAACAGTGACTCAGCATGCTGCCAAATTCTTCAATGTCAGTTCCTAGTTAAATTATCCAATCCCCATTCCCAAAAAATTTGCCAGTTAGGTCAAACTTGTGGGACCTGATCCTGGCTTGTTTCCCCTCCAAATTGACTACTATTTGTTCAGTTGCATCACACTGAGAAACTTATTGGTCAATTTTTCTTCCTTAAGAATTTCCGTTAAAAAACCCTCCCCAAAGTTTAGTTTTTATATTTTGAGAATTAAGCCGCCTTTTCTGCTGATGGTCTCATACCCCTCGGGGTTAACAGCCATGTTTGTCTGGTATTTTATTTTGTGCCTGTACAAAATTCTGGCTCACCAGCAGATATTGGAGGAACTCCTTTCCAGTTCCATATTCTTCATATCACCAGCAGTGCCTTGGGCATTCTGGTTTGCTGTTTGGGTCCTCTGGCACCTTGGCTGGCAGGCCAGTCTAATTCTTACTTACTGTTCGCCTGACAAGTATATCTAAGAATTATTGATCACTAATGAAGCTATTGCTATCCAGTGAGTAGTCACCTATGGATTTACATCCTTATCAAGACCTTTTCTTCATGAAGATATTCATAAAGTTGAACAATCCGGCCCCAAGCCTTCCTTTACCATTATTGTATATGGTTTGTACACTTGGCGATTATAGCCAAACAATTGATCCACAAGAGCCCCATTACAAAGAAATGGTAAGGAAAAAGATTTGTATTTTCTCCAATCAGATCTTGAAGAACTCTAAATTCTTGTGAATTGTCCCCTCATTCCTTAAAGCCTCACGTCTGCGGTTTTCCCCTGGATGCATAATGAAGGCTATGGAGCATCTATTTAATCAAAGATAAAATGGCGCGTAAGCATGACTTTACTTGAACTGTGGCTAGCAATGGTGATTGCAAACCAGGTTGGTCAGCAACGCTATCCAATAAGCAGCATCTAATCTTAGTTTTTCACCCATCCACAATCCCCATTTCTGCCAATCCCTATTGCCCTTATTTCAATTTATTTTTACAAAGGCATGAAGTTTTTAAAAAGCCCTACTATCTCCCCTCACAATGTACGGTTGAATCCAAACATGGTAAAAATTAATATTTCTGTGCTGAGGATAGCAGTACATGTGGAGTTGCACACCATGCCTCAGTCCAGCCAATAAAATTGTGGAGCTAGATCATGTATCCTGGCCTATAAGAACATGTGCAGGAAGCATATAATAGTTCTTGGGTTTTGTCCTCTTTCTGTATATTTTTAATCCTATCCTAAATTAATTTGAGATTATTATCCCAAGGTTGCCACCTCAAATAAATAAAATTTATTGAGAAATAAAAACGTATTTTAATGATATCTTTAGCGGCAAAAAGAAAAGTCAAATTTGGCAATTCTATTGCATTCACAAATTTCCTCTATAGAGAATTAAATGTAGTAATTAGTATATTGGAAAAATGACAATAATGATATTTTAATAAGATAGAGCCTAATTCAAGTTGTGTAAACTAGTTGTTAGTAGATATTTAAAATTCAAGTGGGCATTGAAAAGCTAGAGATAAGAAATCAAACATGATACTAGCAAGATAACATACATCTTTAATACAGAATTTATATTGACTTGCTTAAAAAATTTTATTAGAACGCATCCTAGTCTTAATGGCATCTTTACTTAATGACTTATAAAAATTTATCAAAAGTAGCTATATAAAACATCACATATACGTTAATATAAATAGTTGTTGCTTGAAGATCTTGATATAGCAAATGAAAAATACTTAAGTAACATAATTAATCAATCCTCCCTTAAACTAAGTTACAAGTATCAGTATAAACTCAATCAATTTTATGATGCTTAATAACCATAAAAATATTAAAATTATAATTTGTATAATAAGTTATATAATTATAGATTATATAATTTAATAAGATTATTTTTAAGGAAAAGTACAAATTTTTGATTTAAAAGCTAAAATTCATCCAGGAAGAAGATGTAAATATTCTCTAGGTACAATTTTTAATGCTATATTCCAATATAATTGAGGGAGGACGACCAGGGGATGGACACTTCTGATATAGTGATAGTAAGTAATAAAGAAATATGGAATATAAAAAACACCCCAGAGGGTACATAGCCCTTACTGTTGTAAGCCAGGACAACAGGGTTTAGGGTGATGGGGGAACGCATGACAGCTTTATGCCTGGATAGATATGAGTGAAGGAATGGATCAGTAATTAGGAACCAGATAGGAAACCATGTGTTGATAAGCCTTATGTTGCATGAGTTCATGTTGCCAAACAACCATGCCTGAAAATGTTCAAATAGATGGTAGTTAAAACGATAGATAACTTCAAAAAGGGTGGGAGTAATTTTTGAGAAAAGACCAAAACCACAGTATCAATTGTCAAAGCGCTATTGCTATAGTTAACATGTGGAGATATTGATGAGTGATGAATCTATGATGAAGGCAAACATGTTTGGACAACAATGATATATCAAAGCAGATATTAGCTTCTCATTAAGTTGGTAAAACTGAGCCTGTTTATATATGAGGTCAATGATTATGATGCTTTAACAGGTCATGAACAAAGGGATATAATTTATATATAAATATGTGTTATTAGACTAAGCTTTTACTTTAGTAAGTAAATATTGATATTTACATTTAGCACTTAATCAATTAAAAATTATGCTTCAATATTCTCTCAAGTTTTAAAAATGCATCATTTTTTAAAAAAGTATTTGAGGTGGGACAACTGTGGGACAAATATACCACACATTTAACATTTTCTATCCAGTGCAGGTTTCAAACTTGTATTGAACAAAACCTGAACTAGGGTGGAAGCAGGAATTACCCTGCCATGCTAACCTTCTTAAACAATGCGTCAAATTAATTATAAATTAATGATCAAAGAAATTGTAATCTTTGGATGAACTGATTAACTTTAAGATTACAATAAAATTAAAAAAAACTAATGTGAGTTTTTTATATTATTTAATAAGCTTTTACCAAAAAAATCTAGAGGGAAAACTTATTAGATCAAAAGGAGTATTACTTATAAGTTGACTAGAAAAATATTTGTATATATATAGGAGCATTGATACTGTCTTCATTGATGACTATTTCCTTAACAACTTCAGATTCTCAATTTATACAGACAATTAGTTCATAAGTGGCTCAGAGGTAATTTAAACTCTTGTTAAGCAAAAATTGATCAATAATTAATATAGTATTAGTAATAAGAAAGGCTTTATTTTAAGTACAACAACTTTTGTTGGCTATTATCTTTAATTTTGATTGTAAAATGCTAAACCAAAATGCAACAGCTATCACTGCACTCGATTGTCAGGAGGGTGTTTGTAATTCTCCAATTCCCTAAACAACCATGGATGATACACATACAGAAACCCAGGGGAACAATTCACTTGTACACAAGATAGTAGGACACCATATAATGTGCCAACACCTAGATGATTAGAGAACTCCACAAAGAGGTTTACAATAAGACTAACACAAAACTCATCTAACAAGGTATAATATTGGGTTATCAAAGAAGAAGAACAACAAGGATGTTAGTCAAGAGGTGTGACTATAAGGAGTTTAAGGATGGGAACTATCATCAATTCTCTGTGGTACTTAGCCAAATCTGGTCAATTAAATTAACTTTCCATCAAGAGTAGTACCATAGTTTAAAAACCTGAACTCAAATTTAGATTTCAGTATAATATTTCCAAATTGGGAAACAATATATACATAATGAGACTGAATCTCCACTTTTAAATCAGATGCAATAACCCATCTTCATAAATTAGATGGCTTGTATACTTGAGAGCCATTATCAAAAATGCCATCTGCACTTTCATGTGAACCCCAAGATCTAACCTGGGCATACTTAGCTCTTACCCAATGTAGGTCTAAGATTTTTACAGGTCAGGCAGGGTGGCCAACTTGATGCCCTTACCCTGGTGAGCTCTACATTGTTCTTAAAATATGTTGCCTATGATATCATGAGACACAACATTACCCTCCAGCTTTCAAGGCCCCATCCCTCCTCTAGAGGCGTCAGTGAGGGATAATTTCGTGAGCTGAAGCAAGATTCATGGCAGCGACTTCAGGGTTAGGCCTAGGACCTTTAGAATCAGGCATACATTTGCAGAATGTAATGATAAAGTCTTTTGTAAGAACTCAATTATGGCTAGTAACCCAACTATTTTCAATGGTGTTAAAACATTTCATTGATACCAGTTACTTAAGACTTCTTATTAAATAATAGGAACTACATTTTTCTTCACTTCCCACTTGGGTCTTCCATCTATGAGTAAGCCTCTGGGGTCTCAGCAGGGGGACCTCAAACTTGGTCAGTTTGCTTCCATGAAAGATGGCGAAGATCTAGTAAGTCAGCGGTAAATCCAGATGGTAAGTTTTATGACACCTTTTGAGACAATATGGGTTGGTTATATCCTCTTTGGTTCAAGTTTCTTGCATGGCCATACGATTGAAATCTTTTTGACATAATGCAACATGAGATATCCCTCCTTATAAATAGAATACGCCTATCTCTTACACATCTGCATCCTCCTTGTATGGCTAATTGGCTGTCATGGCACCAGCTAGTAATACTAAGACTGGCTGCTATTATGGGTGAGTAGACACCCAAAACACTAGGCAGAATATTATGAAAAAGCACCCAGAATACTTTGTATCTATTTGAATGCGTAGAAGTGAGGGCTGGCGATGAACAACAACTATTACCAGTAACCCCACAAGTATCCAAATGGTAGTCATGGTGGCTGCCGCTGTTCCCAAGGAAGCAGATGGTTTAGTCACTAAATGAGTAGTGGTAGATTTTTTAATAAGGGTCAGCGGCACTTGCAAAAGTGCCACAAAACTTGGCAAACGAGAGGGAAGCATATCAATGAGCAGGGTAAGATTGTGATGCTGCAAGGCATCTACAATGGGAGAAACTCCTAAGTGGGCCTCATAATGATATTCCAACCAAGCAGGGAAGGCAACATTGTGGTCAAAAATATCACTTTAGCCCAGTTGCTACGAAGATGGGGAAACATGGCAACTTGAGGTGTATCACAATAAACTTCTAATAAGGATTATTTAACTTTAATGACTTTGGTAATCTCTTATCTATTGTAAAACAAAAAAAATAAACAGAAAACAAAGCCTGTTGATGCCAGTTGTCTTAAAAGCCACATGCTCAGGGAATAAAAAAGTGTGCATGAATTTAGTAGCATGATCATACACTTAATACTGCAAGTTAAAACATAGAATTTCTACCAATGTTTATTCAAATCAGACCTGACTGGCCAGATTTTATCAATTTTTACAAAATACATAACAGATCATTCCTTCCTGGTGAGAAGCAATCCTTACAACATCTGGTAGGTTGCACCCAAGGCCAGGGCAGATAGTGTTGGTCCCATTTAAAACTTGTTGGTTTAGCATGACCAAACCTGTTGGGGGCGGGATCGCCTTCACTGGAGGCTGGGGAATTTTGGATAGGTAAATTCATATCTGAGAGTAATTTAAAATGTAAATCCAATTATACCAACTTGCTACTATTATAAAAGCTCATCCTGTGTGAGGATGTCTTCTGTTAGGGTGAAGGCCGTGAACTTCCTTCTGAAGATGGCTAAGGCCTAATCCACCTCCTGACACCCCTTTTAATTTATATACCAACTTTTTGGTGCTAAAAAAGGGGGTAATTACATAGACTTCAGGGGTAGGCCTTCACCATTTCTCATTAAATACATGGACTTAATCGCCCTAAATTGGTGAGGGGGTGAGCATCCTGCTAGGCCCATTTTTAGTCCTTAAAGGATGCCCTCCAATTTGAGGTGCAGTGGGTTCTCCTTGGGACTTACAATATCCTTCCCTCTTTAAACAGGGGGAGCATCATCACCAGGAACTTGAATGTGGGAGAAGTTCTTAGAAGCCTTTTTGCAACTTTATGGCCAGAAGAGCGGCAAAATTATGTGGTGGGTGAGAGGCGTTGGTTGTGATACATAGAAGGCCTATACTAACTCATAACAGTGGCGGAATCATGGGAACTTAACAAGCTGTTCTCATAAGAAATGAATAGGTTTTAAGAGATTTTTAATGCACCAAATAGAGATTTACAGGATACCAAAATTGCGTCAACTTTGGGCCCTTCTAAATCCTCTACCATGATGGGCTCTGGCTCAGCAGGGGCTTTAACATTAAAGGGGGTAATGAGAAAGTGAAAGACAGGATTCTGCATTCAATGAGCTGGGATAGTCGACTGAAATTCCCCATTCCCTAACTCTTCCTTTACTACATGGGGTACATATCATCTTCTAGAAAGCTTACAGGAGGGTACCTTCATACGCTTGCGCCGTGTATCAAGCATGACTAGGGAATTACCATGATAACGTTAGAAGGAATGTTGTTTGAAATCTTAACCCACTTGGAATCACCAACAGCCTTGGTCAAGTGTTCCCAACCAGTGTTAGGGTACTTAAGATATGCTGCAAGTGTTCCTTAGTAGCAGAAACCTCTGGGCGAAGGCAGGGACCAGTGAAAAACAAGCAGTCACACCCCAGAGTTGCTCATAGGGGGAAAAGTTGAAGAGTATGTGGTGTTATTGTATGTGAAATGCGCCAGAGGAAGATCAGCGGCCCAGATACCCTGAGCGGCAGAGGCATATCAGCAAAGGCACTTCTTGAGGATCTGGTTTACCTTCTCTATCTGGCCGTTGAGTTGAGGGTGGTACGCAGTAGAATGGCTAGCTTGATTCTCAGGATGTCCAGAATTGCAGTCAAAAAACAAGTGGTAAACTGGGACCCCTTGTCGCTAACCACCTCCTAAAATAGGTCAAACATGGAGAAACATGGTGAATAAATAGCTGGGCAGTTCCCTCATATGTAATTGCTGAATGGCAGGTATTAAAGAAAGAAAAATTTTAGTGAAGCTGGCCACAATCACCATAATACGCATTGAATCCATTGGAACTAGGAAGCTCAATAATGAATTTAAAATATACCAAGGTCTAAGGACCTTGTGCCTGCTGCAGGGGATGGATGAGAACATCCTATCTGACCTATGAACTTGGCTCTTGCGTATGTCATGCACTTAGTGATCTAAGTCGTATATCATTAAAGAGATTTTCAGCTATTTTTATAAATGCTTCACAGCATGAGACACTTTTTATTACCTGGATGTCACCACTGAGGGGTCGTAATGTATGAAGATTACCTTGATGTGAAGTTGAAGAGCAACTTAAACTCTTCTCTGAACAAAGTTGTCCCGTCATCAATTAATAATGGGTCCACTTATTAGCTGGCTGGACCAGATGGTCGAACAATTCCAACCCTTCTAAGAAGGATGTCTGTCCTGCCAGTACTTTAGAAAACAAAGGTGTTCTAAGGCCCAGTCCGCAACAGTAATTATGATAGGAGCAATATCTAAGATCTGGTCTGGTGGGACCACCTTAATAACCTCTTTAGCATCATTATTTGTATGGCTCAATGAAGGAGTATAGCTCAACAGATCAGGGAGGACATTCAGGGCCCCCTTCATGAACTCATATTTATAGTTAAAGCTACACAGGTCACAATACATTGGGCCTGACATTGACCAACATCAGTGGCTTCCTGAAATACATTAGGGCCTGATGGTCCGTTCTGGCTACTATCACATACTGCGCATTCAAAGAAGGTACTGCAAGTGTTCAAGAGACCATACTACAACATTAAGCTCTTGTCATATATGGCCCAGGATTGCTCCAAAGTGAACTTGCATGAGAAGTAGGATATAGTATGTTCTAGACCTTTATGCTCCTTAAGCAGAACAGCACTCACCGCAGCTGAAGAGGAATCAAATGACACTATGAAAGGCCAGGATGGGATGGCATTCTTTATAACTGGGCATCACAAACCCTTTATTTATTGCATAAAACGTGCATTGGCACTCTTCCATTTATTTAAAGGGAACGTTCTTCCATTTCAGAGGATGAAGCTTCGCTGCCAAGCGTTGTAATAGAATAAATCATTAGAATTGATGGTACAAAAACTTTTCAAATACTTCTGGGTGGTGGGCATGGACCATATGAGAAAGGTCTCCAACTTTCTGGGGGCATGGAGTATCCGTCCTTCAAGACCAGGCTACCCAAGAGGGTGACCTCTTTGCTAAAAACTCGTTTTTTGAAGGCTTTTACATAAAGATCGGCCTTCTGCAGCGCATCTAGAACCGCCTCTAGATCCTTTGATGCTGCTCATGAGTGAGAGGGTGCACAAGGATTTATAATGTAAGCCACTGCACAAGTGAAATAAAACCCCCAGAACGTCATCAATCATATGCTATAGAGCTGTGGGGTCATTCTTATGACCAAAGGGCTTTACTCAAATTTAAAATATACCCTTTTTATACAAATAACTGTAAAACACTCCTGGCCCTTCACTGCCCTGATCTAATTGAAGGAATGCACAAGGTCAGGCTTAAAATGTACCTATGATTTTGCAATCGCTTGGCTGTTGGTCTGTCCAAGGGAAAGGGGTAAGGGTCTTGTACAACGATGTAATCAAATTTCTTAATTTACTAAAGGACACAGAGCACCATGGTTTTTGTGCAAAAATATTAGGCAAAGCAGTGGGGAAT
This sequence comes from Massospora cicadina, assembly GCA_022478985.1. Lineage (NCBI taxonomy): Eukaryota > Fungi > Entomophthoromycota > Entomophthoromycetes > Entomophthorales > Entomophthoraceae > Massospora > Massospora cicadina. The sequence goes on from JAKSZP010006585.1 coordinate 319,127, forward strand.
ACTTCTATTTTTCCACCTATTTAAAGCTTGTTCTCTAAACAAACCTACCTTTCTCTCTCGTTGCAATAACTTTTGCAACTTATTCAATTCAAGTCTGATTCTAGTTTGATAATCTCACAGAGGAGATTAGTCTGCGCCCATGTCAGGGAGCAGTTGGGCAAGTAAGGTAAGAGGAGCAGGTGGTAGACCCGCGGCCTCAAACGTTTGAAAACGCCCCCAGAGAAACTGGCGGAATAGAAAAAAATAAAAAACCAGCGGTCACAATTTCCCCAGAAATCCTCACTTGGCAAGCGCAATGCAACCAGTACATCAATACGCCGCACTCCCAACCACTCTCGTTGGTGGAATATGGAGTCCATGTGTTTCTAGACATCCAACAAACTGCTTTATGGAAAAAATTTTGTGGGGATGTGCAATTTTTTTCCCAACCACGGTGTACGTCACACCTCACTCCATGTCATGCAGTTGGCTGGACCTCGGTTTCAAAAACAAGGAGGCAGCAGATGAAGCTGCTGCAGTGCGCGTAGTGATTGACCTCTCCAAAGGGCAATGGGTCATTGAAACCAAACGCACCAGATGGACAAAATCCAACCAAATTTTCCTCACGTTTGACTTTTTGCCTACTATGGTAAAATGTGCCATTTTGGAGCAGCGCCTGAAAGATGGTCGCACCGTTTATGGCGAAATACAATCTTTTAAGATGCAACGCTTTACGCTGATACCACACCTGTTCACTGGCAAAGCCATCGCAGTTCTGACCCCAACCGAGGAGATTGCAAAGGACCTAACCCAGATCCTGCACTCCACATATATCAATATTTAAGGGCATACCACCCAACCCCTCCGGGTAACCATGGACAGCGCACCCCCATCTGCACCCACTATGACGCGTTCAGCCATAAGGCACACGCATGCCCCACCAAGGAGGGTATCACATTCCAAGAGCACCCCTTGGCGGCCATGGCCAGCGGAGAGGTGCACTACAAACCAACCACAAGCACCAAAGAGGATTTCTTGTGAGGAGCACAAGGCTGCTACCTACTGGTAAAACCTATTTCCCTGCAAGAGCGGAAGAAGGCCAAGCAGGCCCGCAGGGCCGCGGCCAAGGAAGCAGCCAAAGTCACCACCGCTATCCCACACTCCCAACGCCAGGAGGACATCAAAACTCTCGCGGTGGAAGCAACTCGGGAATCCATCAACCAATCAGACTGGGAAGCCCATGCCAATTGGGCCACCCAATCTGTTGATCCTATGGGTAACTCGATCTCACCCAATTTTTGCAACTAATCTTCAGTTAAAACCAACTTGGGGTCCAACCTACCTGAAAATTTTTTTTGAACTGATCATTGGTGCACCAAACTCATCCGCACTGCAAAAAATTTGTTTGACGTCGGGGAAAAAAAATCAAAGGCAAAAGCCAATGAAAACCTTTCTGCTTAAATTAACAAAACTACCAATAGCATTGCTGCAAACACCCACGCTGCCATGAAGGCCCATGGGGATCTAAAGGAGGCTAGTGGCCTGGGTGCCCACCCCTCACACCTAAGGTGCAATGGGGGAAACCTTCACTCTAGGGACGTTGAATATCGCCAGACTCAAGGCCTCACCATCCCGGGCTAGGAAACTGAGTTTTTTACAAAATTTTACCTGTGGATATCCTGGCCATCCAGGAGTCCCACTGTCCGCAAGGTTCCAAGGATGCTTGGAAAACCATGCTCCTCCCATCCCTATCCTTTTGGTCAGAGCACTGTGGAGTGCTAGTTTGGAAAAACAATTTTTCAAATTTTTATCATTGTCTCTTCCTTAATGGCCGAGTCCTCACTGTCACTTTCTCGTGGGCTGACATGGCACATGCTATCATCAACATCTATGCCCCAACCTGTGCACAAGAGTGCCAGGAATTTTTCTTGTCAGTCAAATCCCTCCCATTACCCCCAGACCCTTTTGTAGTCAGTGACATGAACTGTTGGCTAAACATGCCCACAGACCATTGGCCTTCCTCCTCCCACGCCCCCCAGGGTCACGTAGAACTTCGCATTCTAAAGGCCACCCTTGGGTTAATGGGTGCGCTGCCACAGTGAGCCCCTCTGCTTGTAACATGATGCGCCCCCATGTCCACAACGGCCAAATTAAGGTCCATGACCCACATCAACCTTATCCTTACACCGGCAATATTCCAACATCACATTTCCCACTTCAAAACAACAAAAATTGAATTCTCTGACCACCGGCTGGTCTCAAAAACCTACCACCTACCTGTCACAGTGGCTAAGGCCCCACATTGTTGCAAACTCCGCCCTCCCAAGCTTGCGTCACCAGGATTTTCCACTTGGGTGAAATCAACAACTTTGGCAAAAGAGTTTGTTGCACCATTTTGTGCGGACCCCATCTCCACATGGGCAGCCTTCAAAGAGGATACCATCCGCCACTCTTGCCACCTTTCCTCCCAATGCTCACGAGCCACATCGGCTGTCATTTCGCGCACTCTGGCAGAGTTGGCACATCTGGAGTCCAACATTTCAGCTACAGGATACAGCCCTGCATGGGGCCAGAAGTGGGTGGAAGCAGCCACCCACCTCAACGCGCTCGAAAGGCAACACAGACATTAGGTTTATGTTCAGTACAAGGCCAAACGCATTACAGAGGGTGACAAGTGCACCACATATTTTTTAAAAATTTTTTTGCACCATGCTAGAGCGTGGCCTGCACACAGGTGCGAAGATCGGATGATTCCATCGCAGATATGCCAGCTGAAGTGGCAATCAAAATACAAAAGTATTACTCAAAGCTATACCAATCCAATCCAATTCAGCTGGCCAAAGTGGCAGAATTTATCGACCAAACCCACATCTGCACCATTTCCCAATACCCGGAAGTAATGAATTTGATTACTCCAAATGAACTATGGACAGCTATCCGCGGTGCACCAAATTGGAAATGCCCAGGCCCAGATGGCATTCCATATGAATTCTATAAGAAGTACTTCAAATATATATCCCCACTGCTGCTTGCCTCACTTAACCAGAGCCTTCTAGAAACGCGCCTCCTACCAGGAGGACAAGAGGCCTTCAATGTCACACTCTTCAAGAAAGGGGACAGGCTAGACTTAGCAAACTGGCGCCCCATTTCTTTAACTAACACGGATACAAAAATTTTAACAAAAATCATGGCTAACTGTTTAGGAATTGTAGCATCTGCCACCATCTCCCAGAACAACTCAGTTTTATACCCAGAAGGTCAATTTGGGACAACGTGCACTCTGTGGCTAACACATGCCAGTCCACAGCCTCTGGGGCACTTGTATTATTGGACCAGCAGAAGGCCTATGATAGAGTAAACTGGGAATACCTTAGGGCCTGCCTCCAACAATTCCGCCTACCTCCCTCGCTTCATTAACTGGGTGATGCTGCTCACGGAATCTGCAACAATGGCAGTACATGCCCCTGGCTTCCTAACGGAAGTAGTCCGCCCTCAAAGGGCTTGCGACAAGGGGACCCCCTTAGCCCAAACTTATACAACTTCAGCCTTGACCCACTACTTCGAAACATGAATGCCCAACTCACTGGGGTCCATGTACTAGGCCAAGCCCCAGTCAAGATGATGGCATTTGCAGATGACTGTGTGGTTGGGGTGTCTAACAGTAAGACGCATGCACACTTGAAGCTATCATTCAGGAGTATTCCCGGGTAAGTAATGCTGCACTGAACGCTTCCAAAACTGAAATCATCCTCCTTGGTCGGTATCAAACCTGCTGGGCCCCAGCGACCAGTGCCCAGCCCAGCCATCTGCTTGCACACGTGCTCGCCCTCCCAGCTCACTACACACCACCCCACTGGTGCTCCCCTTCATGCCACGCCCTACCATAGGGCCGGTCTGCCATCTGGGCGTGTGGGTGGAAGCAGGCGGGTATACATCAGCAGTAATGGAGAGTCATATTTTAGACAACGTGACGAAGCGCATCGCCTCCCTCAGAGCCCACCCTACTTCCCTTACTGGCAGGGTTGTTTTAGCCAACTCTATGCTCCTCTCTAAAGTCTGGTTTGGAGCCCACGCCATCCCCTTCTCCCCAAACTTTTTCAAATCCTTGTATGCCCTTCTGCAAGGATGGCTTTGGTCAGGCCGCCCACCACCAGTATGGCTAGAGGTCATGTTTGGCCCTCATCATCATGGTGGCATGGGCCTGCTTGACTTCAAAGCCCATGCTGCCAAAATCCTGGGCACCTGGATTGTGGCCGTCACCGCCCCTATGCTCCCCTCCCAACACTGGTCCCGCACAGCCCGCCCAACTTCTCCCACGCCTTGGGCCTTAACAACCCATTGAACCCTCATTCCTTGATGAGATACCTGGCTTCACACCCATCGGCCACAGGTCCTCATGGGACTAAAACCCGCTACAAACGAATCCTCCTCTCCATGCGGAGCGCTGAGTGGAGAATTTGTATTAGCGGACTCACAGCCCAGAGAGGCGCCCCTTTCCTCAGTTCACACAAGAGGTACAGGGGCTACCCATCCAAGATGGCGTGATCCCCACACGGCCCCATGTCCTATCCAGGGTGGACTACCTGGACATGATGGACATACCTTACTCCATTGAGACCCAAAAGACTATCTGGAAATACGCACACCATCCTCTGTTGCAGCCTTAAATCTGTTCCCATGTGTGGCGCTGCCTGAGGCGGTTGTACCGTACATCTGAGTGCTCTAACACTTTACACTCATCCTGCGTCATGTGTGGCCAGTATGGAACGCTGTTCCACCGCCTGGAGAAGTGTCTTACCTCTAAAGTGATAAGGCGCGAAGTTCAACGTCTGCTCGGCCAGGATCAAACACATCCCTTCATTCTGTCAAGAGATATGTTTGCTTTATCAGTGGCCTCTCCCCTAACACCCTCCCTCCGTGCTCTGGTGGTTGCAATCGCCATGTGGACTATCCACACGATTGTCTTGGATGCCATCGCAGGCTCCACCCCCACCCTCCCAGAAGCTTTCCACAGATTCTGATCTCATTTGGTGGACCACTTTCAGGCGTGGATGTTTGGATACCTCCCACCGCGTCGCTGACAGCTGGTCTCCTCTTGGTTCCCAGTTTGGTTCATCAAATCAGACCCTTTCCTCCACACGTGTTCAATTGTGGCTACGGCCCCTTCACACGTTCCCTCCCCCTCCCCATAGTGGCGTTCCCGTTGGCAACAAGAGATAGCATCGCTTCTGTGGGGTGCCTTCCCTGTTACTAAGTTATTTTCTTTCAGGTCTAATTCAGAAGTGTCCGTCCCATGGTCAGTCTTCCTCATGATAATTTACAATAAATTCAAATTCTCTAAACAAACCTTAAAATTATTGTCATCCTTTTTAGTATAGAGATATAATGGGAAATTATATTTACAAATCCGCAGTCAAACGGAAAAGTCAAGTCATATTGGAATGAGGTGGGAGACAATTGGCTTTCTCAGTACCAAAGAAATATTATATGCCATAAGTATATATGAAAGCTAGGAGGAAGCTATGAGAGAAGGGATATTTAATGGAACCCACCTTCCTTCACCCGCTAACAAATCACTTAGCAGAAGGTACCCATAATAAAAAATTCTTTAAATTATTTGAGGTGGGTCGACCTTGGGAATAATATACCACACCAAGAAATTTTCTAGCCAATACAGGTTTTAAACTCAAAACCTGCACTTAGGTGGAAGCAGTTTTACCTGCTCAGCTAACCAACTTATAAAAGGGTATTCTTGAAAGATATGAATTTAAGTACAAATAGATATTGATCTGTTGCCAGCGCCACCGACTCATGCCCAGGATAGCTGGAAACAGAAAATCTGGCACTTAAGTTAACCAACCATAAAATATGATGTGGTGAACTGAAAAGGGTATAGGAAGCCTTAACCATAGCAAAACATGGGAGTAGAGGATGCATCCAACACTAATGAACCATTATAAGGTCAAATCATAAAACCTTTGTCAATTTTAACCTCATAAAAACTAACCGCTGCTTTAGTATCCACATTAGCGTCAACTGACATCATATGGGAACCCAAATAAATATTGAGCAGCAACAAAAAGTAGGCATGGCCATGTGTATTTGCAATAGAACAAGTACATGAACAGTTGAGATGTGGTAAATACTGGGACATCAGCGGTACAGGGATCTGGAAGAAAATTAAATTATCAGCTGTAAGAATCTATTAAGTTTGGTTCTTGGTGCAAAGCAGATAACACAGGCACCAGAGGAACCACGAGTTCTGCTTCTCTTTAAAATTAGACTCAACTATAGAAACCTGGCAATCTTTTATAGGGGTGATTGGGAGCAAAGAGGTAGGAATGACATCAGAAAATGACATGACACCACCCCTGAGACTAGTCTAGAATTTACAACCTAGGTAACGATATGAGCTGGGCACCTTGTCATTCTTTGATACATCCAACATGGCCTCCATGAGAAAAACTATTGATGCACTTTCTACCCTCACCTGTGCACACTGAAGTGTGGCACCAATGGAGGTAGCCACTGCAAACACCTGCTCCAAGGAAGCCAACTGAGATTTTCAGGGGTGATGATTCGTGGAAAAAGATACAGAGCTTCTCAAACACTGCAATTAGCACCTCCTAAGGAATGCACAGATACATGCTTGAACCAAAAAAAAACAATGTTAGATGGCATCTTTGAGGATTTCGCAAATAGAGTGAAACCATATAAGAGGTGGGCTTGTCTTGACACCAGGGTTTGGACCTTTGAAGACACCAAAGTAACGAAAGGGAGTAGACACTCCAACTTGGTTATCTGTAAAAGAAAACATGCATCCGTTGGTGAGCATCACATTACACTGCATCCAGGAGAGCACCACTTAGTTAGGCATCTGTAAGAGAGGAGTAAGCTTCAGTATTTGCTGAACTAAACCTAAAACTACGCTAAGGCGCTAAATTTGTTTCATCATTTCTGAGGAAGGTATAGATGAACTCGCCCACATTGTACATGGCAGACCTGGAGCTAAATAATTAGTAAAGGGGTGCTAAGTCAGGAAAAAGTACACATTATCATGAGGAAAAATCTGAAAAATCCCTAAACTGACCATACAAAGAACACTAAACTAAGCCCACATTGTGGATTCATTTAGTATAAAGCAACCATAGCAACACCTACTTAAAAGAGAAGGGTGGAGATAGTTGAATCTAGGGTTGATTCTATTATGTTATGAAACTGGATATTAATACTAAGACAGACCTCCCATCTCTAGATGAGTAGACAAACCAAACCATAAGCCAGTATACTATGGGTATAGCCGTTTAGTCAACTTTACATTTAATCAAAAGGGGTAAATATTGAGGGCTGGCGATGAACAAAAAATGTTACCAATACACCCACAAGTAACCAAACGGTAGTCAGGGTGCTGCCGCTGGTCCCAAGGAGGAAGCTTGTCTGGACAATTCATGTGTGGTTATGTGATCTTTGGTATCAGGGCCAGCAGCACTTGTGAAGTTTCCATGAAACTTGGTGAACTGAGAGGGAAGCACCCCCAAAGAGCAGGGTAAGGTTATGATGCCACAAGGCATCCAAAATGGGAGCAAAAACTAGTGGGAACGTTGAGAATCCTGGAGATCAGACGAACTTGAGCAAGATTAAATGTGACCCTAAGTTGCAACGCAATTTGCAGAAGCTCCACTGATTTAATGTTCATTGAGATCGATCAAATAATGAGCTTCTAAAAGGGAAAAAGAAATTTTAAACTTTGGAAAAATACGCCAATTCAGTTTGCTAAAATTTTTACACTTGTAGGTCTCTGAACTCTGCCGCCCTAGCCAAAGAGAGTCAATTACAAAGAAAGCTTTTGCATCCCGCTGCATCATCAAGGGGGTCTCCTTACCAACTAAACCTGAATCTAACACAAAGCGTACCCTAATTGATCCTGAGAATCTCGCAGGCCTATAAATATCTCCTTATTTTACCTAATAAAGATACCTTCAGATTACCTAGTTATTTTTAATAGTGATTAATTTGCCTGTATTTACAGAGATTTTGCCTGTTCCACAAACAGAGATTGCCCCTGCAAAGTCCTTCCGCTAAGAGATATTTGCCTTTAAAACTTTTTGCCTAAGAGATTTCGCTGGAACTGCTTTTAACTAATAATTGAACAGCTTTTGAAGGCATAATCATAGGGATTGACAAATCCCAACAAAATGGTGCTTTCTGAAAGGCCATTCTGAGGCCTCTGTTGAACACCTCTCTTCCACTTGAATAACTCCAGTGAAGTCCTCCAAATATGGAGAAGAACATGAGTTTGACATGATGAGTCGCTATCAAAAATCAAGATGTGACAATACGTCAACCATGAGAGCTTGAGTTTTTCTTGACCATATGAAATTAACTATCTCAGCCCCAACAAGTCCACCTTTCAAATTTATGCTTCCTAATGTTACCCAAACAATTTGAGAGCAATTGGACGAAGCTATAACACCTGATGGGAAAACTATTCATAACAGCTTATTAGACTACTCAAATGCGCCGATTTTATTTCCTCAGCCAAGCTATTGAACAGGATGTAGGAGTGACCCATATGGAATTGTACCTCCAGAGATTTGTTCATCATCCCTTACACCATCAGATGAAGTTACTTGCTCTCCACCATATGGATATGCAGGGACAGCTAGGGTTGACCCACCAGATTCACTTCCAATTCCTTGAATTATATGATGCCGCCTCTAATTTTGGTTAAGAAAGTTGTGAGGCCATTTGAACAACCTTCAGGGGACCAATGACATCCAGTTCCTCCTGGCTCAGATTAACACTGGAGTCTTCCAATACTTGCATAGTGAATTAGCCCAGAGGATGGTCCATTTAACCACTAAGATGGATCAAATAGTGGAAGGTACAATCCAAACTTATCAATAGAATTACCAAAGATTGGAAGCGACTGATTTTTGCCTTGTCAAGTTGTTCACATGGATCCAGCAGCTGAGTGATTGAATTGTGACTATGCCAACTCCAGAAGTTACTGTGCAACATGAGGTTCTCAGCAAAACAGGACTTAGTGGAAAAGAAGGAGAGCAAGGGCCTCCTGGGCTTGGAGGTTTATGGGTCATCCTGGATCCTCCTCACCTGATGGACCATTTTTCAATGAAGACCTTGAATCATGACTTAAATCTCATAAATGAATACTATCACTGGTGGCCTGAGAGCTGAGATGAATATTGAGGGGGAACATCTTGATACTAATTTAACCTTCCCCTCCTTGTAAAACCATCATTTAAATATTAATGGCATCTGCTCCAATCTGATCAACTCCCAAAACCAAGCAAATCAGCACATTGATCGGAGGATTGCCCAGCTCCAAACAAATAAATCTAAACATGATGATCTCACTGCACGAATTAGTTCATCAGTCAGATGAGATCAAGAGTCTACGCCAACTTTTGGATTCTAAGTCCTCCCTTAAGCACTTCAATGACTGGTACGCCACTCTCCATGATAACATGGACGAGATCCGCAATCAGTTTGATAGGGAGATCCTGCATACTGATGTAGGCACCATATAGCTCATCAACTCTGAATTACCACTTTCTTCTGCCAGCCCATGTCCTATCTGAACCTGTCAGATATTTCAAAATACCTTTAAGGAGGAGTACGTCCCTGGAACTAAGACAATCCAATTGTACCTCTTAGTATATGAAGGCGTGATGGAGACAGCTATCAACTGACAGAAACGCTACCATATACAAACCTGTCTGGATGGCAAAGCATGAGAAATCATGATGCCATATTTAAGACATGCGTCATGTGGGCAGCCATCAAGGAGGCTCTTACCAAAGAATTTAGCATTAACACAACCCTTTCTAACTGTAAACAGTCTTTCATGAATATCCGCTTGAGATGAGGGGAAACTCATATCAAAATTTCTGAGCGCTTCTATCATGAAGACCAGGCGCTGGCTTCCTATGACTGGGTTACCATTTATGATGCCACTATGACTGTTATCTCTGCTTTCCAATACAGTACCAATCTTGTGCTCTATTTTCAAAATTGACAGAAAATGTTTGAATCTATCCTTGAAATTAAGGAGTCAATAATGGAATTTCCCATGCCAGAAGTACGCCAAGCTCCAAATAAAGTGAATTAACCCAATATACATTACATCAGGTGCTTTCAGAGATCAAAAATGCGCTACAACCCATGCTCTTAATGCTGACTTTTCAGCCACCAATAGAATTCCAGTTATAAAAATCAATCCGATTAGTTGGGAAAAGCAGATTCAGCCTAGGGTGCAAGACATCCTCTGCTGAAAATATCATGCCTTGACTCATTCTACCATTGCTCCACGTACTGAGAGTTATATTCTGGAGAAACTTGACAGTTTTGATTGTCCCAGCTCTATTACTTTAATAAAAACTCAATTCCCTCTTACTCTGCCTTTTCTTTACCTCTTACTCCTAGAAACCCAAATTACACAATTACCCATTTTGGCATCAAAGTTACTCGAGTAGATGTTGTTTTTAACAAGGTGAAGTTTTTGGCAATCATTGACACTGGCTCTCCCATTAACGTCATTCTCTCTCAGCTGGGTAAGTGGATAAAGGTTGCTCCATACCAGAATCAACCTATACTATGAAATGGCAGGACCACATTGTACCCACTCCCTGGGATTCTTCTCCTCCTTACCTCTTCGATTATGCTCTTAGGTTGTAACAGCTCTCATCAATAGAAAAAAATGATGGTTAATACTTACTTATTGGAATAAAGCTTCTGGTTGAATTTAATACACAAATAAGCCACAAAGTTTTAATTTTTCTTTTTAGGGTACCGCTTTCCTCTCATTGTGAAAGATACTTGTAAGAACTTAGGGATAAGTAAGCCTTGATGCTATCTAATGGAACACCTGGATCAAATTGAATGGCAAGAGTATCATCTATTTTGACTAAAAACCAAGGTGCCACCCTTCTTTGCAGAGGTTATGGAAGGGATTCCTGTGTATGCGCCTGACCACATAGTCATACCGCCCAAATCGCAGATCCTAGTGTAAAAGGTCCTTAAATTACCATAATGCCAGACTTAGTTATTGGCAATTCAAGATAAGAGTAATCCAGCCATCCAAGAACCCCATACATGTCCTAATGTTCTGGATCCCGTTTACAAGGGCCTGTTGACAGCCTTAATGGCCGACTTAACTTTTCAGCTGTTGCAGATAACTGGAACAGACACGTTTCATATGTCCAAATACTGCCATTTGACCATATTGAGTCCGTTCTAAAATGTGGAGACCTGTGAGACCTAAATATAGATAAAAATGTTCCAGGAACCCGAGTTGAGGTGGAAATAAGCGAAACACTTACTTTTAATAACAACAAAAGGTGGCGCACCAATAAAAGAATACGCCTAGTATTTAACGGCCCAGAGGATTTAAAGATGATGAATGGGGTGAAACATCAATTGCTTAACGGTGATGCCTCTCCAATTCGCGCCTGCCCCTATTGGAAATCTAAAGCCAAGGAAGCTCAGGTTGGAAAAGAATTAAACAAGTTTTGGACACCAGGCTGCTAAAACCATCCCAGAGTCCCTGAGCCTCGCCGTTGTTGATGGTGAAAATAAATAGGGTGGCATCATGTGGTAATGGATTGCTGCCAGCTGAATCCCATTACTCGGAAAGATAGCTACCCCAATGACTAGGATTGTTGACTCCTTACTCATCTTAGCTGGAACCCAGTTTTTCTCCTCAATTGATCTCACAAGCGGGTACTGGCAAATAGAGCTTGCGCCGGATGACTAATAAAAATGCATGATTATATCAAGAAGGTTTATTTGAAACCACTTAAATGCCTCAGGGGCTGTGCAATTCCCTGGACACTTTCTAGAGTGCCATGGACTACTTTCTGGGATCTGAAAATGTCATGTGTTCTGGTTTACTTGATTGAAGTAATGGTATTCTCAAGCATTTTGATTATGCACTTGGACCACTTAAAGGAGGTGTTGAAATAGCTGCACTCTGCTTCCTTGAAATAAAAGCCCACCATTTGTCGCTTCTTTAAGACTTAAATGGAATTTCTCAGACATAAGTTCACCTGCAAAGGGATTTTGCCTTTGCCCAACAAGGTGATCGCTATTGTGAAGATAACTCAACTAAGCAGTTTGTTGAAATTCAGGTTTTCCTCAGAATAGTTGGGTACAACAATCCATGACGCACTTTGCCAAACTCACTGAGCCGCTGACCTATCTTCTCCATAACGAAGTTCCTTTCCAATGGGAAGATTCACAATAGCAGTCCTTCAATGCTTATGAAAAGCCCTGAATATGGATCTAATTTTGGTACATCCTGTGTTCAATAAACCTTTCATTCTATTTACTGATGCTAGTGATGTGGCTGTGGGGGCCATTATGGCTCAACTGGACGCCAGTCAAGTTAATCGCCCAATGGCTTATTTTAGTAAAACTTTAACCTGAGTGGAACGAAATTACAGCATAAATGAATGTGAGTGTCTAGCCATGCTATTGTCCATCAAACATTTTTGTCCTTTTCTGTATGGAAGCATTCCACCATAGTGAAGGACCATGCCTCATTATGGTGGCTACAACAGATGAAAGACCCTGATGGACGATTGGCCCAATGGGCCCTTAAAATTCAGAACTATGACTACTTGATAATCCACCACATGGGGATGATACATAACGCAACAGGTTGTCCTACTTACCTATCCTGGTCTTTTATGCTTTCAAGAAGACGGATCTACAAGATCAATGGGAAACCGGAAGAGTGGATTATGGAGCCATAAATGACTCAGCAGCGCTTACAGCAGATGGCTAAAAAGACTCAATTTGAATTAGGATTGTTATATAAGCAGGTCAGGACCTCTTAGCTACAATATTTTTGACCCTCTGCTCAGCTAAATCCGCTCTGAAGCTCATGTTGTTACTAGTCATTGTGCATTAAAAAAACCCATCAATGGCTGAGAGACTGCTGATAGCGGGCAGGAATGGTCAAAACAGTCCAGGATGCTATAAACTCATGCTTCACTTGTGCAGATAAGAAACCGCCTAATTCTCTTTACCAACATCACATCATAAGTCCCACAGCCCAATTTACTACAGTTAGCATTGACGTCTTTTTACCCCTGCCTATGACAATGTACAGCCAATGTTTTATTATTCTCACGGTTGAGCACGTTATAAAATGAATTGAGGCTATCACAGTTGTCTCCTCAACTTCAAAAGTGAGCACATCCTTCTTGCTGAAACAGGTTTTCAGTCACCACAGCAGTCCCAAGGTGCTGCTATCCGACGATGGTACCAATTTTATTTCCAGTGTGGTTGCCATTCTTAACTTTCTAATAAGTACTTATCATTCTTTTACATTCCCTTATTACCTATATTACAATGGTGATGTAGAGCGAGAAAATGGTTCCTTAGTTACCTTCCTTTGAAAGATGGATCCATTAATCCTTCAAGAACAAATAAATACTTACTGACGCTCTTACTAGCATATCACGTTAGTTATCATCAAATCATATAATTGTCACTTTTTTGAGCCCTTTATGGAAGATAACCATTTTCCCTCTAGTGTACAGCCTATACGCGAAACATCCACGCAAGTGACCACTGACCTAGCCATGTGTAGATTGGCTAAAGAATTGTTAAGGTTCCAAGAATTAGACGCTAGATCAATGGGCACTATTAGTAAAGGGAAGCTGATCAACGGAACGCCTGGTGGGCGATTCTGTTTGAATTCCAATTAGGGGAGCTTGTCCTATTCTACCATCACCAACACATGGGACAAAACTATAAACTGGATACTCTGTTGTTAGGCCCATACTGAGTGATGTACCTTTGAGGTCCCCAAATATTCAATTGCCTCCGTGAAGTCAGGTGCCATTGTGAATTAGAAGCATTCCAGATTACTCCGAAATTATGTCCCTCCTTGGCAAGATCTTGTGGGGGCATTGTCAGGAATCAAGGGAATTATATGACGTGAGCAAGGTTTTAATGTTACGCGACTTGCAACACAGTTGCAGAAGCTCCATTAATTTGATGATTATTGTAAGTGATTCAAATCTGAACTCCTAAAAGGCTGAAAAAAATCTCAAGCTTTGGGAGAATCCGCTGTAGCTGGTGAAAATCTTGCCACTTGGAGGTAGCCATATTCTGCTGCCCTGGTCAAAGAGAGTCAATTACTAAGTAAGCCTTCACATCATGCCACTATATCAAAAAGATCTTCTTACCCAACTCAATCCTGATTCTTACACAAAGCTTATCCTAAGTAATTCCAATTAATTTGTAAACCTATAATTATCTGTGAAATATAACTAATAAAACCCTCAGAGTTACTAGTTATATTATCAGTGATTATTTTACCTGTTTTTACAGAGACTTTCTGTTCCATGAACAGAGTTTTTACATTAGCAAGGTCCTTAAACTGAGAGATATTGCCTTAGGGAACACTGTCCTTAGGAGATTTTACTAGATCTTCTTTCAACTAATATATTGAACAGCATTTGAATTCCACAACCTTCAGAGAAATTGAAGAATACCAACAGGACCCATACCAATACTCCACTCCAGAAAAGAAGGCAACAACGTGTTATAATGGACATTATGGACCAGTTGTTATACAAATTAGGAAATTTGGCAACTTGAGGCGTATTGCACTGAACTGGTAACAAGTATACTAAAAAAATTATCTTTGATAAGCCTTTGTTTAATATAAAAACAAAGAAAAGAATAGAATGACAACAGAGCTTATTGATGCCTGATGTCTTAAGAGCCATATTCTTGGGGAATAGTGGAAGTATGCATGAGCCTCAGTAATCATGATCACGCTCAAACCTGCAGATTTACACACTAAATTGCTACTGATGGTAATTTGGATTTGACCTGACCGGTAGAATTGGCATCTAATTTTTTTGAAGAAATATTCTGCCTGGTGAGACAATGACAATTTATAAACATCCACCAGGTTGCGCCCAAGGCCAGGGAAGGTAGATGCAGTACCTTTTCAAAGCAAATGAGTTTGGAATGCCCAAATCTGTTGATGGTGGGCTTATCTTCACTGGTGGCGGGGGAAGTTTGGATGGGATTCAGATCTAAAAGTAAAATGACAGAGTTCAATTTTACTTTAATACTAACTTATAGCTATTTACAAAACTCAAAATTAGGTGAGGGATGCTATCTGGAAGGGTGATATCCGCAAACGTTCTTCTTTCACAGCCCCTGGCCAGACCTCGTGAAACTTTCCTTAGTCTTATTTCCCAACTCCTTGGTGGTAAAAGGGGGCTAATTTGCACACCTTTTTGGACTAAGTAATTACCAACCTCTTATTAACCACATGGGACAAATAGTCTGGTTGTTGAGGCGGTGAGCAACTTGTTTGGCCCCCTTCTTAGTCCTAAAAGAATCCTCATTCTGGTTTAAATGCAGGGGGTGCTCCCCTGGACTTAGAATGATGGCATCTAAATTGGTGTTAACATATTGTTGTACTTATTTGATTAACTTTGTCATTGATAATGCCAATAAATTTATTACTGAACTTCCACTAATTATATGTTACCACTCACAGAACAGTCAGAATTTTGCTGGTATAGCCTTCCATAAGGTTTGTTGTAAAGTGAGTTGGGACTGTACCAACACCTTTATGTAATCCCAAAAATTGGAACACATAGTAAGAAAATGGTATTGCAAAAGACTTAATTTATAAAACTTGTTGAAACTAAAATACTTTAGTTTAATGCTAAGGGAAAGTAGGAAATAAACACGGAGAGACGGCAAGGCCTGTTAAGGACTGCTTTATTATAAGCTCAATGTGTGGGGAATATGTAAAAGGGTGCATTAATGCCTAAGAATATTTGCAATAATAAGGTAGCGGCGAATTAACGCACTAAATTGATACAAGATTGGAATATGTCTGACCTGATTAATCTGTTTAGTGTTTAAATTACCAAAATTTGCGGCACAATTTCAAATAGTGAGCCAGTGGCATTTGTTTAACTGCCAACAGGAGCGCCCAATGCCCAGGCAGGTAAAAGAGGTCATTTTTATATCTAGTTGGATTGCGTCCATGAATCTGTTGGGTCACGCTTGGCTTCACTGACAGTGAGGAGGAAAGTTGGAGAACAATTTTGAGTCCAAGGTGATTTGAACAATATTATCTCATTCAATATCAACTGACCCTTGCATAATGGGACCTTTATTAGGTGGGAATGCCTTAGAAAGATGGGGAGCTGCAAGCAACCTGTTGGCGATGCTTTTTTTGCGATTAACACCTTCTGAAACACACACTTGATCTTCTACATCAACCTTGATGTTGTAAAGAGGGTGCAATGGGACAACTTTCAGTGGTACCTGTCACCCATCTCTCATCAAAAACATAGTCTAGAACACCCTGATTGGTAAGGGGTGAGCAGCCTTTTTACCCTTTTTGGTTTTAAATGGCTGTTCCTCCCTGTTGAGACGCAGGGGTGCTCTAAGGTCTTACATTATCCTTCTCTTTTAGGGCAGGAAAGCACCACCACCAGGAACTTGGGCTAACGCGAAGTTATTTTGCTCTTTGGGCAATTAGATGGTCAAAAGGGAAAACCTTCTGTAAAGGACTAGGAGCATCAGGGCGTGCAATGTGGAAGGCATCCACCAACTTACGGCATTGGAAACAATCACTGGCGCTTACTCAGCTGTTTTTGTACGAATGGAATTCCTTTCAGGTGGCTAAGTAATACATTTAACAGTGGGATTTCCGTGATACAAAAAATTTGTCACCTTTTGGCCTCTTCTAAATCCTCACCATGACTGGCTCTGACATTAATTGGTCTTTATCCTTAAAAATGGGAAGCTTGGAAGCGTTGAAGAAGAGGTGCTGTTTCCAATGAGTGGGAAAGGCAACCTTGGCCTTAAGTAACAAATATTCCTTTACAAGTGATGTCCATGACCCTTAATAACAAAATTCAAGGAGATACATCATATGCAGGTGGCTTGTATCCAGCATAACAAAGAATCCACCTTGATCACATAGGCAGAAAGACAGTTATAATCGTGAACTGCTTGTAATTAATAGCCTTTGTCAAGTGCTCATAAACCAGGTATTACATACTTCAGATCTTATGAAAATGTTTATTGGTAGTAGGAAGTTCTGCGCAAAGGCAGGTGCTAATGAGAAACAAAGGGTTACACCCCAGGGTTGATTCATAGGGGGAAATCTCGTTGACAAGTAGGTGTCGTTATTATACATGAACTGCTTCAGGGGAAGCTCAGCAATTCGGGTATCCTGAGTGGGAGAAGCCTATCAGCGAAAATAGGGCTCATAATTTGATTTCAAAAACGCCTGACAATCAGACTGTATGGTATGCTGTGGAGTGGCACTGCTTGATTATCAGGATGGACAAAAAGTACAGTCCAAAAATGAGCAGTAAACTTGAACCTCTGGTCGCTTACTACCACTTAAGTAGGCCAAGTTTGAAAATTACATGGCGAACTAAGAGCATGCCATCTCCTTAATGTTGATTACTGACAAACAGGGGATAAAGAGGTAGAATTTAGTAAAGTGGTCAACAACCATCATAATTGTGCTGAACTCATTGGATCTGGGAGCACAACAGTAAACTTGACTGACACTAACGACCACAGCCCTATGCCTGCTGCAGGTAATGGACAAGACCATTCTTACCTGATCTAACTGACTTTTCCCAAGTGCACGTCATGCAATTAATGATCCAAGCCGGGATATCGTTAGAGAGACCTAGCCAGTTGAACTTCCATTTTACCAAATTGGGGGCACTTCTTATTTCTTGGGAGCTTCACCACTGGGAGTTCATGGTAGGTGGAGATTACTTCCTTACAAAGTTGGAGAGGAGCTTAAACCCTATTTTTGAACAAGATCATCCACCACTGAAGTAAATGGTGGGTTTGCTTTGGGCTGGCAATACCATTTGATCAAACAACTCCTACCCTAAAAATAGGATTTCTGGTCAGACAGTACTCAAGAAACTAAAGGCTCATCTGTAACCTAGTCAGTCCCAGAAATTGTGAGAGAAGCAATCGCTAGAATCTTGGATTGGGGTTGTCAAACTCGGCACTAGAGCGCCAAATTTCAAGCGCTCATGTATCAGTACAACAAAATTAAGTATGTTTAGTGATAGAAACCTTGGAAAAAATATAAAAAGAAGCCTTGAATCAGCAATAGGGTTTTTTATTGATAAAACAAGGGGCAAACCGTAGTATTAACTACTTTAGTGGCTCAGAAATTATAATATTAAAGCTTATTTGTAGGCTAAGAGAGCTACTTAATAAAAAAGGCCTCCTTACAGTTACAATTTCGCTTGATATGCTCCGTTACCAGAGTTCTCATTGGTGAATTTCATGGTTACTAACATTACTTAAAAGAGATAGACTACTAACGTAACATCCAAATTAGGCTAAGAAAGTGAGTGAATAGGGCTTAGCAATTCCATAGTAAGAATAATATGCTGGATTAATAAAATTACCGCTGGATGGCCATTAGGATATATGACCCTATTAGCATGTAGTTATGCTGATGCAGGGCAAAAAAGATGTTACAATGAATAATTCTTTGTAAATATGACAATCAGGAGCATGGGCTTTAATGATCAGAAATTACTGAAAACAGAAGTTACACAGTGGGGATTAAGGATTTAATCCACAAGTGTAAATCTATTGAACAACAGCCTCAGAAGATTTACCAAAATTAATTAAATACAACCAGGAACACATATAAAGTTAAGGCCCGTAAGGTAAGATAAAATAAACATTTGATTTAACCCTTTATTTAACATTTAGAAAAAGTCCAAAATTAGTTAAATAATCATATCTAACAAGTGGTTGGTTAAACCATTTACAACCTCTCACCCCACTTGACCAAACATAAGGGAAAAAAGATAAATGGGGGTCATACTGATCATTGAGTTAATGGGGACATTAGACCAGAACTCTGCTGGTACTTCTAGAGGAACTAAAAATGCACTTAATTAAGGTAACCTACAACGGGTTTTTTTGAGTGTAGACATAAAAAATTACTTCACAATGATCTCATAAGAATTCTGTCTAGTTGGGTTGCTTGCTTGGTTCTAGACCAAATTTCCTACAATATGGCAGACGCGGTATGATTAGTATGTCATGCTGCTTAAGAAATTAAAAGACTAAAGTTTCCCCTAAGTTTACAAGCATTGACCCTTGTTAAAGAAGGGATTAACTATATTCAGTTATACAAAATTAGGTATATTAGGATACTTTATATATTAATAATTTGTGGTTTTTATACCCATTTGGAACGAAGAAAATACCATAACTATTGATTATGAATCAAGACTATGGTGAAGCAATTATTTATAATAAAGGGAAAGATCACATATTGGGGTTTTCAGAGGAAGGACATAAAGGGACGCCCAGGATTCACAATACTTCCTCCTTTGCACTAATTTGTTGCTAATGCGAGAATTGGGATTTATGTATGCATCCAACAATAATTTATAAATTAAAGTATGAATATTATGGAAATCTAGATCCAGGGATGGAATCTAGAATCTAACAATTATTGTTTTGATTATCTCTTAATCTAAAAATTTTGTAATTTTGTGTCATTCATTGTTTTAATTATTAAAGATAATTTTGAATGGATAGTAGCTTGTTCAGAGCTAATCTGAGTGACAAGCTAGATTAGTACTTCATCTTGGCTTTCATGGTTCCATCCAATCATTTGAAGTGAATATAATACTTCTTGAATCATCATGAATAATTTGGAATGGTTGGTGTCTTGTTTGTAGCCAATAATTGAGTCAAACAAGCTTACATTTTGTCTTGGCTTATGCAGGTCTGTCAATAAAGAGGGAGGAAAGTTTTTGCACTGATTTAAACCTCATTGTCGCATATGAAAGGGGGTTTTAAATCGTGAGATGTTTCATCTATTAGTATTAATATAAGTAATATATTATTATATGTTTTAAATTATTTTTAAGGTTGCTCCTAAGGTTGTTGCGTTAGTGAAATATGTTGGTAAGGTCAATACTTCAATAGTCTTACAAAAGAGCAGATATTATAATGTCTGACAGAACCCCTTCAAGAATATTGGGAGCAGTAGATCTTAGTAGGAATCGTTCTTGTGTTCCTTTTGAATTGAATTTAAGTATTGGCCAAGTAGGGGAGGTCGTGGTAATGCTCTATACTGATTATTAGTTGAAGTCAAGTTTTCTGAGGTTAGACCAGGATACAGTGTAGGGGATGTCATGGGGCTCAGCAGTTCTAGGGCGTTGCAATGTGCCTGAAGCTGAGTATTTTAATTACGCTTATGTGCCTGTGTTTGTTAACTAAATCCATCAGTTAAGTTGGTATTGAGTTCATACATAACTAGTTGTCGTCCTGAAGAGCTAGCTACCTGTGCATTGTGGCAAGCTCAGGAGGGTGCAGTTGGATAGTAGATGCTTGTTTGTAGGTTCCTTTTCTACACTTACAGAATCATCAGAGTGGTTAGGTAGGATCAGGTTTGTCAGTAGTGGTTGATCCATTATTAAAGCTGGTATATTTAATCATAACCCAAATGGGGTTCTTCTTGTATGACGAGACAATGAAAGATTTAATAGATTCAAGTTCATCAGTGTGAAACAAAGTGTTATTTTATTATGCAATATTACCCAGCTTGATTAATTATATTGTAATTATCTGCTTATCCACTAGGGGATGAATCCCACTAGTGGTTATGCGATTTATCTTTTCATATATCAGCTATTGTTTGGTGAAATCACCCTAACAAATTTTAGTAATCCGCTGGGTTATCTGCTGTGGTCGTTTTTCCATATTGCTAATGTTTTTTTGGGGATAATTTCTTATAAAAAAAGTTATTATGTAATTGATTTTACTAATTTCTCATATAAATATCTTATAGGAGTTGAATGAGGTTTGTCACCTATTGACTGAGTGACTTATGTCTGGTTGCTGAAGCACTGACAACGCTTAATTAGAAACTTGCAGGTCATATCTTAAGGAAATGCAACTTGCTGCTAATGAATAAAGGTCCAATTACCTAAGAAGATTACTAGACTAATTAGGTTACCTCACTGAGGTTAATTAATCATGCGATGATGCAATTACTAATAACTTGTAGAAGGTCGCATTTCATAAAGATGTTAAAACTGACTAGCTCGTTCAGGATCCTAAATTGTGCATCTTGAAAAAGGGCTAATCTAATACCAATGGCTGCCATTTCCCAACGGGACGCCAGCGGGGGTTGAGCGCCAATATCCATATAAATTTCCTTGCTTTTATCAAAAAAAGGAGATCAAATTAAGTTTAGTAAAATAATTTATTATTTTAGCCTGTCTTACAGTTGGTTTAATCTTAACTCTTGAGAGTAGAGTTTGAAAGGATCAGTTATCTTTTGCTAATTTTTACTTTTCAGATCTCAACGAATTCCAGTGCAAATAGAGTGACTGAGTTCCTCTTAACCTAAGAGTAGGTTGAGTTTAGTGAGAGAAGAGAACCTCTAAACTTAGTAATAGGTTAATATTAACATTAATTTCCATCAGAAGGAAGAGTTAGATGGAAGAGTTCTGGAAGTTCAACTATATCTTTAAGGATTAAAAGAGCGCATAGGACCAGTCTATTTTGGGAGACAGAACTCCATATTGGCTGTGAATATTCAAGTAGCCTATAAGTTTTTACTATCAACAACCCATTTTATATTATCAACTATTTCATAAAAGATATATTACAACGCGCATGAGAATCTGTTCAGCAAAATCCAAAGGTACAGCAAGCAGAAGTTTAAAAAGTTTAACATTAGGGGTTCACTACAGGGATAATTTGATTTTAAAGCCAAAAATATTAAAAGATAATATCAGTAATTTCATACAAGACAAAACATTGTAAGCTCTGGATAAAAATAGAAACCGTCCTCCAGAACATGCTGAGCTTAGCATCACAATCCAATTTTTCTACTTTGGCTAGAGCGTGTGAAAAAAGTTAAAGAAGTAAATGTACAGGTGAGCTAGTTAGGGTAAGCTGGCCCTCCTCGTGGTGAGACTTAGGAAAGCCCATGGAAGCACGGGTGAGTAGCTAGCACCAGAGCCCAGAGAGCATGTTGGTTGGGTCCTGTAGTGGCCTTAAAGAAGCGTAGGATGGTAGTAATGACTGTGCCAACCTGTTCTCGTGGGTGTCTACCACTCCCTGAGGGGAGAATATGGGCAGGAAGGGGTACAAAGTTGGTCTTGGTGCATGTCAAATTGCCCCACCACGAGCTGGTGTTGTGAAGGTGCGGATCTCAGGATAAGAAAGGGGCAATACTGGTTGGATGCACTTTGGTGCACCTGCCTACAATAAATGCCACAGTTTGCTGAGTTGGCCTAAAGCACAGCTAACTTTTGAATTGGCTGGCATGAGCCAGCTGGTGATGAAACAGATCATGAAAGAATGTGATATCAGATTCAAAAGTACTCCAAAGTTTCTTGGACAAAAAGGGGCTAGAGAGAACAACTCCACTAAATAAGCAGGTGACAAAGGGGAGGGCTTCGGCTTCTCCCCCAGGGGCCTTAAATCTGGGGGTCATTGGGTCTGTTCCCCCACTTGAGGGATGAGAAATATCATGTCCTGGCTGGTGCAGACGAGCTTCCCAGTACTTAAACAGAGTGGCATATGTCAGTTTAGTGGGTAGCATGAGATACACCAAATACCACTTGGTCCCCCATTCTGGTGGTGATTTGGTTCGTGCAGCCCTAGTGTGGTGGCCCATTTGCCTAGGTCTTCATCACGCAATTGTGCCTGCACTAGGAGCCCCTTAGGATTT
This sequence comes from Massospora cicadina, assembly GCA_022478985.1. Lineage (NCBI taxonomy): Eukaryota > Fungi > Entomophthoromycota > Entomophthoromycetes > Entomophthorales > Entomophthoraceae > Massospora > Massospora cicadina. Next base: position 341,880 of record JAKSZP010006585.1, read on the forward strand.
TCAAACCTCAAAGAAAGAATTGTACAAGTCAATTAAGTAATAATGATTTTTATGGAAAGGTCACCTCCTTGAAATGAAAAGAGGCTGAATTAAGTTAAGATAATTTTATTTCAGACAATTGAACATGAAGCGGATAGAGAATGCTTCCGCTGGGTCCATGTGGATATGGCGCAGTTGTTAAAGTGCTTAAAACAACTTGAAGATCATAAGTGTGTTTGCTGCCAGATGAGGCGAATGAAGATGATAACAATATGCACAGAAATCCAGTTGAAAAAATGCCAACGCTGAGAAACATGCCTATTATTTACTTCTATTTTAGAGATCATTCCCAAAAGCACAGCTAAGGTTATTTAGGTAGCTGGGCAGGAATCCCCTGCTAGCATAGTGACAGAAGAATTTCAGAATACGCCAAAATTAATTGAATTTCATCAAGATAGGTACCAGCGTTTTCGCGCCTTTCTTAGAATAATAATATTTGGAGATGGTGACTGACTGAAGTCAGTAACCATTGCGAACTGCCTAGACACCAGATTTCCAAATTCATTAATTGCCCATCTTATTGAAGATAATAGGACTTATAACGATGTTAAGTAAGCCACAATATTGTGTCTTTAGTCCTGTGTGGATGTCCATCCATAAATAAGAGTTTATGGGTATTCTGTTATAAAAAGATGAAACTTTGGGTGTTTTTGCCTAATTTTACCAAGTATAGCAAATCCTGGCTGGGGCGTAAGTATTATGAGAATTCAAAGCATGCATAGTCATGCAGTTAGCACTTTGTCCCTACAAAGACTACATCATATAATGGCTTAAGCGCTTGTAACCCAAATGTCCACATCCAAGATGGTAGATTTTTTTAAATTGTAGGAACAACATCTGAACATCCAACTGAATTTTTTAAAGATATTCATAATAGAATTCAGAATACATTGAACTGCATTAAGCCTATAATAACAGCAAAATTGAGTTGTTTTTTTTTCAGCTCAGCATCACTTTTGTGCAATTTTGATTAAAGTAACCATTAATTTTCCATCGCCACCTACACTACATCAGTTTTCCATTTATATCCACGGATCCACCACTGGCTGCCCCAATATGGGACAGCGGTGCTCCACCTGATAGCTCTTCCGCCAAGCAAGACCATGTGTATGGATGAGCTCTTCCAGCCTGCCTAATGCATCATGCTGATTTGTCCCTCCAAGTGAATTATTACACTTAGTGCAAGTCCACACAACCCGCCCCACCTCCTTGCCCTACTCTGATCTAATATTCGCTTTTGTCTCCAAATCAAATATGGACGTCTCTTCCCATATGCTGACAAAGTGATAACTGAGCTGGCAACAACAACGTTTGCACTATCTGAATATACCAACTTCCTCCCTTACAAGGACTATTTTGATATAGGCTTTCCCACTGAAGAGGACGTGACTGCTGCAGCAACTATGCCCTTAATATATAAAAACACACACATTATCACCACCTGTACACGCCTCCCCAGTGATACCAAATTGGTGATGACCTTTGCAAACCTTCCTTCGCACCTTCCCCCTCCAACCATCTATGAAGAATTGATGATGGGGCTGTCCAATATATGGTACAGACTCCATCCTCCACTTCATTGTCCAAAGCGGTGCTGAGCAGTTAGTGGCATAATGGGCAATGGCGACCATTATCCCCCACCAACCAACTATACACAGCACATCCCACCACGTGCACATATCCCATCTGCACCAGATCACTTCTTGTGGGCTTGTATTGACAACAGCTGCACAGTTTGCCCCCTCTGCCATGAGTTGGATCATTCCAAAAAGCCTGTCGCTACAGTTCAAAAAATGTGGAAACTGCCATGCTCACACGTGAGGCCACACAAACAGCATTTGAGTGGAAATTTTATCTGCCCCCACCCCCTTCAGCTGAATGCTCAAAAAATAAGCAACCCTTTGCAATCAAAGCCCAAGCAAACTTAAATTCCAACAATATACCCATCAGGAGCAGGCTTGGACCCAAATTCAATTCAACCAATTTCCCACCCCAAAACTTACCCAACCAAAGCCACTTCTATCCATGTAGTCATACTCAACCAAAATCCCTAGGACTTATTGGATGAAATAACTGAATCTAGGGAAATTGTCCACCTTCCCAAATTACCAACTAATTTGGAACTGTATCTACTTTCAGATTTCGATGCCCCATTTCCACCCAAGAAATATGTCCCCAAACCCACCACTACCCCTTTTTTGAGTGACCATCAACTTGCCAAGGGCGCGGTGGCCTTTCCTGAAAGCTCCCATCTCCAAAAAGCTGTGGCACTCTCAATTGCGGAATTTAAATAAGGACTACATTTAACCTATTTCTCTGCCAATTTCCCTGGGGTTGCAAAAGTGAAAATTGAACAGTTTAGAGAAACTGCCACCTCTGCTGTCAAGAATTTTGTTGCACTAGCAATATTTTCCCCCACCACAAGTATCATCAAAGCCAATATCACGAAATTTTCCCAGCTTCCTGATGCATGCATAAAAGCTGAACACCATGTTGCTGAATTCCTGGAGGCTTTGCTCCAGGCCCAGATTGTTACTAGAGATCTTAACAATTATCTATTTTACCTTGACCCACATCCTGCGGATGCCCCAACCCCCTATGCTCTCAGCTTTGATCCCCCTCTTCAATGCTGAAGATAAAATCAATAATCCGCCTGATTCCCCCTCCCCCTCCGCAATGGTAGGATAAGCGGTTCATGGCTGCTACACCTGGTAGGTTAATTTTCATTTTGTTTTGGTGTCTTGCCACTCATTTAGGGCGTTTGGTTTGTGCTTTCAGATTTTTAATCTGGTTCTTATTGGTAATGTCCGTCCCCTGGTTGGCTTACTTCAAATAAAATATAAAAATTTAAAATTAAAAACAAAATTGAATTGTAATGGAAAATAAGCCCAAAGGAGCAAAGCGAGCAGAAAAAATTGAAACTGGTGTCTCTGATCTGGAAAAACTGGACATTTTGCCGCTCAATGTTGGAACAAGAAGTGTAAGGAACAAGATAATTAGGTTCAGGCTAAATAAAATGAAACTATTAAAAAGTTAGGAAAAGGACCATCAGTCTAGATAGGGAACAATATAGCGCAGCATTTAAACCTGATATACTGATATAATTGAAGATAGTTGAAAGAATTAAGCTTACTTGTGCTTGCTGGTGCTTATTCCATTAGATGCTACAACCAATTTTAATAATATAAATATAAGCGTTACTATAAAGTTTGGTTTTTATGTAAATTATATTAAAAGCGTGTGGGTAAAAAGAATATTAATCCCTCTCAATATACGACTGATCAGTATTTAAACTGTTTTGAGGACTGGGGGGAATTTGAGGATAGGTTTGTAATAGCTTAGTACATTCCAAACTAAGAAATATGGGATATGCTATTATCAGATCTGGGGAAATTTTAGTTACTTTTTGGCAAAATGATGTTTGGGATGGGGTTTTGGGGCAGAATGTACCCATGTGGCAATGTCTTAATGAATTATAACCAATCACTGCACAATAAAATACTTTTAACTTGGGGACCTCCACCACGCCTATAAAAGGGGTGGTCCCCATGTAGGTGTTTGGAAGGACCTGAGTGTGGTTGAGGACATGCCTTCCAATGGTTGGTCCACAGTCTGTCATATAGTCAGATTGATCTGACGGCTTAATTTTACATTAGTTACCCATGCAGGTTTCAAAATGGTGTTACCCCAATTAACGGGTTCCACTGAGAATCAGCCAGGGTCTTTTGGCTGATATCCTCATTATCAATATTATCATTATCTAAATAGCTTTTTTGGTTCATTGCAAACATTTAAATGGACAAAATTTCTCCGTTTATGCTTTCAACCCAAGACATCTTCCTCTGCAGCTGAGAGGGCAAATGTCTGACATCACCCCCAAGGATGTTGGGGGGAAAATAAGGTCAGAGGAAATGGCCATGTATTTGGTTGATGGTGTCTCCTGTAGCCAAAGACTTTTTATGGAATACGCATTGCCTCTCTTGTAGGTGATGGTGAAGGGACCCTACCAGATTGATCCAAGCTTATCATTTCTAGGGGTAATGCAGTTATGGAAGTATAATGCCATGCTGGATATTTGAAAGGTAGGTAAGGTGACTCAGAGCTCATTGGAAGCATGCCCTTCTTTAGTCATCATTTTTTAGATTGGTCATAGACTCAGATTGGAGTTGGATGATGCGTTGAGCCAATCTTCTCATAACTTTTTCAGGCTCATCAACTTTAGAGGAGTATACATATTTAACTAAGAGAGCGGTTATTCCTGATTCATGCCCATACAAGACATGGAAAGGGGACATTTTCAAAAACCGGTGATAATTAGTTCAGTAGGCCATAAGGGCACAAGGTAAGAATTGATCCCATTGAAGTGGATCAGAAGAAGCCATTTTCGTAGGATGGACACTAAGGTACCATTTGCTTTTTCCACAGTTCAGTTGGTAGATGGATTTATATGGAGCCAAAGAATTTGTTGTGCTCCCATAGATGTGGCCAGGATTTTAAAAACTCTGGAGGTGAAGTTCTTACCATTCTTGCAGAGTAGTACTTGGGGACAGCCATGTCGAGAGAAAAATGTTTTGATGTAAAAAGGTGGCTGTGGCATTGGCCGTTTGAGCAGGAAAAGCCACAGCTTCCACCCACTTATTGAAATGATCAATAGCTACTAGAATAAACTTGTTCCACTAGTAGTCTGAGGAAGGTGACCTATTTCATTTAAACTAATGGTGTGGAACGGTTGTTGAGGGGTAATGTTTTAACACTGGTATCTAGTCTTGAGACTGGATTGCTTCTTACATGTAAGGAAAGCTTCCAAGATGTCATTGATAGATTCCATCATTCCATCCCAACAGTAACGAGCCTTAACCCACTCATATCTTTTCTTTTCCCCTCCATGACCTAGGGTGGAGTAAGATTATAGGATAGCAGGTATTCGTTCCAAGGGCTGAAGGTAAGGCAGCCATTTTGTCCCCAACTGCTTATACAACTTCCCGTTCTCCACTTTGGTGTTACAGGAGTTCCAGGCTAGCATTTTCTGAACATGCTCATCCTCATGCTCCCAGTCATTGGGGGTTATTAAGAGGTCTAGTAGCTTCTCCGCCTCATTATTATCCAAGTGAAGGACTGGTAGATGAGTTAACCCATTACCATTCATGTGATGGGTTTCAGCACGGTGCTCAATTTTTATGTCATAATTCTGGATCTTTAAAGTCAACGAGCTAACCGGCCAGTAGAATCCTTCAAGTTCTGCAACCATTTTAGGGAAACGTGGTCTATAACCACAGTGGAGGCGGTCCTATATAAAAAAGGGCCATAGTGCTTCACAGCTAACAGAACGGCAAGGCACTTCTTCTCAGTGACGCTATAGTTAGTTCCGCTTTTGACAGCATTTTATTAAAATAAGATACTGTATGATTGTCCCCTGGTTGGCTTGCCTTTGTTAAACAAAATAAGATACTGGAAGATCTACTCCATTTTCATCTAATTGGGCTGAGATGGCCCCAACGGCATAGTCTGAAGCGTCAGTAAACAGGATATATGGTTTATTGTAATTGAGATGCCTCAGGATAGGACATTAATGTAGCAGTTGCTACAACGTCTTAAAAGCGGTCATTTGTTTAGCACCCCATAGAAAGGGTGTCCTTAGTCAATAAGCAAACGAGTTGTTCTCTGAGCTGAGCAAACTTGGTGATAAACTGATGGTAATTTCCCATCATCCCTAGGAATACCTGAATATCACAGAGATTTTTATGAGGAGGCATATGCGAAATTACTTCAATATTTTCTTGCATAGGTTGGAGTCCTTCTCAGGAAATAGAGTGTCTGAGGAAATCCAATTTCCTTTGGAAGAAGGTACACTTTGAAGGCTTTAACTTAATATTAGACTTGCATAACCGTTGAAAAACCTCCTTCAGGTGATCAAGATGTTCATTGAAGGTTCGTGAAAGCACTGTGATGTCATGAAGATATACAATGATACAAGATATTTTCAGGTCCTGAAAAATTTGGTCCATCGCACATTGAAAGGATGAAGGTGCATCATACAACCCTTGAGGTAATTGGGTTGGTTGGAATAGACCCTCACTACAAATGAGAGCACATTTCTCCTAATCTTCAGTGTAAATATCCATTTGCCAATAGCCACTTACCAAGTCCATGGCGGAAAAGAAGGTGGAGCCAGAGAGTTGAGCCTGGGCGTCATCAATGCAAAGGATAGAATAATTATCCTTTTTTGTAAGGTTATTCAACTTTCAGTAGTCCATAACTATCTGATGACCTCCATTTTTTTTTTAATAAGCAACAGAGAGGAAGTCCAAGAGCTTTGTGAAGGAACTAATAACCAAGCGTCTAGAAATTGGTGGAGCTCTGGCCTCATCCTCTGTTCTTCCCCCTTTGACTTATAGTAAGGTTTGGAGCTAATTTTAAGGGCATCACCCTCATCGATGTAGTGACACCTTCCTTTCATATGGCCATAGTCATTGTGTGATTTGAAAAATATGTCTCTGAATTTGTCTAATAAAGTATGAACTTTTTCCAATTCCTCTAGGGTTAGCTTATCGAAATATGAACATTGGGTAGAGTACAAACCAGGTTATCATAGACAAGCCAAAATCTGCCATAGAGCCGACAGAGTGGCTACGTTCAATATCCTCCGTTGGAAGTAGAAAGCCTCTGCCAATCTACTGGTGTTTTTGAATGACCATGTATTTTCCGTTGAGGTTCCCAGTAGAAGGGTAATAGGCCTCTGCTAGGCTGAGTCAAATTTACAGGCAGTACTCGAGGCTCCAAGGGTCTAACGCCCTCAAGACTTTTAATATGCAACCAGCAGTGGTTTGGGATTTGAAGTGTGATTTTAGTGTCAACCACGCATTGTTCACCAGGCTTAATTAATACCTCATCTTCAGCGTAGAAAGAGATGCCTTACCTTGCAACCACTGAGTCAGGAAATACCTTAGTATTGCGTCCAGAGGTGGATTAAGGTAAAGTCATAGCTGAAAGGGGTATTCTATCAGGAAAAATATTCATGATTGCTGGTTCCTTTATTGGATGGGACTAAAGGGACTTCATATATAAGCAATGATAGGAAAACTTGCTTCATATTAATTATACCCTCATACATAATCATAAAATGAGTGCCAATGAACATATTATATGTGTTATTGTCCAAAGCCACAGAAGGGGATGATAGGATATGCTTCTAATTTGAATGGGAAGGGAAAATATTCCACAATAGCTTAAGTATTGTTGGGACCCGCGGTTCCATATCCTTGTGTGTACTCCAAGTCAGGCGCTAACTTTATTTTCTTGATAAGCTTAGTGGAGATCACTTTAAATAGGGAGCCAGTGTCCAAGATGGCCAGTATTAAGACTTTTTGTATGACCACCTCAACTTTAGTGAGGGTTCCTCGAAAGTTAAGTGACAAAGCTAAGACCTCCACGAGCTTAAAGGTGGAGGTTAATTTTGAGCAGTCTCGGGATAATTATCCAATGAAGATTCTTGGGATGGACCTTCTGAAGAGGTCAAATCAAGCCAGCTAAGAATTTATCACCATCACTGGCAGTGTCAGTAACTTTTGGGCACCCTGAAATTTGGCTGAGGCACGTTTTCTCATGTATGGTGGTACTGTTTACTCCTCCAGCATTCAAATGATCAGGACTTCTACTTCCACAGGTGCTCCTATAATATAGTAACCAAAGTCGTCATATCTCCTCAGATTCGTCCCCAAGAATATTATCAACAGCTGTCAAGGCCGCAATTGAAGTAGGGGGTACGGCCCCATGAGGTTGGATAGCCATAGGGCGCTCAACTACCAGCTTTGCCGGAGTGAAAATTATAGCAGCTTTGGTATGCTTGTTGGGAGCATGGTATCAACTATTTTTAAAGAGCTCTAATTTAACTGAGGATAGTGTATCCATTTTAAAACGTAATGAGGAAGCAGTTTTAGCATGGAGGAGAGGAAAAGGTGGACTCACTCTCAACTGTTCAACTGGCAGAAGCTTTTCAATAATTGGAGCTGAAAGTTTCACCTCGGCGTTATTTGTTTTAGCACATAATTGGAATTTGGTCACATCAATTAAAGCCTCTTTAATGTAGCATATTTTTGGAAGTGGCGTTTCATGTAGATGATATGCCTGGCTAGAGAGGGTTGAGAGGCTAACACAGTTAACAGGGCGGCGATAGAATCATCAAGGGTGAGTATGTTAGAGGTTGACAACTTTGTGCAGCGAGGTAAGATCGTTCAGCAAAGGCAACGGATGATTCACATCTATACAAGTTAAGGTGCATAAAGGCATGTTTTTTCGCTGTGTAGACTTTGCTTTGATCTATATTCAGCTAGAAGAGCCTCCTTCACCTCTGCTCAGGTGTGTAGAGGGTCCAGGTAAGGAACGATCATCTCTAGCTTTAGCAGCTTAACCAGGGATGGATGTGTTGCACTTTCTGATTATCTGTTGCGTCATACATGGCAGCTTCATAAACAAACAAGAAAGTAGCAATGCTCCATTCACCAGGGATAAACTTATTTTTAAGAAAATGGTTTTATTGGACACTGCTCAAGTTTTTTGAAACAGTATAAAGCTTTCTAGTTGCTTTTTCAGAGCAACTGAACGTGATTCAAGTGAAGAGGAATTTTGGAGGGTTACTCATGGTGGATTCCTTGTTTTTAACATTTTTTGAGGTGTTCAGGTATTCCCTGTAGTGAGCACCATTTTTTAGGAATCCAACTTTACTTGTGCTAACTTTTGCTTATGCCGCTGTATTCCACAAAGGATGATAATAAAATAAATATAAGCGCTACTATAAAGTTTGGTTTTTATGATATTTTCCTAAGAGTGTGGGGGTAAAAAAAGTGATCCCTATCAATATCCAACCAATTAGTATTTAAACTGTTTTGAGGGCTGTGGGGAATTCAAGGATAGGTTTGCAATAGCTTAGATGCACTCCAGATTAGCAAATATGGGATACGCTATTATCAGATCAGAGAAAATTTTAGTTACTTTTTGGTGAAATGATGTTTGGGATGTGGTTTTATGGCAGAATGTACCCATATGGTAATGTCTTGATGTATTTCAGCCAATTACCGCTTGATAAAATACATATACTTTGGGGGACCTACACCATGCCTATAAAAGGGGTGAACCCATGTAGGTGTTTGAAAGGACTGATAGTGGCTGGAGACGTGCCTTCTAATGGTTGCCCCATAATATGTTGCATGGTCAGAGTAATCCAAATTCTCAAATTTATGTTAGTTGAACATGCAGGTTTTGAAATAATGTTACCCCAATTCATGGTGTTCCACCATGAATTGGCCAGGGTATTTTGGCTGATATCCTCAATATCATTATTTCATTATTTAAATAGCTTTTTGGTTCATTGCAAACTCTTAAATGGCCTACATCTCTACATTTAGGATGCTTTTAACCCAAGGCATTCATCCTCTGCAGTTGAGAGTGAAGCGTCTGACAATGGTATTAAAACTTTCTATTTATTTGTAGTAGATGACACAACTGATCAGCTCTATCATGTAGTCAATAAGGATAGGTGCAAAAATCTTGGAAAAAGAGAAGGGTATACCCTGAAATCATGAAGGAATTTTCTCAGCCATATGCTTGTCAGCTGATGGAATAGCCCAGATCTGCCAAAAGCACAGAAGGTTTGTCCAAAACAAAAACTTGACAAAGCAAGAATTTGACTTCCAATTAGAGCGATTAAGGAACAATTTCCTGAATTATGCAGCAATTAATTTAAACTTTTTATTTGAAAATAATGTGTCATTAACTCACTAAACGCTTTATTACAATACTATGAGTGTATGTATGCGGACATCATAGTCTAGCATATAAGATTACAAGAGATAAATTATAGTGGAGTGCCCATTGATTTCATTTTGACCAAATCGGTGAGACAAATTAAGAATTCACTAGATTTAGAACACCATAAAGAGTATGGAACCATTGGTCCAGATATCACAATATTATGTGGAGCATATATTGCAATACCGCTTTTGTTTGGTTTTTTTGTTGTATCATCTCCTGCCATAGTGTTAGAAATTCATATTATTGCATACTCTTTAATACAGAAAACCTGAGAAATTAGGGTGTCAAGTGTTATATAATGGAGAATACCCTGAAAATTTTGGGACAAAACCCTGCTTTTATATATCTGTGGAAAGGAGAAACTCCGCTTACTAAGAAGAATTATTTCATCTATCAATTTACAAATCTGGCATCATTTCAATTCAATATAAGTTGTTTGAACAAAAAAATATAGAAATGCTAAGAAGATTATTGAAATGCAAGGAATATCTTTTAGGATAAAACTATGAACGCCATTCCACCAGAACACAAATAATAGTTAACACACGTTCAACGTTAGAAAAAACCTGAACAATTATATGTAGGATTCACCAGCCCATGTATAATTCAAGAACATAGCCATTGTTAGAGTGGGAATTATGATGCCAGGCCATGGAAAATAAGAGTGCTACTGGACAATCTGGGCAAAAACTGATGATTATAGAAAATAAGTCATCACAATATGTACATTTAGTACCAACTATAAAGATGCTTTCTGCACCCATACAATTGAGTCATTTTATAACCCCTTTTTGGTAAAAGAAGGGATAAACAAACCTTAGATTATTAGTTAGAAAAATTAATGGATTAGGGCACACCCTGACAAGCGTTGGGTTTCCACTGAGGCCTCATCTAAATTTACAACAAGTCTAATAGCTGAGGGGAATGATTATGCTGCAAAGTTCAATTTGGCTAAAGTCTATAGCACAAAAGAGAAAATTTGGGATGAAAACCAATCTTTTTGGGTATATTGAGACTGAAGTCCTGACAGGAGCATCAACACAAAAAGATTTGGAAAAGACCCTTTTGATGTAAGAAAAAATTTGTAGAAAAACTTTTAGATATGCAAGCATGCTGGAACCCAAAGAATGTGAAAATTAGCAGCAGTAACCATAAATTGAGGCCCCCACAATGTGTAAGCCAAGTCATGTTGCAAAAGTCCTGGCGCTTTAAAAAAAATTTGCGCACCCAATTTTAAGAAATATCTCCACAGTCCCCACCCCTCAATTCCCTCAAAAAATAATTACCCAGAGCTCTGCTAATAGTAGAGTGTTGTATTTTATCATCATACCCTTAATAAACCCACATTTTTGCCTAGATTATTTTTAGTTTTTATAAATTTTCATATATTCTGGCTGTCACAAAAAACCACCCCAACCAATGGAGGGCCCGCACTCATTTGTATGATAATTATCATGGCCATCATAATGTTTATTTAAGCTATTGCCTCACTCAGTGCAGAAGCTTATAGGAGCTGTCCCTACGAATTTTACAAGTTTCTCTGTTCAGGAAAAGAATATCTGAGTATCAAAATGAGCGGAATGATAAAGGTGGTTAGCCTGGCAGGTAAAACTGCTTCCACCCTAGTTCAGGTTTTGAGTTTGAAACCTGTACTGGCTAGAAAAATTCTCAGTGTGATATTTTTCCTAAGGTCGACCCACTTCAAATATTTTAAAAATGAGTGGAATGATCAATCACTCAATTTAATACATTGTAATTATAAAGAAAGCAAAAAAGCTAATTCAGCTTAACTTCTTGGGGGATAGCATTGGGATTAAACCCAACAAAACAATTGTCACCCTTTGGTATCAAGTGCATGTTCAAATGAGTTAAGAGTACAGCCAAAATGCAAACCAAGAAGAGTATGGATGATCTTTTATACATTCCTGTCCTCCTTAATTACAGAGGAAACGGGAATTACAATTTAGTTGATGCTACTCAAAGTGATACCATTGGGATTGAACCTGAAAGAACAATTGTCACCCCACGTTATCAAGCTTGTATCCAAATTAGTTTAGAGTACAACCTGAACACAAATCTCATATGGGTGGAACAGTCCTTCCCACTAATACAGGCAGTTTGACCTCAATTCGCAAAGCATGGTCAAGATTACTGCCAGCGCTAACTTAGTGGTTGGGGTTAGGGATAATGTTCATAGATCAATACTTTCCACGTTTATCCCCATTAGTTCCTATTTGCGCATCATCATAATGAATATGCCTTGTGGAGTTTGGATATTATCATTATTATTGATTTACCTCCAATGGAAGCCTAGTCTTTCCTTAGCACATTAGTTGTATGAAATAATAACAAAGCAACTAAATCAGCTTTGCTTTTATTGGCTCAGGACGTACTGAACCTGAGCTCTTAAACAGCTAAACAGAGCTTATATGGACTTATGTGCGCCCTCCTATTCTGGTTATGGGTGGCGTTGGTTTAGGCCATCAAACAAGTATAATCATTTTGACAGAGCAACTGACCCTTTCTATCAATTTATCAAGCATGAAACATAACGGTAATATGGTCCGCCTCATGCCTCTTGGAGGAAATAGCTTTCAGGTGCTGAGAGTTCTGGCAGAGCTCAGATTGTGAGCAACTTTAAATGGAACCACTGAGGCTTCTGAGGACCAGTAATCCCTGGCCCTACTTTAGACCTTGGAATGTGAGGCCTAGATCTGGGCACACACCCTCTTGTACTAAAACTCGCAACTTGAAGAGTCACCTCCCTCATTATTCAAGATTGTTTCATCCATGGTAGCTACACTTGCATTGAAACTGCAACTTCAGTTCTAGTTAAATTAAAAAAAAGTATTATCCATGAGTTTGGAGAACCATATTAAGGACTATCATCAACTTGCAGAGTCACTCCAACTACCAGCAGGCATTGTCATTGCTGCATTCCAAGCCAAGCTCAACCAAGGAGTGGGATAACATATGTCATGGTACAACAGACTCAACCTTAGAAAGGTCATACAAAACTAGCCCAGCATATTAAGACCCTCCATGGAATCTGGTCTACCAAAATTCAGCCGCCCTAAAGCCACACATCATATACACCAAACCAACCCCATCCACCCACAAGAATGTGGCACTCATAATATTCAACAATGAGGGATGATTGAGTAATGACATGGATATGGAACAAGTTCCAGTAATTGACAATGCAGCTGACACAAATCTGGCGGAAATTAATCATCAAGCTGTCTTCTCTCTTGAACCAGTGGCATTGGCCCTCACTCCTTGCATCCCTCCAATGGTTCAGGATGGTGAGGCATGCAGGATTGATATCACATAACACAACAGTCTACTCCCTATCACATGTACCACTCAACCCACCTTTGGAGGCCCCAGAGATTTTAGTAAATCAGGACAAAACACACAGACCTAGACTCATGAACTTGGTTAATGATGTATCAGGCAGAGCTCCAGGCACTATATACATACCGGTTGATCCAGAGGCCCCTGCACTGTCCCCCTACTAGTTGGAAACAATGAAACAAGTTAAGGAGATCATCATCCAAATCACATAATAAAAGACCTCAGCCATGTATGTCCACTGATTTATCCATCAGACCCCACATAGGCTTCACTCTTATATGCTTATGTGGTAGCAATCCCTTCCCAATTTCTTAACAAATCACAGGATTCTTACCCAATTGCAACCACCACTGCAGGAGTATGCGCCTTTAACAGATTCAATAAATTCAATAGTACTTAATTCTTGTTTGCCATAGACATTACAGTTGGTTCCAGATGTGCAGTGATGAATGCACTAATTTACATAGGCGCTTCAGGAAACTTTTTGATCTTAAAAGGTGCAGGCATTAGACTTGGATTTTACCACAGGATGCCCGTCATGGGGCTTCCAATGTATCAATGGTCACCCTGCCCCAATGCGAGCTGGTACACTTCTCAGCCAATGGGCATCAGTTCAATGCCAATTTCTTGGCGATTATGGGACAACTTTACCTCATGATCCTGGGGGTAGGATTGTGCCTACAACAGTAAAAATACCTTAAATCTTGAACGAAATATGCTCACTTTCTCAACATACTATCACTTTAGCAAAATTTCCCCTTCTCCACATGGTGGCTGAGGGAAAAGCCCTGGCGGCCATGGTGGAATACTACAAATTGAGTTTATTAGCTTATCTCCCCACTTTTCCCTCAATATCGGAACCATACAAAAAAATTTTATGTGGACAAAGTGAACCATTGCCACCCCACTCTGAGTTTAACATCAACTTCCGCTTAACAGTGGACCTCAATAAATTCGATTTCACGCTATATCTGTATACTGCTGCTGAGGAGAAGGGATTAAATTTTGTTAAGATAAATGATGTTGAAAGGATATCTGATAAAATAAACCTTTTATTATCATCACCCTGTGGTGTTCGCTCAAAAACCCATTTGCTCCTTGTGACCTTGTGTGGATCTAGCCACTTAAATGGTGTCACAGTACCAGATCCATATCCACTCCCAATCAAGGCCGCGATATCCTAAGGAATCGCCAAGACTAAAATTTTTAAAATCAGATCTAGTCAATGCCTTCTAGAAAGTCAAAGTAAAGGAGGTCCAATGTTGGCTGACAACTATCCACACACGCCATGGCATATACCAGTTTAGGGTAATGCTATATGGGTTGAAAAAAGTCCTGCTGCTTCCAAGAGGGTTATCAACCGCGCGTTAGGTGACCTCCACTTTACATGTGCTGTGGCATATATTGGTAACGTCCTGATCCATTATGCTACACAGAACAATATTAGAAGGATTTGGTTTCAGTTGCAGCTACCTTGCAATGCGCAGGCTTCACGTGAAGCCGTTGAAGTGCAAATTTTTCAAAAATGAGGTGAGGTTTTGGGATAGTGGTACTTAAATATGGAAGCGCTATTGCTCATTATAAATTAAAAGTGATATGGTTGTAGGAAATTCCACCACCTAGAAGCAGCTCCAAAATTTTCTGGGATCTATCACTTTCTTGAAAAATTATCCCCAGTGATCTCAGAATTAGCTACTCCCCTCCAATAACTAATGGACAAAAATGCACCATTCATCATGACGACGGAATGTTAATTTTTCTTTGATTCTGTCAAAAAGTTTTCACTTAGCGCCTGTGCTTAGACATTCCAATGAATTTAAACTGTTTATTTGTAGCATTCTATGCCTCTGGCATGGCCAAAAGGCAGTATTACTAAAGTAGCAAAATAGCCACGAACACCTGGTGTCATTCTTCTTTATGAAATTTACAGGCGCTGACTGATTGTGGGCAATTTATGAGAAAATCTGGCTGAATAGCATGGGCAATGATGCACTGGCGGTAATTGCTAAAAGGAGAAAATTATACGGTGATGGTGCGCACAGATCACATGTCACTTATCTACTATTGCAAGCCATAGAAATTGGCACACAAACAAACCAGAACCCACTGTGACCTGCTCAACTTCAACTGAAAATATGAGTTTGTCAAAAGTCCCAACCACATATTGTCAGACTTTAAAGGCTCATTGCTTTTGGAGCTGACCTCAGGGAGGGGGTCAAAACGGTTAAATGGTTTCCCACAACAAGTACTATATGAGCCACCAGCGGAACCAGCAACTGTTGCTGCCATCATGTCATCGCAACACCCATAAACCCATTCCCCAATGGTCATACCTGAGCCTTTAACAAGACCACAGGCCCACATGACTGGACACCGCGTCATCAAGTCCAACAATCAGGGCTGATGGTCCCCCTGGACTCAGTATTGGATGTTCAATCAGAAATTATTCAAGAAAAAAGCGCTAGGGGATAAAATACAGGCTAAGAAAATCCCCTTAAGTTGGTTTAAAAATGATAGGGTTTATTATTTCCAGAATCACATAAAAATTACAGAAGTTTACATCACTGAGTCATAAAGGAACATCCTGAATTGCTAACAGTAGGACACCCAGGAGGCAAGAAGACTACCATCCTAATGAAAAGAAAATATGACTGGAATAGATTGACAAAAGATGTGCCGGCTTAGAACGTTGTCTAGCCTGTATGTGATAAAAATATTCCATAACGGGGTAAAATGGGCTTTTACATCCACTACAACAAGCAGTGGGACCGTAGCCGTCAGTATCAGTCAACTTCATAGTCATTCTGCCCACTTTAAAAGGGTTTGACATGATCATGGTAAATAATGGACAGATTCTCTAAATATGGTTCGTTTATGCCATGCTTAGCTACAACCATGGCGGAAGACATGGCCTGTTTATTTGTGACCCACGTCTTCACCATGTTTGGGGTACCGCAGAGATAAAGAGTTGAAGAGGACCACAGTCTACATCTAAATTATTTGACTACCTTTTTGAGACACTGCACAACAAACCATGCCAAGAGGCAGCTTATTATTACTGGTCTGATGGACAAACTAAGCGGACTAATCAGTCACTTGGGCAGTACCTAAGGTGCTACAACTTTAATGCTCTAGACACATGGTCAGGTGACCTGGCCTTAGTCCAGTTCTCATACAAGAAATAACTGCATGCTATCATAAGAATGTCGCCGCTGTACGCCAACTTAGGCTACAACCCAACCTTTTACAATTTGGCCCCAAATACACGCAAAAATTCCTGCGGTGGATAACTTTGCAACACACATCCAGAAAATACACCACCAGGTGCAGAGGCAGTTAACAAAAGCCTCCTAGGATGCCAAGAGGTTTGCTGATCAATTATGTAGAGTGGCGCCCAAATATTTTAGGCGACCTGGTGATAGTAGTTATTAAAATTCTTAATATTAATAACCCCTGCCGTAAACTGGCCTGAAAAGAGGGCAGGACTGTTCCCCATCAGAAAAGTCATGATTAATGAGTGTTTTTATATGGATTTAACCCCGCACTGTAAAATTCACAAATCTTTTCACACATCAGCGCTTCACCATTTATAGGGAAAAAAACTGGCGGATAAAGACCACTGTTGATATAGGAAATGACATAATTTGAGATAGAGGTAATCTTGGGTTCATGAAATATCAAATGAGGAATCCAATACCTGGTGGTGTGGAAAGGATACCCCACCTACAACAACATTTGGACTTCGGCCTTTAATTGTACCAATTGCCAGGATCGTTCACTGACTTCCATGCAAAAAACCCTGCTGCCCTGGAGCGCGCCTCTATGAAACCCCAGACCATCGCAGCTAACAAACTACCCATATTAACAAAAACTATGCTCTTGTAAAGCTCCAGAGGGAGGAGTAGACTCTATAGTTTTATGAAAGGGTAATGTTAGGTTTCCTGCCACACCCATAGAATTAGATCAGTTGATACACCCTTTTTTTGATAAAGAAGTGGAATTAAAACAAGCACTTCTGTTGGAAAAATTAATGGATTTAGGGCACATCCTTGACGAACGTTGGGTTTATGCCAAGGACCCTAATCTCAATTTTCCAACAAGTATAGAGCGGAAAATAATGATTTTGCAGCAAAGTTTGCTTTGGCTGAAGTCAATATCACAAAAATTGGGAAATTCTGTGACAAAATCTGAGCACAATTGGGCAGATTAAGATTGAAGTCCTGACACGAGCACCAGCACAGAAATTTATCTGGCAAAGACTCCTCTGAGGTAAAGAAGTTTTTTTAGAAATTATAAGATATGCAAGCATTTTGGAACCCCTGATGGAGCAAAAAAGAATTGGGCATTAGTAACTGAAAATCAAGACACCTTCAATGTAAAAGCTACGTAATGATGCATTAGTCCAAGCTTTTTGTAGATGATTCAAAAGTCCTATTGTAACAAATAGTCCACAGTCTCCGCCCCTCAGTACCCTCAAACTATAAAAATACAATTCTCTGCTGATAGTAAAGTGCTGGGTTATTTCATCATTTTTTAATAAGCCCATAATTTTGCCAAGTTTATCAGATTTCTATAACTTTCAGCTATTCTGTTTTTCCCACAAGAACTACTCCAAAAAATGGAGGGCCTGTACTTATTTGTATTGATAATGATCGTGGCTATCATGATGTTTATCTAATCTATTGCCTCTCTCAGTGAAGAAACCTTTGGGAGTTGTCCCTACGAGTTTTACAAAACGCTCTGCTCAGGAATAAGGATATGCCGATTATCAAAATAAGTGTAATGATCAAATCTCTCAATCTAATTCATTGTGGTTATGAAGAAAACAAATATGCTAATTAAGCGGTCACTGTTTTATGGATACAATTGAGATTAACCCTGATAAAGTTTTTTCGCCCCTAGATACCAAGCGCATGTTCAAGTAAGTTGATAGTATAGCCCAAATGCAAACCAATAAAGGCGGTTTAAACCATCAAATAGTCCAAATTGCCCAAATTATGGAGGAAATGGTGATGACAATTTTGTGGATGCTACTCAAAGTGAAAATGTTTTTATGAGCCTGAAAAAACAATTGTCACACCACATTATCAAGCGCATATTCAAATGAGTCAGGAGTATGACCCAAACAAAAATCACAGATGAGTGGAATAGTACCCTCTTCTCTGTACCAGGCAGTTTGACCTCGATATGTGAAGCGTGGTCAAGCATACTGCCTGAGCTTAGATTAGTGGTTAGGCAGGAATGATATTCATAGATCGGAACTTTCCGCATTATCCCCATGTGGTTCCTTTTTGCATATCATCAGAACGGCAATGCCAGTGGACTTTTTATCCTATTGTGATATTAAAGTACCCTCAATGGAAGCCAAATCTTTCCTTGACACGTCAGTTGCCTGACACCAATGGCAGTAAATAAAAGAATTCCATGACTGGGAAATTCAATCAGAATGGGATTACTGGAGGATGTTGCTTAAAGTGTCATTATATTGGTCAATCAAGAGTAATTGGTTAATTAATGAGAGTTACAGCAAGAGGAGGTGCTCTGATTATTCAAAAGGTATTGTGTGATATTTTCCTAGGAGGATTACGACCTGATATGTGCAAAAATGAGATCATAAGGTCAATACTTGGTAATATCTTCTGATAGATGCGACCTTTCACCTGATCAAAGGTCGTTGGAGCAGTAGTCTGCGAAGAAAGCAACAAGTTAATTAAAGAATGTGCACCTCATTCCATCATCAAGTCCATGGTCGTTTCCTGTCCTATTTCTAAATAGAAAAGACATATCAAGTTGTGTGGTGATCAATTACTTTTTTTAGTACTAGAGTGGTGATCAATTACCACCAATTGAAAAAACTCACAAAAAGGATTCCTATCTGCATCAAAAGATTGATGATGTGCTTAATTGACTAAGTGGAAGTCAAGTATCTTTTTGAAATGGAATTAAATTTGGTGCATCTGCAGATTGAATTGCTAAAAAAATATCAATATAATGTGCGATAATCACTGCACCAGGATTATACCAGCTGACCAGAATGCCTAAGGAATTGTGCAATGCGCTGACGTAATTCCATGTGGCGATGGTTTCCATATTAGAAGATTTAAAATTGTCCTGTATCTTAGCACTTAGACAATATCAATATCTTCATTAAAAAATTTACTTATCACCTGAAACACTTAGAAAAAGTCTACAATTACTGAGAAGTGGCAAATCTGAAAACAAGCCAATGAAATTTCATCTCTTTGAATAAGAGCTTTAATATCTGGTGTTTGTAAAAAACTTCAGTGGATTAAAACCGCAACTGCTGAAATTAGTAATCAGGTGGTTGTCAATCCTAGAGAGCATTTGGGACATACAAGTCTTTTTTGGGATGGTCATCTACTATCACTTATTTTATCAAGGATTTCACTAAAAATCACCAAACCATTTTTCAACCTATTGAAGGATCTTAAAAAAGAATTCTTGTAGAATGAGGAGGCCCAGGAGTTTTTTGATGTGAAGGAAGTACCTTATGAGAAGTCCTGTTTTGGAATATCTGAATTTTAATCAGGCATCCTTTATCCAGACTGATGCCTTGTTAATGGCAATTTCAGGCCGTTTAAAGTCAAGTAGACAATGATGGTGAAGAGCATTCAGCGGCATATATGAGAACATTGACGCCAGCAGAAAAGAACTACACTGCTACAGCGTGCAAATGCCTTGTGGTAATTTGTGCTTGTAAACAATTTCAAGTGTAGATATATGGGACACAATTTTAGTTGTGACTGACCACTCAAATCTAGCTGGTTACATAACCTTAAGGAACCAAAGGGACGACTGACATGGTGGGCTTTAAAACTGCGACCCTAAAATTTTAAATAATATACTGAGCAGGATTAGCATATCCGAATACTGATGGACTACCAAGATCGCCTGCCTTTCAAGTTGTGTATCAGCAAGCTGATAAATTATTCCAGCGGATGATCAAAGAAATATTGGGGATGAACCCTGAGAAAAACAAGGTGCACTTAGGAAAGTGATAGAAAGCACCAAAATTAATAACAGCCAGATATACAAGTTGATTGATGAAAATGGTATTTATTCCATAAACTGTTGGAACGAGTAAAATCATTTATGCCATACAAAAAGTAATCAGTTATGGTGGCCTAAGAAAAACATGGACCATATATGCCAGTATTAATTCTGGGAAACGCTCAACTATGATTTAGCAGATTATCTGCCTGTTGAATGGAATGTTAACTCCGCAAACTGCATAGGAACGTGAAAAATACCAGCTAATATGCCCTGGATCTTATTGACACAGGGTGTTCATAGACATGATGGGACCTTTGAGTGTTAGTATTGGGGTAGAAAAGTACTACATAGTTGTAATAGACCATTTGATTATATAGGTTGAGATAACATACATGATAATAAAAATGCTACAACCACAGAGATATTCAGTCTGAACCATGTATGTACCAGCATGGATGCTTATAAGATTTTTATAGTGACAATGGAACCAAATCTACATCATATGTAATCCAAAGACTGAAAGAACAAATGAGAATCTGAGTTGTGGTGTCCATTACCTTTCAGCTAGAGACAAACAGAATGGTATAAAGTTATAACTCATACTTATACACAGTGCCGAGAAAATTGGTAGTGGGTAAAACTTCCGCTTGGGGAACTTATCTGAGTTCAGTTACACTCATCTATATTTTTAAGTATCATATGGCGACAGGAAATACACATTTGAACTTTTGTATGGATGGAAAGCCGCACTAACACCTAGATTATATTCCTCAATGGACCAGCTTTAGGGGATGAGTGCAGAGCAATACCTAACCCTACTAGCAAATTATTACTAAATTGCAATCACATGCATTCAATACAACATTGAAAAAAAACCTTAAGCAAAGAATATGGATAACAAGAACTGACCAGCATTGCAATAGTAGCATGTGGAAGCTAGGGTAGCATATTGTGATACCCATGGATTTGGAAGAAAAAATAAGTTGGACGTCTTATGGTCAGATCCATATAAAAAATATTT